>OU343061.1:43088058-43542627 GCA_910593695.2 Ocypus olens
TCCCTCATCCATTCCATAACCCTTCTACTCCCTTTCGCTCCCATCCATTCCTCCTTTACCCCCTCACACTCTTCCGCCAAGTGGCCCCACGTATCCTTCCCATTCTCACACAATACACACCTTCCATATTCTTCCCCCATCCATAACTTCCTTCCTCTCATCCGATTCCACACCTCGCCCTTGCCACAATCACCCTATCCCCTCTCTATCAAGTATCCCGGTAATCTTACATACACCTGCCACATCCCGTACCTATCATTATATTCTCTTCTCTCTATACCCTCTTTCACCTCCTTCCCATTCACTAACCATTCCATTACTTTCGCCTTCGACAGCCCTACCCTCTCATACATTTTCCTCCTCTCACCCTCTAACTTTTTCAATTATAAATGGTGTTTATTGTGGTAATAATTTTATTTCGATTCTTTCAGACATCACGTACACCGAGTGCGCAAACAACGCAAATGTGGTCGAGATGTTGAAGAACGAAATGCTGACGTTCGCCATGCAATCCAACCTGCACGTTCACGTCCGACTTATAACGATGGACTGCTGCATAAACAAACAGGCGTGGTGTTTCTCCACCGAAGGGATGATAAACGTCGGACAAGATGAAATTCTCATCTTGTTGGAATATATCGACAATGAAAAAGTTGTTCCGAAAGATGTGTTATACCATCTGAGTCATATTTATAATGAGGCAGTAAAAGGTAATATAGGAAAGTATTATTTTAACGATATTAACACCTAATACTAATAATTAGTGATGGGCAAGGTCAAGGACCGAACAGTTGACGTATCCTGCAGTCGGCAGTTCAAGCGGCTTGAACAGATCGCAGTGTTCGAGCAGATTTTAGGACGTCTTTATTAACACCAAATGATTACAATTTAAATGAATTTTTTAATGCTAAATAAAAAAAACTACATTTAATGTCAATGCAATTTGATTGTCTAATAAGAGATTAAAAATTATCTATGAAAACAAAATAAATGTAAAATCAGTATTGAAATTGTCATAAAGTAATGAGTAATTAATTCAATTGTTGTTGGTACTTATTCTTCAGATTTTGTCAAGTAGCTCTAGCTACAACTGATAAGAACTATAGTCTATTCATTCTACAGACTAAACTTTTACAGTTTCGACCTTTTCCAATAGATGGCGCCACTATTTGCGTTTAAATAAATTTACATAGTGTAAATCAGACTTTTGCGCAGAATTGCGATTGTGGGCATTTTTATAACTATCTGCAGAATGAATATGAATACAAACAATAGAAGCAAAATTAAATGATGTAGTAATCAAGTTAGTCTAAAAGTTACCTAAAGAATTACCTAATCGATAAGATCAAATGATATAGCGTAATTCTACAATGATCAAGTCGGCCTAGGACTGATCGCGGTCTGCTTGAACAGATCAAACTACTCCAACCGCACAATCTACTCAATTACTCGAGCTCATTGATTTTGCCCATCACTATTAATCTCTTAGGCACGGCTGAATTTTGTGCAGGGCTGTTTTTCTGTACGGCAGAGTTCAATTTGAAAATCGCATCTGCGACAGCCACTATAGTGGCGCATGGTGCCTAAGAGGTTAATAATTAAAAATCCATTGTAGAAGAAGCCTGATATAATTATGAAGAATACTGTTTATTTTTAGTAATCAAAAGTATATTTTCCATACACAGTTATACAGAGTGAGCAACAATGGTAGCTGATTGATAGGCAACCAAATACGCATGTTGCTACAACTGATCATATGAAAAGAAAATCCCTTAGATCCCTCATAAGAACTGATGTCTATGAAACAGAAGATAAAATAACTAAATTTGAAGAATTCATGAATACAATGGCAAAATACGACGCACTACGCTGCCTGAATAAATAAGTGTCAAATCTAGTTACTCTTTATTAACCCTTTGCACTCCAGCCGAGTAACTAATAGTGGATTACCAAAACTCGCTTCCTCACTGCTCATGGTGTTATAAAAACTTGTTCCCTAAGGTGGTCGCTGTTTCCATTAAATCTGTGCTGAGTAACTAAACCAACAGTGGATTTAATCCTAACATTTTCAATGTCGCAAATACGGCAACAACGGAGTGCAAAGTGTTAATTCTTCCTTGGCATTAACTTGGAGCGATTAAATTCCCCAGATTTTTCGGCGGGAAATTTAACTTGTCTGCAAACATTATTTCTCGCCCTGTAATTATTTCATTAGTAAACAAACAGTATGTCTTTTTTAACAATCTGTCTTTTTCTTAATTGCAAAGATTAATAAACGAGTAACTTAAACTCATCTTTCAGGAAACACAGTAACAGAACTCGGCCTAAGCATGCACCCGACGACAAACTTCCTCGACTCGAAAAACCACGCCGGCTTCATCTACATCCGGCCCACCTTCCAATGCCTGCAGAAACTGATCATCCCCAAAGAGCCGTACCTCGTCGGCATCCTGGTGCACCGCTGGGAGACGCCGTGGGCGAAGATATTCCCCCTCCGATTGGTCCTTCGCCTGGGGGCGGAGTACCGGTACTATCCAAGCCCCATAATCTCGACGCGGCATCGGGACAGCGTGTTCGTCGAGATCGGACACACCATCATCAATCTGCTGGCGGACTTCAGGAATTTTTCGTACACCCTGCCCAACATCCGCGGCCTGACGATACACATGGAGGGGAAGAACACGACGGTGACGATTCCCGTGAACCGATACGACCAGGTCATGAAGTCGCTGAGCAATTCGAGCGATCACATTCTGGCGTTTGGCGGGAATTTCAGCGAGAATACGGACTCGCATCTGGTCTGCATTCAGGATACGCACGGGAACAACGAGAATAATTATACGACTCATGCTATTAATATACAGAATAAACCAAGGCAGGGTATGTTTGAACTTAGTAATTGAAGAGATCTAGAAATATTATAAGTTGCAGATGTTAGGTCTAGTAATATTTATAGTGTGTGTTGGTAAAAAACTGTTGATAATCTTATCATTATAACCTAAAAATGTCTTATAAAGTCTGGCTGCGCTATGAAGGCATCTGAGGTAGCTATTGGTGCAGTATCGGCTCTTATTTATAAATCAGTGGTTCTTAAAAGGTTACAGGTAACTTTGGAAATAAATATGCATACAACCCAACATCTCATGTTCGCTTATTGTGAACCTCGGGCATATGAGACCCATCGAATGAGGGCGGTCCAAGATGCCTTTATAGCGCGGCTAGACTTTATAAATATGTAGTATGAAGTGTTGTGCGTAAAATCCATAATTTTTCTGTTGAAACATTTTAAATTTTTCAAAAGAAAAATGGCAGATGAAAAACATTGTACACTGCATGCTTTATGAGTTCCACTGGGGGATAAAAACCACCGATGCAGTAAAAACAATTGCAGCAATTGACAATTGATAATGATACTGGGAAAGTTTTCTCTGGGTGATAACGTTGAGGATTTTAAAGCTTTTTTAAAGATTTTAATTACATCTAAAACAAAAATGTTGAATAAAAATAGTTACTCTTTCAGCTGTGACAGCTGTTTTAAAGTTTGGTAATAAATAACAACACTTTTCCATGTTGAGTACGAATGCTACAAATATTAAATTGTTGTAGCATTTGTTTTGTTAGTTTTTTGTATTTTTACTAATATGTAGTCATCATTTGACGTATCAAATTATTGACCATAATTTTTTTTAGTAACTGGAGCAAGTTTTATTGTCTTCAATGGAGCCCTGAAATCTTCGAGCGGTCTAACCGCAAAATCGAGCATCGTTGAAGACGGTTTAATGATCCAGATTCCGCCCGATCAGATGGTTCAGGTTAGGGAGAGTCTCAGGAATATGAAAAACCACACCATACAGTGCGGGTGTGTGAACGCCGCCTCGGATGAGACTGTGAACATCATCTGGGGAAATCCTGATATTAATTTTAATCTTGGGTAAGTTCTATATACTTTCAAAACTACTCCAAAATGTAAAGTGAGCAATGAAGTATAGGACCATCACTGTAACTTCAGAGCTATTTGACTGTTGCTTACCAAGTTAACACGTTCGCTGCCGCCGACGCGCTGGCGCGTCCGACTTTATACTTGCGTAAATGCAATTCCAATTGCGGTGGCAGCGAACGTGTTAAGTGAATTGCCCAGCCTGTTAAGTAAAGCGAACAAACGTAGATTCATCTGCTGGCGCGGGGCGAATAGTAGAACTGTACAGGACAAATTCTACCGACTGCTAGAGCATAGGAATTCCAGTCACACTGGTCGTACTATACCTTGAATTATGTACTTCACCTGTTCTACTAAAGTTCAGTTATATGTGTGGATGTGTTAACTGGCTTTTAATCATGGTTCTTCAGGCCACGGATTATTCGTGTAGAATATGTGAACGTTTTTGATGTTGTGTCCTATTATTTAAAAGGAAATCATAGATTATCTAACCAGAAACAATGAACAAGTTTCCTCGTCTCTGGCAAATTCATCATACGGTCAATGTCATTAATATATATTTCTAGGGTTAAGTCATGTGTGGATGAACAAAGTTTAAGCGGTGTTCCGTCAATTCGAGTTCACAATGGGAAAGATTATGTATGCAGTAGTGGAAAACGGTTTATAAGGTGGACGGAAGTATTTCTTCTGCAGGTATGCACAAGTTAATTACTTAACATAAAGCATCACCCGTTATTTTATCTCCATTATTATTTTTTTTTTAAATGTTCAAATATGTTTGGATAAATTAATTTTATTAACATAGTATGTATCTAGTCAGCTTACTTTGAATTTCATTCTCACTAGGACAGTATACTTTGTTCACATTTTATTCTCACCGCAATTAGGGTGTTTTTTGTCCTTATATTGGCAAGTTGTATTTTTGTTTTCAATTTGAATAAAACGTTGCCAAACATTATGGCCAAATGCATTAATAAATACTATTGAAAATTTGAATAGTAATATCACACCCCCACCACAAGAGTGTTTTACATCTCAAAATTATTTTTGGCAATCAATGTTTGATATTTAGTGGCCCATTTCCCCCTATATTTATACTATCGCAATATTTTTACATGTGATTTACATATTAAGCCCGGATGTGGAGTGTAAAATTTTGGGTATCCGGGGCCAAAAAATTTTTTTGTTTTATTTTATTCCAATATAATATATCTGAGTTATCGTAATTGCGTTTTTGAAAACTATTATTCTTGATGCTTTTTTCTGTAAGACTTTGAGACCACACAGCAGCTCGCCATTCGAATGGCCGACGATGAAAGCGAGACAGCGCATTGATGTCACGCCGGGCTTAACGTGTTAATTTACAATGTGCAGTACTTTTTGTATTAAGTGTTAAGATCATGAAAAGTTTTAAATTTTAAAATTATTTTTGTTTATCTATAAACAAGTAAAGTATTTAATTCTGTTTTAACATTTATAAACAATTACAATAAAGCTCATAACATTACTATTGTTCTGTTGTAGAACGGTGAGGAGAATGCCAGAACACAGGATCCAGTAGACATATCAAAAGTTGCCGAGAGTATCTCGAAAGCCACATGCCAAGCCCTCGTGAACTACCTTGATTTATTAGCCAAAAATAACTCTTACAAAATAGGAATTCGGACGACACTTCATGTGGAAAATGTAAGTGTTTGTATTTTTTGAACAAGTTCCGATAACCCATTGATCTTAGGTCTTTTCATGACTTTTTTGTCGTGTCTTTCTAATTGATCTGACTACCATAGAGTAGGCGGAATGTATAAAATAACTTTTTATTACAATAATAAAAATTCAAAAGTGGTTTGCACTATGTTCTTTAAACCTAAGCTAGTCAGAGTTACTACAACAAACATTTAAAAATGTTCAATCCCGGCCCTAGAATGATAACACGAATCCCGTTCGGGGATATGAAAATTATCGACATTGTGTAGATAATAAAGATATGGAATTACTATGAGAGTGATTTTGAGTTTTTGTTTGGAAAAATGAATAAGCACATGAAAACCATTTTTGTTTAGGTTCAAAAACAACCATGTAATAAACATATTTCAAAATCCCCTACAATTTTTGTGACTGTTTCATTCATTTCTTATTTAACTGTAGCTTGAACCAATTTGAAATTTTTAATTTCTGATTATGTACCATGAAATCCAAAAGTCCAAAGTAGTTGGCAGCCCTTAAAATATAACCTAACTAACAGAAGTTCAGTGGCATCACTAAACTTGGGAATTTTGGCATGGAAAACCCTGAAATTTAAATAAAATTGTGATGATGAGACCTAGAAATAACTGCTAATGTTTAAAATAAGCAAAATCTGCACCCAAAACTATTTTTAAAACAAGTAACCTTAAAAAATCACAGGATTTATAAAGATTTTCAAAAAATGTGCTGCCAACTATTTCCCACTTTCTGATTATTCTGTTTAATTGTTGTGTGCATATGTATTCGTCTATATATGTACACATATTGATGTGCATGTATGTGCTAATTGTTTTTTAGTTTTTATTTAATTTGTAATCATATTGTTTTTTTTTTCTTCACTATACATTATTCTGTAATTTTGGCTTAGGGTGATGAAAGATGATGATTATTATTATTATCATCCTCTTTTCAGGTAAGCTATAGTGCGGGGAGCAACGGCTCGAAACTGGCGCCCCTCTACATGAACAGTCTGGACAACGAGCTGGTCCCGGTCCTGCACCGGATCACCTCGAACAACCTGGGCGACTCGGCGATCATCCTAGAGCTAATATTCCGTATACTGAACGTGTGATCAAAATACCGTACTGACCCGTAGGTACCTTAGGTGTGGGTCCTAGGTGTGTGCATCAGATGCGCAGGCAGGCCTTAAACCGTGTGCAAAAAAAAAAATAAGCGGACTGGTATAGTGAAACAAAAATAAATAACTATATGTTTTTATCGAGATTTATATGTATACATGATAGCGCAATTATTTTATCCTGTTAAGCTGGTAACGAGTAACTCTATGACAATTTTCCTCAAGTGATTTTATTTCCTTCCATTATTCCATTAATTCCAAATCACCTTTTGCCTGAAGTTTTATTTGAGTATAGTTTGTTTTAGGTGTAAAATTGATTCACACAATTAAGGGCTTTAAAGGTACATTCTTAATGTTTTTTTGCTTTGGCGTTATATTCAGTGAGCGAGAAAAAAAAATTTCGGATCTAAACAAATATCGAACTAATACTTCTAGAATTGAGATGTAGTTCACAATGATAGGGTATTCTAATTTATAACTTTTTTTTTCATTATGTAAACGGTTTATGTTAGCAATATTATTTTGGCGTTCAAAGAATATTCTGAATGTTTAATCCCCTCAAAACACGCACTTTTATTAAACAGAAAACAACAATAGCAGTACTTTTTGCTTCATAAAAAAACTTTACCAAAATTACAACTTGTCTCCTAAATAATTACAGAAGCCAATAATTAAATATTCAGAATTTACCATAAAAGCCCCTATGGTCTACGATACAGTCCTACACCCTGTAAATTTAATATACAAACTAAATCTCTATTTTGTTTCCTGAATGAGGTTCTCTTTTAAAACAGGGTAAAAGATTTGTTAACTTCACTCATTTGTATTCATAACAGAATACAAAGTCACAATTGGACGAACTTCTTTAATCAGAGATTCCTCCTCCTAATCAGTTCCGTACTATTCTTGTGATTTCATTAACATTGTCAGCAAGAGTGAAGGATTCAGTTGAGGATTACATGTGCACGTGCCTAAAGAATTGCAAGTTTACTTGGTGATATGTATTAATCGTTTCTTCGTTCTTTTTAACCCGCTTCTCAAATATTTTATATTTTATTATCTTTATTGTGATATGTTTAGGTGTCTCCATTGTCACAGGGGACTTTTAAACATATGTATATATGATTCATTGTTATCTAATATAGTTGTAAATATATAAATATTAATATAAAATGAAATATTACATTTTAAATGGATATTATTGTTCTTTCTTTATATTATTCCTATTGGTCGTAAGAGTCGAAGGACAGTATTACTTACCGAGCACTTGACACGTGTGGGGGAAAAGTTTGCGCAGAGTGAGAGAACACGATAACAAATCTCCGGAGTCAATTGCATTTAAGATGGTCAACGCACAACACGCCTCAAGTGCTCATCAACAGATGAGGTAGGTTCGAAATCACTTCATTTTTGATTTCTAACCATCCATTTTAGAAATTGGATGATGCTTCTTAAATTCAACAAACCTTACTTCATTGTTTATTATTAAACCTTTAATCCCTCGATAAATTACTGTTTAAATCATTAAAATGAATGTAGAATTGCGACGACATGACTTATTATTCCGGGATTTTTACGGCACGTTTATTTAAAAAAGATTAAAGGGTTACATGTTTTTAGGTGATTTAACTTTAAAATTATCAAAATTATCCCTCGGAATTACTATTTAAAAGCTTTTAAACATTTTACATTCGCATTTCCACGCGTCGTCGCCATCTATACGCCGATAGCCGAACTACTAAGTTATGTTTTTGAACAGCGCCAAAATGCTCGAACTTTATACCTATAATCAAAATGTTAATATGCAGCAATGCGCTACACACGAAACGATAGACGATTTAATTCCGAATCGAACGGTATATAAAATAGCTGAGGCAATTTGGCGGTTTTGTTGTAATTTGCGGATGAAAATTGAGCACGACACCCTTACCGACATTTACAGTTTACTGTAACTTAAAACCTAAATGCACAACAATTTGCTATATTCTTCAATGAAATACGGGTCCCAATACTTATTACTGATTATTCAATTACCTTTTTATATTATTAATGCATTACAATAAGAGAAATATATGAGGAATCCTAATCTTCATAGAGGGCACCCTCTGTTATCGTGGGGCTAAACTACGTTCTCATTTGTGGATTTAATAATTGTTTTAATAATGAAAGATAATTTAAAAACTTAAGAAGAATGTTATCTTATAATAAAATAAATTTACTTGTAGATACTTTCTAATTTAAATTACAGAAACAATACATTATAATATATCCGCCTAATCACAGGCAACTCGATATACTCATAAGTACTATTAATTTATTATTAAAAACTTCCAATTTTAAACGTGACAGTGACAAAACCATAAGTGCAATCCTCAGTAAAGCTTCAAAAATAGTGCGAATATTTAATTATTTAAATTGCAGAAATAATAATATTACATAAACGACAACTTACAGACAACGCAATACACCGATACCTAATATTAATTTATTATTAAAAACTTCCAATTCGAAACGTGACAGCGACCAAACCATAAGTATAATCCTTAGTAAAGCTTCAAAAATAGTGCGAATATTTAAGTATTTAAATTGCAGAAATAATTATATTATATAAACGCCTACATACAAGCAACCCAATATACGTGTACTAATAATGATTTATTATTTAAAACTTCCTATTTTAAACGTAACAAGGACAAAACCATTAGTGTAATATTTTTGAAGCGCTACCAAGGACTACACTCATACTTGTGCCCGTATTATGTTTAAAATTGAAAGTGTTTAATAATAAATTAATATTAGTTATTCTATATTGGGTTGCCTGTAAGTAGGCGTTTATGTAATACCATTGTTTCCGCAATTTAAATATATAAATATTCGCACTATTTCTAAAGCTTTACTCAGGATTACACTTATGGTTTTGTTCCTGTTACGTATAAAATTAGAAGTTTTTAATAATAAATTAATTAGAGTTATGCGTATATCGGGTTGCTTGGGCTTAGGCGTGTATATTATAAAATATTGTTTGTGCAATTTAAGTACGTAAATATCCACAAGTGAATTTATTTAATCATGAGACAGAATAATTTTTAAGTTTTTAAATATTCTTTTGTTATTACAACAATTATTACATCCACACATTATTAAGTAGTTTATCCCCACGATAACAGGTAGAGCCCTCTACTTAGATTATGATTTCTCGTATATTTCTCTTATTGTAATGCATTAACAATATAAATAGTTAAATGATTAATCAGGAATAGGTATTGTAACCCGTATTTGAATGAAGAATATAGCAAATTCTTCTTTATTAAATTTTTATGTTACAGTTAACTGTAAATGTCGGTAAGTGTGTCGTGCTTAATTTTCATTCGCAAATTACAGGAAAACCGCTAAATTTCCTCCGCTATTTTATATACCATTCGATTCAGAATTAAATCGTCTACCGTTTCTTGTACAGCCCATTGCTAAACATTACACTTTGACAATAAGTATAAAGTTCGAGCATTTTGGCGCTGTTCAAAAACTTCACTTGGCAGTTCAGCCACCGTCCAATATATGGCGACAAGGCGCGGAAATCCGAACGAAAAATGTTTAAAAGCTTCTAAATAGCAATTCTAAAGGATGATTTTGACAATGTAAGCATTAAATGACCGCCAAACATATAATCCTTTACTCTTTTAAAATAAAAATGCTGTAAAAATCCTGCAATAATAAATATTGCCGTAACAATTTTTTAATGGTTAAATTGATTTTAATGATTCAAATTGTATTTTACAGAGGTATTAATGGTTTAATAATAAACAATAAAATAAGATTTGTTGTTGTTGGGAAATTAACATTTACTTACGGAGTTATTTTAAACCCAAATAACTCCTAATATATATAATTACATCATGGTCATGCCGCACATCACGCTCCTCGTCATGCCCACTGCTCCCTGTTTTGTCGGTTTTTGGGCGCGAGTCAAAGGAGTGGCAATATAAACGCTTGCGTTTATTAGAAAAGATTAAAGGATTGCAAGTTTGGCAGTGATTTAACGTTCAAATTATCAAAATCATCCCTCAGAATTACTATTTAAAAGCTTTTAAACATTTTACGTTCGCATTCCCACGTCTTGTCGCCATCTATTCGACGATGGCCGAACTACTAAGTGATTTTTTTGAACAGCGCCAAAATGCTCGAACTTTATACCTATAATCAAAATGTTAATATTCAGCAATGCGCTCTACACGAAACGATAGACGATTTAATTCCGAATCGAATGGTGTATAAAATAGCTGAGGCAATTTAGCGGTTTTCTTGTAATTTGCGAATGAAAATTAAGCACGACACACTTACCGACATTTACAGTTCACTGTAACTTAAAAACTAAATGCACAACAATTTGTTATATTCTTTAATGAAATACGGGTCCCAGTACTTATTACTGATTATTTATTCAACTTTTATATTATTAATGCATTACAATAAGAGAAATACATGAGTATTCCTAATCTTCATGGAGGGTACCCTCTGTTATCGTGGGGATAAACTAAGTTTTCATTTGTGGATTTAATAATTGTTTTAATAATGAAGGAATATTTGAAAACTTAGGAAGAATGTTGTCTTATAATAAAATAAATTTACTTGTAGATTTTTTCGTATTTAAATTGCAGAAACAATACATTATAATATATCCGCCTAATCACTGGCAACCCGATATACCCATAAGTACTATAAATTTATTATTAAAAACTTCCAATTCGAAACGTGACAGCGACAAAACCATAAGTATAATCTTTAGTACAGCTTCAAAAATAATGGCAATATTTAAGTATTTAAATTGCAGAAATAATTATATTATATAAACGCCTACTGAGTGGCAACCCAATACACGTGTAACTAATAATGATTTATTATTTAAAACTTCCAATTGTAAACGTAACAAGGCCAAAACCATAAGTGTAATATTTTTAAAGTGTTACCAAGTACTGCACTCATACTTGTGCCCGTATTATGTTTAAAATTGGAAGTGTTTAATAATAAATAATTATTAGTTAGCCTATATTGGGTTGCCTGTAAGTAGGCGTTTATATAATACCATTGTTTCCGCATTTTAATATTCGCACTATTTCTGAAGCTTTACTCAGGATTACACTTATGGTTTGGTCCCTGTTACGTATAAAATTAGAAGTTTTTAATTATAAATTAATTAGTTATGCGTATATCGGGTTGCTTGGGATTAGGCGTGTATATTATAAAATATTGTTTCTGCCATTTAAGTACGTAAATATCCACAAGTGAATTTATTTAATCATGAGACAACATTCTTTTTAAGTTTTTAAATATTCTTTTGTTATTACAACAATTATTACATCCACAAATTATTTAGTAGTTTATCCCCGCGATAACAGGTAGAGCCCTCTACTTAGATTATGATTTCTCGTAAATTTCTCTTATTGTAATGCATTAACAATATAAATAGTTGAATGATTAATTAGGAATGAGTATTGTAACCCGTATTTGATTGAAGAATATAGCAAATTCTTCTTTATTGAATTTGTATGTTACAGTGAACTGTAAATGTCGATAAGTGTGGCGTGCTTAATTTTCATTCGCAAATTACAGGAAAACCGCTAAATTTCCTCAGCTATTTTATATACCATTCGATTCAGAATTAAATCGTCTACCGTTTCATGCACAGCCCATTGCTAAATATTAACACTTTGACAATAAGTATAAAGTTCGAGCATTTTGGCGCTGTTCAAAAACATCACTTAGCAGTTCAGCCACCGTCTAATAGATGGCGACGACTGGCGGAAATCCGAATGTAAAATGTTTAAAAGCTTCTAAATAACAATTCTAAGCGATGATTTTGATAATTTAAGCATTAAATCACCGACAAACATATAATCCTTTAATCTTTTGAAATAAAAGTGCTATAAAAATCCTGCAATAATAAATATTGCCCCAGCAATTTTTTAATGGTTAAATTGTTTTTAATGATTCAAATTATAATTTACAGAGGTATTAATGGTTTAATAATAAACAATCTTAATTTCAATTTCAATTTATTTATTTCACTTTTGCCACCATTTACAAAATACACATTACACTCGTTATAAATTATACAGTATACAATATAATCGCAATAAAAATACATTTGCGGTGGATGTGATTGTCAATATACAATTATGTTTAAAAATAGGTTGGTAAGTTAAAATCATAAATAGGTAACAGTACAAACACATTAAAATCTTAAATAGTAATAAAATAGGATTTGTTGTTGTTGGGAAATGAACATTTACTTAGGGAGTTATTTTAAACCCAAATAACTCCTAATCACCCTCTCAACTACCTCCCCCTTCCACTCTAGCTCTTTCACTCTCTCCTCTCTCCCTTAATTCCTGAACCTCATCCATTTCGTTTTCTCCACATTCACACACATACATCTCTCCACCCTTTTCAACATGCCTTTCATTCCCTCCCAATCTCTCGCCATCAACACTGTATCACTAAAAACCAAAGGGATTTCGACAAAAACTTATTCTTTATAAGTTGTTCATTTTAGCATTTTCTACAATTATTATTAACATAAATTTGCTGTAACTATTATCGTTTTATAATTATGAACCAAAAATTAAAAAAAAAAAATTTGTCTCGAATAAAAATGATTTTATGAAAAATGTTTTGAAGCAAAAGATGTTCATTTCTTTGTTGTCTTCAATGTTTGTTTAAATGTTTTTGTGTTTTTTTTTTTATATTTAAGAAAATATTGGCAAAAAACAAAAAACAGTTAAGGTAAACACCCACTTCCGGTGTACGAAATTTTACCAAAAGTTTTTCAGTTCTTCGGATTATCAAATAAGACATATGTTCAAAGTTTCATATCAATTGCTCTATTAGTTTTTGAGATACAGCGCGCACAGACACAGACATACACACACACACACACACACACAAACACACAGACACAATTTTTTTTTCCAGAAATTGTTGAAAAGGCATCTAGGGACCGCAAAAAGGAAATTTCCGTAAAAAAAAATTTTGAAAAAAAATCGCGATCACAATACTTTCTCGTACTTCGTAATGGAGAAGGTAAAAATTAACTGAAATGAAACATGGAATTATTGATTACCGCATAGTAAAAGTCACGATTCTCACAAAAATAACATTTGAGTATTATTACTTGAAACATACAAGGTACTAAAATTTTAGTGCAATGTTACCACAACATCATGTTTTATTAAATGAAAAAGCTACCACATACACTAAAGAAAATACCATTTGCTTTTAATTACTAATGATGAATGTAAATGCTGTAAAATATTTACTTATTATTACCAATTACCTTAAATATGTACATTGAAATGTATAGAAATCATTCTTGGACACGCATGTTACTCTCTTTTTACTTCGTATAACCAAACTGTGTCGACACCGGATCCTATCATCCTTAGGGGAATTAAATTGGGTAACGGAAATCTGCAGGCCACTATTTTACAATTTGGTTTGCACTCTTTGAGGAACTTTTTTTCCAAATCACACATCTATAAGGAATACAGTTTTTAATAAAACTCGATACACTTAAATAAAAGTTTTTTGCAATTATCTTCGCAAATACTATCAGCTTGATAAGCTGTGCATTAATTTTACAATTAAATCCTTACGGCCCGCTTTATAATTCAACACCCTGTTTTATAATGTTTAGATGATTACAACATAAAATTGAAAACTTACTAGCTTTAAACACAAATCGAGAAACTGATAAATAAATTATTAAACAAAAAAAACCCAAATGTAAATTATACTCGCGATTTGTTCAACATTAATAATTTTAAAAATCACACACATTTTAAAAATCACATTCGTAATTTTGACTACTGCTCCGCCATCTACCGGACGATACCTGAACCGCTAAGTGGTGATTGTGATCAGCGCCAAAACTTACTGGCTTTAAGCAAATTGAGAAACTGATAAATTATGAAACAAAAAAACCCAAATATAAATTATACTGGCGATTTGTTCAACACTAATAATTTTAAAAATTCAAACATCACATTCGTAATTTTGACTACAGCCCCGCCATCTATCGGACGATGACTGAACCGCTAAGTGGTGATTGCGATCAGCGCCAAAACTTTCGAACTTAATACTTATCAACAAAATGTAAAAATCCAGCAATGAGTTATTAAATCATAAGTTATTTCACTCTGAATCGAATGATAAAATAGCTGAGGAAATTTGACGATTTTCGAGTAATTCGCAAATTAAAATTAAGCACGAGCAATGGTCGGTAAAACTGATAAATAAATTATGTAACAAAACCCAAATGTAAATTATACTCACCATTTGTTCAACACCGAAAATGACCACATTATCGTATCCGGATAAATTAAATTTCCACAAATCTCGTTTAAAAAACTTAGTCGATCCACTGTACCCTTGTTTTAAAGCCGATAACCTTGAATACAGGACCAGCCACGGATTCAGCTCGACACCGTGGGATTCAAAATTGTTTTTCGCCGTTTCTATGACGATCCGGCCGTCGCCTGAGCCTATATCGAGCACCTTCCCTCGGCTCAATTTCAAGGCTTCCAGGACATTTTTTATTTGTACGTCGGTGGCGGGAATGTAGGGCAGGCAGAATTTACGCAAGGCCGGGCTCACGAATGGGGCACAGATTACAGTTAAGGCGATTCCAACTCCACCTAAAAAAAAAAGGATGAAAGGATTTCGTTTTTGCGCCTTTATTTCTAGCTATTTTATAACAAACGTTGGTTTTCCTTTCTGAATTATTATCACTTGCAGATGAAAATTCTTTCTGATTATCATCTTTCATTTTCTAAAATAAGAATTAAAAGACAAATATTTTTCTAAATACGTTCAAAATTTAAATTTTAAACGATGGCTTGCTTGGGAATATTATCCGATCAACAATCTTTCCTGCAAATTGCAGGGTGTTTCAAAATTAAATTAATCGTCACCTACAAAACACTCGATGTACATTTAACATAAAATGATATATTGGTATCAGTCACTGGAAGATAACCTCATTTTAATTGAAAATAAACAATGAAAATAGAAATAACTATCATTTTGTGTGTTATATTTATTAGAATGTCACTGACCCAAGTCACATGCAAAAACAAACAGAAAAATTTATTACACCCTATATTTCTTATTTGAGAGCACACCACACAGAAGTAATAAGTGATACGTTACATATTAAAGGTTAATATAATTAGCTTCTCAAGTCAGATGATACAAATAACATCTGACAAATAATTACAAGTAATGACAACTAGATTTGTTTACCTGTTATTCCGATTAATAATTTCCCTGCCGTGGTAACCTTGCCTGATTGTTGTTGAGTGTTTTTGATGTCTCTTAAATTAACCAAATTCTCCATTCCTTACTAGATGATGGTTAATAATTATCTCAGTTGACGTTTACATAATATTTATATTTTTATTCTCTCGTTTTAAAGGTTGAATCAATTAGGTTGGCTAAAGTGATTTTATAAATACAGAAAATCTCAGAAGCACCACTCGCAGACGCGCATGTGCGTTGAGGGTGGGACCTATATTAGGATTTTTACCAAATTTTTTCATTCGGATTACCATAATCTGTGTTTGGATTGTATTAGTTAGCTACATTCCATCCTATATAAAATAATAGTCAAAGGCTACATCAAGTTTCAAAACATGAATGTTACCAACGTGAATTAAAAGAAGAATATATCATTCAATATTTACCGTGGCATTAGCCGGGAAAGTAGTTCTTTCAATAAGTGAATTGTTTATAGTCTCATAAAACTTAATTTTGCAGTTGCGAATTTTCAATTTTAAGCATTTTTTCAAAATCATTGCCAACTCCATAAAGAAAAGTCTCAATCAATATAACACATGATTTTTTTAATTGTCACATTTTTAGGTTATAACTTTAAACATTTAAGAAATGAGTCTGTCAGAACTTCTGAAGAAAAAACTGCAGCTTCAGAAAGGTGTTTTTATTAAATCTCACTCCTCTATAAAACCCCTGTAAAGCCAAACCTCTATGTTTAATAAAATCGTTGAATTAACGCATGATTTAATTACATGTTGAATACGACAGAATTTTTTATAAATAGTCAATCCGTTCCACAACCAAATTGTGGAAACGGAAACTGGTCGTTAACAGAGAAGCACATCTATCCTTTTTGATCTTTTTAATCATGTTTTTTTTAACTATTCTACTTTGTTTCAGATGTTTCTAAAGAAGAAAGAGAAACCGAGGAGAAAGTGGAAGATGATCTTTTCAGGGATCACTTGAAAGAAAACGGCGTGGACCTCGAGAACAAAATTGAGGGCATTCCTCGGTTCTTTTATAGGCTTCCCCGAGACGATGAACCCCTGAGGCAGAAACTGCGCGAGGAGACTCGATCGAATTTTCTGCAAAGACGAAGCCGCCAGCTACTCGATAATGTGGAACTCAAGGCGTTATGGGTACTGCTCGATCGCCATCAGACTTCTCCAGATGAGCAGCTGATATCCTATTCTGACTTTAAGAAAGTTGTCTCATTAGCAGGTAATTTTATTCAGGACTAATAATTATATTTTTTTTTTCAGAGAAAGATTATTTAATGGGAGAATAAATAGCTTCCTAATACTGCAACTTGTATCTCAAAAAAATCTCTATATACGGACACTTAAAGTACTGGTCACAATTAAAGAACTTTCTTCCACCGTCCTTTTTAGTACAACAACGTACCATATCAGTCAAGACTTGCTAACAGAATCCATTTGTTGGAAAAATAAAATCTTGCGCTCTATTTGAAACACCCTTTGTAATCAATAATTCTCATTTGTTCCAGGTCCAAAAGTAAAACTATATTTCACGGCAAACGTCTTCGCCAAACTGCAACAAGGCGACCCGCAAGGTCGCGTCTCCATAATGTCCCTATTCAACTACATAATGCGAAAAGTCTGGCTGCAGCAAACCCGCATCGGCCTCTCCCTGTACGATACCGTGGGCCAGGGCTACTTACGCGAAGCCGACTTGGAAAGCTACATATCCGACCTTCTCCCCACCCTCCCTCAGCTCGAAGGACTGGAAAAGTCATTCCACAGCTTTTACATCTGCACGGCCGTTCGAAAATTCCTGTTCTTCCTCGACACTCTAAGAGCGGGACGTGTGCGCATTTTAGACATCCTCGCCTGCTCCTTTCTGGACGACTTGCTGGAGTTGCGCGTGGAGGAAGTCTGCAAGGAAATTCAGGAGCAGAACTGGTTCAGCGCGCCTTCGGCTTTGCGCGTTTACGGGCACTACTTGAACCTGGATAAAGACCACAACGGGATGCTCAGTATACAGGAATTGGGTTTTTACGGATCCGGAACACTGACGAGGCCCTTCCTGCAAAGGGTCTTCCAAACCTGCCTTACGTACAACGGGGAGATGGATTATAAAACTTACCTGGATCTGGTGCTAGCTTTGGAAAACAGGGGGGAACCACAGGCTTTGGCTTTCCTCTTCCGGATTTTAGACCTGCACGGGCAGGGCTATTTGGATGCGTTCACTCTGAACTATTTCTTCCGAGCTATTCAGGATCAGCTGAAGGCCCACGGTGCCGAGCTGGTGTCGTTTAATGATTTCAAAGATGAGCTGTTTGATATGGTTAAGCCGAAGGATCCGGAGAAGATTACGTTGAATGATCTTTTGGCGTGCGGAAAAGGGGAAACGTTTGTTAGTATTTTAATTGAGTTCCATGCGTTTTGGAGTTACGAGAGTAGAGAAGCTGTTTCGTCTGATCCGCCACAAGATTGATTGTAATTCTTCTGAAGTTTACAGTTTTCTGTAAAAAATAAAAAGAATATTTACTCAAATTTTATACATCATCTTTACTACAGACACATACTTATACATTATGAACTATTATAAAATATGTTAATACGTCTCTGTCTGAGCTATCGACCATGGGTCTTTCTGCCCAGTGTAGATATAGTTTTATAAGTGCACTTATATTTAATATAATATTTTTCATTCGTAATTTATTAAAATTAATAAATAATATTTACTCTTTCTTGTTTTATTTAATTTAAATCTCATTTACCTGATTCAGCAAGTTTTAAGTGTCATAGAAATTTCAATTGATAATACAAAACTCTTATAACTTGATCAAATGAACAGCATTTTGGCTTTATTTAATAAAAACTATTTTGCCGTTTTGAAATTTCGAATTCTAAAAAAATTATGAGAATAACTTTACTTTCTTGTAGTGAGAAGGAAGAAACGTTAACAAACCCTACTTAACTACTTATTATAGAACCGTTAATTCCTCTACAAATTACCATCTAAATCAAGTATTGCAACCGCAATATTTATTATTCCGCGATTTTAACGAAACGGGTTTAAGGATTAAAAGTTTGGCAATGATTTATGATTTCATTTACAAAAATCAGTCGTTATCAGAGTTACGAGTTATAAGCTTTTAAAAATTAAATAATCACATTCGTAATTTCCGCCACATCCGCGCCCTCCATCGGACGATTGCTGAACTGCTAAGTGATGATTGCGATCAGCGCCAAAACGCTCGAACTTTATACTTATAATCAAAATGTAAAAATCCAGCAATGAATTATACATCAAATCATAAATTATTTCACTCAGAATCGAATGATGTATAAAATAGCTGAGGAAATTTGATGGTTTTTGAGTGATTTGCAATTTAAAATTTAGCAAGAGCAATAGTCGGTAATTCAGTTTACTGTAAAGCTTTAAATTTAAATATAGAGCATCTGAGAATGCTTTTCTAAATGCGGGTCAAAATAATGACCATCTATGCCTTACTCATTACTGGATATTTAGATTTTGATTATAGGTATAAAATTCGAGCGTTTTGGCGCTAACCACAAGGTATGTGGTCTGTGACCACAATCAAACCTGGTTAGTTCTGCTAGCGTCCGTTAGATGGTACGGCGGCATTGGAAATTACTAATGTGATGTTTGAATTTTTAAAAGCTTACAGTAACTCTGAGGGATGATTTTGATAATTGAAAGGTCAAATAACTGACAAATTTTTAATCCTTTAACCCGTTTTATTTGTTTAATTTCAATTGTAGACTTGACAGTAAACAGAATTACGGGCAGTGGTTCGTTCTAAATTTTCATTTGTAAATTACTGAAAAACTGCGAATTTTCATTTGCCATTTGATACACAATTCGATTCAAAATGAAATATTTAATCACTTGTACTGCTCATTACGAGATTTTAACATTTTGTATACATTAGTAGTTCACGACTTGTCTGATAGATGGCGCAGTTATACAATGGCGACTTTAGGCACTAGACGATCGCGCGTAATCGCATATTGGGAATTAAGACTCCCTAGACTGAGGCCACGCAGTCACCTTGCACCCCCCTACTAATGGTATTATAAGTGAATATATTATTGGGCCATTGTTAACTATTGAATTATTAAATAAGTTGTTGCTATCTTTAAAAAATCAAATTTTAAATTAACTAATCGCAATGGAAGCATTAAAAATTTAAATTTTCCGCCGCATTTGGAACCTGTCCATTGGGCGCATGTTGTTTCTCACAGAAGAGAAAAAGGCGGACTAAGCATCGATTTAAAACTTTTAGAAAGTTATTTTAAGATCGTAATTATCATTGACATCATTATTTATATTGAACGTATCTTAATTACAGCGAATAAAACCGATCACATAGAGACAACAGGACTAGTAAAGGATATTGGCTCGAAAGATTACATTTTGAGGTTAAAGTTGTTTAGAAATATGTTTACACTGGATTTAAGTTACGTCCGCGAGCTTAAAAATTATTTAACGTGTCCAAAATGGTAAGTGTAAAGTTGTGTATGATATATTAACACTCTGGAATCATCTACTGTTTGTGTTCTATATTTTAAAATAGTAGAAACATAAATAAATTTGGGACAATCTCACTTGTTGCAGATGCTTTAAATAAATTTAATAAGGACGAAAAACAGCCTGAATATGTGAATATTCAACCTGTTCGTGACTGCAAAATGAAGACTTACTAAGCCTATAAACTAGCCAGGAAGTGGTTGTTTCAAGAAGTTATTTGTTTATAGTAAGTCTTCACTTTGCAGTCACGAATAGGTTGAAATTCAATCATAATTTTAAGCCGACTATAAATGAAGCTACTGTTGTACATTGTAATGGTTCGATGTTATGTCTAGACCAGTGGTTCCCAAACATCTTTGCCCTACCGCCCCCTTTCCAGAAAAAATATTACTTAGCGCCCCCTGAAAATTACATATTTTTTAATTTTGATAGCAATTAATAGGAAATATATATATATATGTATTATTGTTTTTACTGTTTTCGCAAAGTATAGTAAAGAATTGTGTAAAATAGAAACATTGAACTTTGAAATTATGAAACTATTTACTGAATCATTTGCAGTTACTTTCATCAGTTCTTCTTGTAATTGCGGAAATTCTTCTGTGTTTACACGCCATCAGCGCCCCCCCGAATTGCTGCAGCACCCACCAGGGGGCGGTGGCGCCCACTTGGGAATCACTGGTCTAGACAATTTGCTTACTAATGTGCCAACAAATATAAAATGATGTTTTTCAGACCATAACATGCAACTCTGATCATATACATATTATAAATTTAGAGATACACTTTTTAATAGATGTAAATATACACGAATACTGGACTGTAAGTTCTGTATTGATTATTGAGGGGAATTATATATTTTTGGTAACAAATATGATTCTTGTATTGTGACGGTCTGTTTCCCTGAAACTGAATTCATGTGCATGGTGTGAGATAGGCTTTCAGGAGTTTGCAGTGACGGCTAGGCGGGTTACTCATGGTACGATCGAGGTAGCGGATACAGATAGGTAGGATCGGTTGCAGAGATCTGTATTATTACCTCGGCTGTACCATGAGTCACTCCGCGAGCCATCACAATCTTTCAGTTATTATTTTTTCTAATCAACAGCGACAAGTTAACAGAGAACCCCCAAAAACTCTACAATTGCCGGCACATCGTCTGCCAGCAGTGTTTGAAATCCAGCGGTTTCAAGTGTCCCAAATGTGACGCAATGTTCACGGACCGAGACATCAAACAACCGGATATTTATATTAAACATATGCTCAATTTGGTGAACAAAATAGATGCCAATTTTGCCGGCACGGATTACCTCATTAGGGATATTCCGCTCGATTTCTTCAAACGAGAGGCGGTCAACGATGGCAAGGTGCAGGTTAACAGCGTCCAAGCGTCGTGGTCACAGACGGGATGGTACGTTTGCCCCGAGCTGGGGCCGAACCCCATCAGGCGGATAGCTCACGTCATGAAGAGAAATCCCAAAGGCGAATCTCCTTTGCACATCGCGTGCAAAAGAGGGATGCTGAGTGAAGCGTTGATGTGGATCGAGAAAGGTGTCGATATTAACGCGACGGATTGGGCTAATTGGACTCCGCTGGTGAGTGGAATTAATTTTTATTTGTGTTTATGAGCGGTGATGATGGAAAATGAAAATGTTGCTGTACTAATATTTAAGGAAAAACCTATGACATCATGCATAAAAACCTTCTAAGATGTATTTATGTAAATCATAAAGAATTATGTTTGGAATAATGCGATGAATTGTATTTTTATATTCTAGTCTATTTTAATCTCTTATTTAATTTATGACAAGTATTTATTTTTTAATACCCTTTTACTACTGTTACTGTTATTTCATTTTTTGTGTGCACATCCACTAAATGTTATATTTTTGTATACATTATATTGGTGGCAACGTAAATAAATAAATATCTATCTACCTAAATGAAGTTTTTTAAAATAAATTAAATCGATAATCAAGAAGATACATGATTTATTTAACAAAATTTTCATCTGAATAGTCATACATAAAAATATATTTACTTAAAGCATGTGAGGGTTTCCATTTTTTAAATCTTAGCTATCATATTTTATTCATTTCTTAATCGATCTAATAAATTAATAGTTTTATCCAACAATTATTTGTTAATTAATGTGAATACAGTTGCGGGATTTATAAGATATTATTATTTTTAGCACGAAGCTGTTCAAAGCAATGTAGCGCCATGTGTGGAATTACTTCTTTCGAAAGGAGCGTTGGTTGATGTTAACGGAGAAGATTACAGAACTCCCTTGTACCAAGCAGTCACATTGGCAAACAAGGACATCGTAAAGTTGTTACTGCAATACGGAGCTGATAAAAATGTTTTGGACTACTCAGGACAAACACCCAAGTAACTAAATTATTTATTTCAACAATCTTTCAATATTTAAGATATTGCAGGTAACTTACATCGCTAATTCTCTGGAAATGAAATATTGAAAATTTAAATTTACGTGGAGATACTTGCATGTAAATGTCTTTCTTACTCTTGTGTCATAATTTATTACGTCCTGTAAACTCTTGTTAATCATCCGTAAATTGGAGGGTGGGATATTTAATTTTTTTTAATAATATTCTCATACCAATCAAAATAAAATAAATTCTTACACAACTTATAAATTCTATGTATTTAAAATAGGTACTTCCTTAATAATTCTAAAGAAGATTTATTTCATACCAATCAAAATAAAATAAATTCTTACACAATTTATAAATTCTATATGTTTAAAATAGGTACTTCCTTAATAATTCTAAAGATTTAAATTTTAGGGATATTCAAACAACATCGAGCATTTCTGACATATTGGAAAAAACCGAACCAAACGACGTACTTCCCGAACGAAGCCTGTACTATCAATCCAGTACGGTTATTTTCATATTGGACGTGGATAAACTGACTATGAAAAAACTTTCTAGTCACAAGTACGTCATCACGAAAGATTCGCACGCAAAAGATATTTTTTTATGTGCACTGGGAAAGTCCGTTCTCCTATCACACCCCGACGTTTTGAAGTTTATAGCAAAGGGCGTCATGATTATTAGAGAAAATGGTGAGTAAATAAACGGTAAAGATATTCTTTAACCCTTTAGCTACTAAAAAGTTTTCAAGAAACTGGCTGCCTGAACGCAAAAAAACAAAGACTGAAAATCTGATAAATTTTATTCCATTTGAACCAACGTATCATGTTACTAGTGGTCGTCAATAAGCGATTCACGGCATAAAAGAACGGCAAAAAATATGTGAATCGCTTATTGACGACAGCCGTAGTTACGGTAAAGTTTACCTGAATCGCTTATTGACGACAGCCGCAGTTAAAGGGTTAAATACTGACATGACAAGCAATGTGTCTGTTAAGTGCAATACCTTCGTAAAAGTTTCATGTGACCAAAAAATATATACAGTGCAGAGATACACTCGGCATCAAAAAAAAATAATACTTTAAAAATATTCGATTGACAGTGGGTTTCACATTGGTGATAATAAATATATCCCTGGCTTAAATTGACATAACACTGGTGTTATATTTTCGGCTGTGTAAACGATCTTTCAAATGGGAAACGAAATGCATAATTTGAGGTTAGGTTCTGCGATTACATACATATTTTGATTGATTATTTTCTATTGCGATGTATTTTTACCTTAACCCATTAGTGGATAGCGTAAAACTGTAACATTTATGAAGGCACTGCTGAATCGTAAGCAAATAATTAATAAAATTCAAAAAAACGAAATGTATATATGAATATTCAACCTGTTCGTTAATCTGCAAGCAAAAATTAAGTCTTACTAAGACTATAAACAAATAACTTATTGAAACAACAGTTACGAACAGGTTGAATATTTACATATTCAGGCTATATTTCGTTTTTTTAATTTATTTAATACTTTCTGCAACAAGTAAGGTTGTTTTTATTTCAAATAATTAATCATTCATTCGATTAGATCTGGGAAATTATTTATCACGTGGATTACCCTACGCGCCTGAATTAATCCCCGAAGATATCCGCGCCGGACTGTTGAAGTCGATTAGATACCACCTGGAGAAGAAACCGAGCCTCTTCGACTGTATGAACTTCCATATTTTCGGTCACCACAAACCGGTAGCGATAGAGGGTTCACAGTTCAGCAAGGACGATCTGCACGCTCTGATTACGGCGGCAGGAGGAACGGTGCTTACACGGGCGCCCGCCGTACGCACAGTGAGCAGCGAACCCTGCCACCCGTACCACTGCCAAAAATGCGACATTCTGAAAATGTGCTGTAATTTCATCGTGTATCCGGAAAAAGAAGCGCCCCTGCTTCTGTACAATATGGCCGAGCTGAGGCACGTCAGCTCGCGGTGGTTAGTGAAGTGTCTCATGAATTATGAAATTAGTTATTGAGTTAATGCTTTGCACTCGTATTTATATATTTGAGAGCAAACGAGAGACATACGAGTACAAAGGGTTAATAAGAAAAACTTAAAGTGATGATCTGTGGTAATCTTAGGGCTGTTTAAAGTTTTAAGTGCCTTTGGCTTAATGATAGAAAAGTGTACCGAATAATTATTAATTAATCCTTTATTGGCATTATAACCGTGTACCGAATAAAAACAAGTTATTTTTTTAAAAACTGTTTGCACCTAGCACCTTTAATGATGGATCTATGGGCTTTGGTCTTTTCAGCCTACTTGGTACAACGGGGTAAGTACAGGACGGCAAATGTAAGTTGGCCAGACACGCAGAGAGGAAGTGAAAGCTCTCTCTCTACTGCCGGCTGAGTACAGTCTCTGTAATAAGCAAGCACATATTCTTCGCGTGCACCATTCATCACCACATAATTAATTAATTATGTACGAGAATTATCTCACGAGATTGACTGGCAAGAGCACGGCCACGAGTTAATTTATATTGGAAAACCATTGCACTGTCACTTTTGAAAATGAATGTACCAATCCCGCGAACTCTTCACGAAATCTATCGAGAGCGCCCTTCAAAGGTACCGCCCACAATTTTGCCACTGCACAACGGCAACTTATGTTTGCCGACTTGTAGTATTAACTTTTTGTTGCTTAGCACATTTTTGGCCTAACTGTAATTTCTCCTCAGTTATACAACTAATCATTTCGTAAGTATCGTATGTTCATTTAAAAAAAAACCTCAAGTGTGCCATGATTTTTTATTTTATAAAATTTAAGTTGGCACCATGTTAGGAATTGACATACAAAACGTCAGATTGTTCTAAAAGTCACAATTATTCAGTGGTCACAATATTTTTAGTTGAAAGTTATTTCCAAAATGCGACTACAGTTGACGGAAATTGGGTGTATTCATTCGACGCACCTTTGGCTAAGTTTCAGGACGAATTTCCTAATGTTCCCATGATTTAAGATGAATTTAAAAATACCGTATCATGTCTCCGTAAACCAGGAAGTGGTAAACCAGTCAAACGTACTCAGGATGCTATTAACACAGCCCAAGGAATTTTGCAAGGTGAACCTACAACTTCTCTGCGCCGCTTATAACAGCAAATTAATTTATCGGTGGAACATGCCGCAAGTAACATAACCTCAATATGTGCTACCAACTTAAATTTTTAAAAATAAAAAATCATGGCACACTTGAAGTTATTTTTTAATGAACATTATTAAAACCTTCCCGCCGATTGTGTGTTAAATTAAACTACACGTCTGCTAAAGCGAATAATTTTATTCAACAAAACAACGGAATTAGTAAAATTACTTTAATTCGAGATATCACTAGAATATACACATTCGACTATTGGCACTTATTCTCAGGTTTACGGGCTATCACATCGCTGCTACATTATCTTGCGTAACGTAGTATCCAGAAGCTCGTCGACCATGCGATCTATGGGCTTTATTATGAAAGGAATTGTGGCCAAACCGATGGCTGTGACGAGCCATTGCCGAGGGTTTTTCTTCAGGGACCCCTGTCTTTTGAGCACGTAGTTGGAAGCGGCGCAAACTCGGTTTATCGTGAAGCCCGGAATCACAACGGAGGCGAGCACTTGCCATGTCAGACTGTCGGCGGCTTTAAAGGCAGTTTTTTGGAGTTGAAGGTTTTTACCTTCGTGTTCCTGAAAGAGATATCGTTTGTAATGTTGAGATTGTAAAGTACGATTGAAAATTGTTTTCTACAGTGTTGTTTCACTTATATTTTAATTTGTATTAACTACAGTTCTATATGTTAAAGTTCCTCTTAACACGTTCGCTGCCACCGACGCGCTAGTGCGCTTGACTTTATACTTGCGTACGTCCAATCTCAATTGCAGTGGCAGTGAACGTATTAAAATTATATCTACAATATCATCAGCGCCATCTATCATTTTTTAATTCCAATAAGTAAATTCAGTGATTATTTATTGACATTTGACAGGAAGTGAAAAATAACCTTTCTGTGTTTTTAAATCTTAATTACTTGATTTAGAGGAACGTATCATTTATTTTTGTTTAATTTAAATCTCGGGCAAATGTGTGTTCAAATCTAAATTGAAAAGTGTGTTCGATTATGGAAATGAATAATCGAATATTTATTATTTTTAATAATCGATTATATCGATAAATCAAATAGTCGATTAACAAATTGCCGGTTAATTGATTATTTTTCGAGTAATAATCAAACGACCGATTACTATATTATTTATTTATCATTCGATTAATCGATTATTTTGCACAGCCCTAGTGTTAACGTTACCACCTTGATGAATGATTTATATATGTTATTGTGAAATGCAGTGACGGTTCGTGGGGTTTTTTCTGGTACAGCCGAGGAACAAGAGGTGGTAATACAGATAGGTGCGGTCACGCAGCCAGTCATCTCTGCAACTGACTCTACCTATCTGTATTACTCAACTGTACCAGAAAAAACCCCGCGAACCGTCACTGGTAAAATGATGTCTTGATTGTGTAAGATTGGAGAGAAATAAGAGTATAAATTTACAATGAAAAAAAACATACCGTCATGATTTAAAAAGCAAAACTTACTTCGTAGACATTTTTGCTTTTGTCATACGTATCAGCCACAACGTACATTGTGGCTACGCCGTAAGTGGCTAAAACCCATTTCGATCCTATAATTGATCGAAAGGCTTCTCCTACTTCGTTGGCATACCCTGCGGAATATAAATGAGATTGTTAGTCTCTTAACAATTCAATAGCCATGCCGTCATACAGAGCGAATTTGAAATGAATTAAAATACGATATTAGAAAGCAACAAACCTAAATAACGAACAGGTGTGTCCCTGTAAAGATCGACCACCTTTTCGTTGATTAATGGTTTTTCTTTTTCCATGTTGGTGTTAATATCACAGATAAGTTTGTTGCAGGAAGTTGTAAATTAATTTTATAGGTTATTAGTTATCATTATGAAATGTCGGTCATGCAGGGTGACCAACTTAAGGTCACTTATCAGAATTTTAGTAAATTAGTATAGTTGTCCAATAGATATAAATTTTATCCTATAATGTTATCATGTCAATAACTTCTTAGCAACGAGTAACGTTAAGGTAACTTTAAAAACACTAGTGTTGTTATATGTACCTTAACGCAACTCGTTGATATGGAGATATTGGCATACAAACATTATAGTTTTTTGACGTTTGACATTTTTTTCAATTAAAAAAATACAGATAGGATAAAATAAACCGTGTTACGACACTCGCAACGTTATTTGCTTTTACATTACTCGAAAATTTCTCCTACGTCGCTCGTGCTTTCAAACTTTTCTCTAGTAATGTAAAAACCTTCATAACGTAACTTGTATCGTAAATTACTATTACCGTTTGACCGCCTTAATAAGTTTAGGGCCATCATATCGTAAAACCGAACCCATAAATATTCTCGGGCTGGTTTGTAGAATTTTCTCCACACAAATGTTATTATATGGTGCATGGATTTCATCCCCATTTTTAGTGACGCCACTGAACTTCTGTCGGTTACCTTAGGTTTTAAGGGTTGCCAACTATTTTCAACTTCTTGATTTCACGGTGGAATTAGTACACTAGACAAGTTTTCAAGCATCGATTTTAAATTTACATTATTAACCATTCAGAACTGTTTCGTTTATATTTATGGTCATTTTACAGTTTATGATACTAAACAATACGCATGTGCGAAAATCATACGGACGCTGCTCCATGTTGTCACATCTTGTTAGTTGAATCAACTTCGGCAATGTCGTAAATATTAAACCTGAAGTTGTTGCGTTTACTTCGGTCCATTTATAAGTATCACAAACTACAAAATTACAATATAAATAATCAAATAATTTATTTAATAAATATTTAAAATACCAAGTAATATCAGGCCTTAATTTCATTTATATTGTATACAACACTCCTATCAACTTTATCATGCTTTGTTATAAATTGAGTAATTAATTCCGCTATTGCTTCAGGAGCATTAAAATGTTGATGGTGCGTCCCTTTCACTCTGTGCATCTCAAAGTCTTTGTTGCCTTTCCTTAAATTCTCCAGCGTGGTCTTATAATATTCGGCGTTTGAAAAAAACGGCGTTTTCTCAGAAATGGTCAAAAACAGCGGGAACTTCACCCGCTCCGACGCTTCGTGCAAGTCCTTAGGATCCCAGTTGATGAGAGGGCCGCATTTCAATCGAGCATCCCTCCCGAAATAATACTTTCCGGGGTGTTTCTCAGACGGGCGGATATTTCTCTCCAGCAACCGCTCGCACTTGTCTAAATCGATGGACTTCCTGGTGCCCTCGTGTAATCTCTTCGCCATTTCCTCGATGGTATAGCTGGGCGGTTCCGCTTTATCGCTATTCTGTTTATCGTATTTCAGGAATTCGTTCATGGTGTTCTGTATGCGATCGATTTTCCCGGGGTTTATTAACGGCTGCAAGCCATCGATGCACACGATAAAGTCGACGTCGTCCGGGTGCAGAAACCCGTAGCTGTAGGACGTGATCGCGCCCAGGGAGTGTCCCATCAGTGACAAAGTTTTCCACTTGAAGTATTCCTGCACTCGCTTGATGGTGAGTACCCCGTCGATTCCGTGGTAGAACATTCCTTCTGGAAGTTTGGAGGAGTAGCCGTGACCCGGTGAATCTATACACAGGTAACTCAAGTGTTTAGGGAGTAGAGGAATTAGGTAGTCGAAGCTGGCGCAGTTATCCTAAAATAAAATAAATTTCGTTATTACTGATAGCGGTGTGCTATTTCATTTATATTTTGTTCACATTTTATTCGTGCCGAAATTATTCCTTTCTTACCATATTTTCTCATTTTCCCAAATAAATAAATAAATATTTTTTTTATCTTAAGTTGGCAACACATTTTCTGAAAATCCCAATAATCATTCAAGTAATGTTATTTTGGCTGCCTTGAATTGTACAATGCAGTGAATGCGCGTTTTGTTTGTTTTGACATTTTGTGGTTTTTTGAGATTACTTTTTTTGAAAATAGACAAAATTGGCAGATAAAAGCACAAAACAGATTCAAATAAAGTCTGGCCACGCTATGAAGGCATCTGAGGAGCTATCTGTAGACTTTTAAAAACTTTTCAAATAAAACGAATAACTTTGTTGGTATCACTTTATTAACTTGGAGTAGTTACTATAGTTTCGACAATTTCAGCATGTCATTTTCAAACTATGACAAGCTGAAATTGTCGAAACTATAGTAACTACTCCAAGTTAATAAAGTGATACCCACAAAGTTATTCGTTTTATTTGAATTATTCAAAATGTATCACGAAGTGAAAGCCTCCACAATTACTTATTCCTTTTAAAAACCACTGATGTATAAATAGAAGTGGATAGTGCACCAATAGCTAGTAAGTAAAGTGTAAACTTCTGTGATTGTAAAGTAACAAAATATCCAATCACTTCTGGTGAGGGCGGTCCTTCCGACCCTTTGTTCACCTCAGATGCCTTCATAGCGCGGCGAGAGTATAAACAAAATGCGCTGCACTGGAGAATTCCGGACAGCCAACATAATATTATTTAATTATTATCCTTATTTCTAGAAAATGTGATGCCAACTATTTTCGACTTTTTGATCTCACGGTATTTACAAGTAAATAAATGAATATTTAAATTATGCTTTTATTTCTGTACTTTCTCAAATAGTTAGCGCAACGAGACCATTCAATTTATTGGTTTAGTTATTACCAAAGATATTATTCAAGTACTAATAAGACTACACAATTATTTACCTGCCATCCGTGCATTGTCAAGATGGGTTTTTTATCCTGCGGCCCCCAAAATTTTCCTGCAATATGTCCCCATGGGACCGGTATCCGAACTTCTTCAAAACAAACGCTGGATTGGTGTCGTAATCCAAGCATCCTGACCGTCCCACGAAACAATTGCCGACTAAAGAGCATTCTCCAACAACTAGATCAAAAGAATGACAATTTTCCTCCCTGGTCAAAGTCCAAAGTATTTCTCATGTTACGCAAACATGCTGTTCACTTACTACTAAAAAATATTTTCGCAACATAATTTATTTTAAATCCCTTGATAAGTTCGTTATCTTTACATTCAGGTTATATCACTCGCACGTGTTTTATATATTATCATCTAATTAAAAAAATTACAAATAAACATTACCAACTGTTGCAAAAATATGATAATAAATCAATTTTTAAAATCATTATATAAGAAAATAAAATTAATAATCCGTGTAATAAATAGAGAAATCATCAATTACAGCTATAAACAAAAAGCTTTTTAAATTCAAAAAAACGAAATATAGCCTGAATATATAAATATTCAACCTGTTCGTAACTCTGCAATCAAAATTAAGTCTTACTAAGACTACAAACAAATAACTTATTGAAACAACCAAAAAGCTTTTTGTTAATTTTCGTCATTTCGATCTTCGTATTTTGTTGAAATTTTAAAAGCCGTAAATGGCAAATCAGCTACCAAAATAAGGAACAGTAAATGTAATAAAGACGAAAAATAACCTGTTCATGACTTTACAGAGCCATTTAATGCATCTGCAACAAGCGAGGTTGTCTCAAATAATCAGTGACGGTTCGCGGGGTTTTTTCAGGTACGGCCGAGGAACAAGAGGTAGTAATACAGATAGGTGCGGTCACGTAGCCAGCCGTCTCTGCAACTGACCCTATCTACCTGTATTACCATCTCTTGTTCCTCGGCCGTACCAGAAAAAACCCCGCGAACCGTCATTGCTCAAATTTATTTAAAGAACTGTAGTTATTTTACACCGGTAGGTCGAATATATGGTCAATTATCAGAAATTTTAAATATCCAATCCTCACTTATATTTCTAGGTTAAGTCCATTTTGTGCAAGTGTTATGTAAACACGGTAAACATGTTTGAAGAACAAGTAATCCAGGAGAAATTGCACATGCAATTCAAGACGGGGAATTTTTGCCCTCCCATGTTCCTGTTCCTGGTGGTGTCATTTCTGTTCGGCTTCCTATATCTCACGCTGCAGAATTTCGTTCGTCACTCCATAAACGAACGAATCGCTGAAATTAATTAGGCGTCGAAGGTAATTCGCGATGAAGGGAGAACTGGGAATGTGACACGCGAAATGGGAGAACTTGATGAGGACTCGTCTTCACTTGAAAGCATGATTTTTATAGGATTGCTCGAACCCCATTCGGCCCGGTGAAATTTTTCTGGTTAGTATTCAAATCGTTGTAATTTTTGATTTTGGTGATTTTTTGTTGAGATAACGTAACGTGCGTAAAGATTCAAACTTTACATTTTTATTAAATGCTTTATGTTGTGGAAGAGTATATGCATCATTTATTGTTGAAACGTGAGAAAAATAAATGTTGTTTTTTTCTACAACCGTCAGAAAAGGGCGACATTGACTTATCTCTTATTATCGGTAGTAATATACCTAGATCGAGGTTAATTATCAAAAAATAGTTTTTTGAGTACCTTGTTACCTAGTAATTTAACGAGACAATAACCAGTTGACAACAAATGTTATGTCGAGATGAATTACTAAAAGGTAAAAGGTACGAAAAAAATGCGTTTTTGATAATTCATCCAAGCTCGCGGTATATTTGGGTAGATAATTTACCTAATGAAATAATAATAAGGATCAGGAAAAGTTATGGTTTATTACAAGCTGAATAGTTTGGTTTGCTACAAGAGTAATTGTAAAAATTAAAACTTAATGACAGTGACGTAACGTCATGAACATCATGTTTTTATAACCTTAAAAGCTACTCACCTAATTACCGTTTTTCTGTTATCGATTATGACAATGCAAAACATTGTCGTAATTTCAAGCTACCCCATTAATTATCGATTTTCTGTTATCGCATCTATTATTATGTGGTAAATTATCTTTTATAATAAATCAATAAATTGCTAGAGCAACTAAATATTTTTTAAATTTTTATTGAAAATAACATTCAACTGTGTGAAATATATCAAAATTTTCAATATCTAGGTAGTTTATTGTTGTTTTAACGGTTGTAGAATTTACATGTGCATAATGGGTATGAAAGATTTTTTGTCTCGTTTTTACTGTCTCGACAAAAAGTGACATTCTCACGAGTAACAAAAACCAACTATTTTGCACACTTAATACAAAAGTAACCATTTTTCCTTATCAATTCAGGTTAGCAAAGAAAAAAATCTTTAACTGATTGAGGTTGGCGGCACTTACTTCGTGATACATTTTTAATTAAATAAAACACACTTTTACTTAGTTAATATCAAACAGTGTGTGATATTAACTAAGTAAAAGTGTGTTTTATTTAAAAAAATCATTGCTTGTTTTTGAATTTAACACGTAAGCCCCGTGAATTCCTGGTCCGTGATGCCGATTAAATTAGAAACCTAATTATATCTGTTCTTATTTTTCCAGGAAGAAAGGCCTTTTATTTAAATATAAATCTCCTCTTTTTATTTGAACTGGTTTTCGAAGACGGCATTCCTTTTCGAATGCAGGAGTTTTTAAAGAATGATGTTGGTGTTTATTGTGCCACTAATGTGAGGTTTTATGATAATTTTTACTTCCACTAAAAATAAATTATGTAATTACTGTAACATATGTAAAAATGGTGTGTTTTATTGATGTTTTAAATAAACGTTGTTAAATGTCAGTTCGTTAAATTAGTTTTATTTCCTCGTCTGCGATTAGGCGTTGATGGTAACATCCATTATTTCCCGATTTCTACAGCACATGTATGTCAGGATTTTAAAATTGCAAGTTAAACATTCCAATGATTAAAATGGTCAAATTATTTGCAATTTTGGGCAGTTGAAACTAAACCAATTTTAGCAATTCTATGACTGTGCTGCCATCTGTTAGGCGAGTGTTGAACTACAAGGTGATGATTGCGATTAGCGCCAAAAGCTATGAACTTCACAGCTATAATCAAAATCCTGTAATGCGCTGTACACAAAATGATAAATAAATATTTGATTCTGAATCGAATTACGTGTAAAGTACCTGAGGAAACCAAGCGGTTTTCCAGATATTTGGAAATGGAGAAACTGCCGGTAATTCGGTTTACTGCAAATGTTACAATTTAAATTTTAAGCATTTCGACATATTTTGAGGCTTGAATAATGATCTTTTAAATGTTTATTTATTTATTTATTTTGTTTTTTTTTTAAGGAAGGATGATTGACGAAAATTTGGATTGGGGAATTATGGATGATATGGGACTTGGCAGCGTAGGTCATTCAGCCACAACCGATTATTTGTAATACATTATTCATATTAAATGAACATAGACATCCACAAACACCCATGCCCTCACCGGGATTCGAACCCAGGACCCTCCGCATTAGTTCTGGCGCGCTAACGCACGCGGCTAGTGGGCCGGCTTTATTTTATTTAATCCATTAAATTAAGAAAAGACTTGGGCGGCCCGCTGGTGTAGTGGGTAGAGGCGAGCGCTTGTGCCGGCTGCACCGCGGCCCTGTGGGTTCGATTCCCAGCCCGGCCGGAAGATTTTTTGGCGATCGAGAAGTATTCGCTCGGGTCCGTGGTTGATGAGATGTATGAATACGGGCCTATGGATTTTTAAAAGGAAAAAGGAAACTTCTTCAGGTGCAGTTGTGAGTAAATCTGATCGAACAACGTTATCGAGTTCTATCAAAATGACAGTGACATTTAGGTTAAACTCAGACGTACCACTTTCCAACCACAGAACAGTGGTCGTAATGTGGCTGAACTGTCGAAGCATTGTTGTGGCTTTTATTACGCCGCAGAAGTCTGTGGTCGGTTTGTGGTCGGCGTGTTGCACGTGTGAGTCGGGTTCGGTTGACTACTGCGACAGTTTTGTGGGTGATATCACCCACTGACGACAACTGTTGTCGAAACCGACCACAGCTTGTCGTTCGTCTGAGCGCTTTGACGACATTCCATATAATTGAGTACTCTCAACATATGACCACTTTTTTGTGGTTCAAATGTTGTTGGAAAGTGGTACGTCTGAGTTTAGACTTAAAATGTTATTTTTTTTTTTTACCTAGGCTGATCCATTCAGTCACACATGGCCGTTATTTTTGTATGATCAGCCAAAGTAAAAAAAAATTAAAAAAACAAGACTAACTTTTTAAATGTCACTGTCATTTTGATAGAACATGGTAACATTGCTCGATCAAATTTACTCCCAACTGCACCTAAAGAAGTTTCCTTTTTCCTTTTAAAAATCCATAGGCCCGTATTCATACATCTCATTTAGAGTCGCTTTTAACTAAATGATGGGTAAATGTGAGAATAATATGATAATGTGTCATTTATTTGAGAGGAAAGTAAATATTTGAAGTAAATAGAAAGAGAATTGAAGGAATTATGGGAAAATCTATGCACGCAACTGATTCAAAATTTTGAATGTGTTTTAGGAGTAAATTATTATGCTGTAATTTTCTATAATTTATTACCAAACTGGGTAAAACAACTACCAATAACACAATATTTAAAGAAAATTAAAAATTATTTAAAAAAGAAAGCCTGGTGATGGTTGCGACCGTTACTACGTGGTAATTCATTATAAAATCACTGAATAAAACATATTAAGTGTACAGCACATGTACACTAAAAATTCAGTGATTTTAAAAAAGAAAGCATTTTATAGTATAGAAGAATTTATTGAAAACAATTGTAGTGATCTCTGTGTATAACTACCAATTAAAGTGTGAAGTCCTATAAAGTTTGGGCAAATTATTATTTTGTATTACCTATTTTTTGACTTGTGTAAACATCCTGTAAGTAGCACCAATAAATCTTATCTTATGTATGTATTTTCTCAAAATTTCTTCCATTTTCGTTGTATTTATTTTCAAATTTAAAAAAAAAAATAAATTAAAATATTATTCTCGTAGTTTTTCAGCCTTTAGTTAAAAGTCCGACTCTAAATGTGAGGTATGAATGTAGGCCATATTGTTTTCAAAACAGTGATCGAGTCGCATATTAATACAAAAATAACTTTAAGTTTATTCGAAATAAATACTACAAAGTTCATGACACAATTGGTAAATAAACAATAATTCCTATAATTGAAAATTAAAAGCTTATCACAGATATTTTCAAGCAACGACATATTCGCATAAAACAATACATAACCGTACATTTTGCTGAATTAACAAAGTCTGGAAACCAAACGATTCATAATTTAATGTAGAAAATAATTAATGCATTTTTTTTAGTAGCACACTCTTATTCAACAAGTGTCCACATGATAAGATTTGACCATTTGCATCTTTTTCAGACTTAACCTCTTCACGCCCAGGTCGCCACATGTGGCAACAAGCAAAAAAAGAAAACAAAAACATTGTACAAAACATTTGTATTTATGGAATATTTTTTTCATATTTTTTTGCATAAATGGGTAAGTTTGTGACAATGAAATCATATTTCGTAGAAAAAGGTAACAACAACAAAGAAGTAATTTTTCATCAAACCTGGGATTAAATCAAAGCAGCATGGGCGCGAAGTGGTTAACTTTCCTTAATTTAGGAATCTACTGAAGAAAATGAATTTATATTGCAAATTATCTTAAGATGTTTCATATGAAAATAATTTGGTAATTTTGCAGTACGTGATACTAAATAATACTCATGCGTGAAAATCTATGCACTATGTTGTCACGTCTCTTTATTTACATCAGGGTATTTTCAGTATGTTTCATTTACAATAATTTGTAACGAGTGATGATTATGCTTAGGTTAGGTAATTTCACCCTCAGTAGTTAATTATATTTTATTTTATGTTAGCATCATAAACTACAGAATTACCAATCATTTCCATGAATTGAATACTTTTTACATTAAAAATATAAAGTGCAGGAACTATACTCGGCGCACCAAATAGGAGCCATGGTCACGTTACGTTCACCCCGCGTCCTCGTGATAGTTCGTCGAGACGTTATGAAAAGACTGATTCACACAGCGTTGCCACATTTTAGTTCTGTGCCAGAAATATAAATCTTTCTACTTTAACCCGCAAAATCTAACTATTTACCACTTCCTAATTAATTTAAGGATAGAACGTAATCACATTTAAATAAGACAGAAAAACGAGAACACATGGCATACAACGGGCATGATTAAAAATTTCGGCTGCGTGACATTCGCTTCACATGCGTTTGCGCTGACCAATCAGCGAACATCACGCAAAACCATAATACCACCGATTTGGTGCGCCGAGTATAGCTTAAATCGATAAACTTTTTTTGTGATGTAAATTATATCAATTCTGAAGAAAGTTGATATTTGGAGTTGTTAACAACTCTTTAAGCTATTTACACTAAATTTATCATAAGTTGCATATGCATAAACTAAAATAATTGTAATAATTATCATTTACTACTTTCCACCTGTAGCACTTACTAAATCTACAGGCCCTAAACTATTCCTAGTTTCTGAGACTTAGAAGGAAGGAAAGAGGTATTCATATTCTTATTGTAAAAATTACTTTAATTGAAAACTATGCGATGAGTTCTTCCTTGACCCGTGGACTATTTAAGAATAGAATTATTTGTTCTAATTGTCATATTTATGTATCTGCATGAGTACCTTATTTTTATTTTTTAATTTGTCCACTTAACACTTTCAAACCTTGATTTGGGAACATCTGCTCTATACCATTTAAGATGTCCTTTTTGTGGGGAATAAATCGCTCATGCGCGGGGAAAGGAGTAAAGTCGGAATTTGTGCAACAAACCGTAATCTCTATTGTAAGTTAAATTTAATTGAAACATAAAAAGCGATTTTTCGACGCGCGCATGAGCGTTCATTTAAAGAACTCGACAAGACACCCTGTATAAATTGTGAAATTGGAAATGCAAACCTCCCTCATAGTTGCTTGTAATAAACATCGTACATATCTTCGTAGTATGTGTAGGGCTTCCCGTTTAAGAGCCTGGTCGGAAGGATGATTTCTTTCACGGGAATTTCCTGCCAGAGGCCCATGATTTCGCGGATCTGCGGCATCGACAGACCCTTCCTAACGGGGTTCTCATTTCTGATCAGGTACATAATTTGATCTATCACGCAATCAAGATTTGATTCCTGTTTTGTAAGTTGTTCCATGGAATCTAAAAAAATATATATTAGGGCCGAGATGAATAAGTGTAGACTGCTATCAACAATTAGAAAGTAGTGATGCAGATTTCCGTTACTTTTCAGTACTTGTAACTAATCGTTAGTTTTAGGTACATTACTCGTTACTTTGTATTCGTTACTGAGTACTTATAGAAGTCTGAATCCGTACGGGTATTCTAAGAGGTAGTTGTAGGTACATCGTTACGGTATTTCTTCGGAGTTTATACTCGAGTGCGGAGATTATTTTAACACGGCAAACCCCTGTATATTTTTGGATAACGTAAATTAATTGTGGTTTCAGGAAAAAAAATCAAAAAATGTATACAATAAAGTTATTTAAAAATATCATCATCATAACCGAGTGCGGTGCAAACGGACATAAGTCAGCATTATTAAATTGTTTTATTGTATTTACTGAATTACACTTTCAGGATAAATAAAAAAAAAACTGAAATTTGACACTGTATTTCATAAAATCACTTTTTTTATATGACGCTTGTTGGAACAACTATATAATACTCGAGTTTCCTATTATAGCCTCGGGTGTCAATTTTATTTTAATAAATAAAAATAATAATAACTTTTTTGGGGAATAATACATTTATATGCAAGTAATTCAAATATAAATTGCCAAGTAAAGCTGTAATTCATTGTTAACAGATATTTTTCATACCTACATTTACTTAAAGAAAAAGGACACCAATAAAATATTTGTTAAAATACCGCAATCTAGGGAAAAAATGGCCGACTCGATACGATACGTATCGTTTGAGGTTAAGAATCCCCCATTGTTCGCACTTGGAATCGAAATAGGTAGATACCTACAATATGTGTTTACATGTGGCGATCCGCATAACTAAAACGAACTATAGTAACCAATCACGAATAATATTGATATTCGTTACTTCGGATCACTTCGGATCTCGTCGTGTACCGAGTACTCCAGTAAACCATAGTAACTAATCACGAATACTTTTCGATCTTGATATTCGTTACTTCGGATCTCGTCGTGTACCGAGTACTCTAATAACGAATAGTTACTTTTTCTACATCACTATTAGAAAGAGAGAGGACTCAAGACCGATAGCCGCGCGCCTGAATCACACCCCCAGAAGAACATTGATATTTTCAAATTCAGTTGTATGTTACATTCAACAGTATTTTACAAAGTTTAGTGAATTTATTGACGTCACAATGTCTTTTTTAACAGAATGCAGTTATGACAGTATTCTAGTTGAAAATAGAACAAGAAACAATGAAAAAGGTTAATTTTTGAACAAATGGGAGTATTTTTCTGGGGGTGTGAAATAACATAATTTTAAGATGCAACCTTTTATAATGTGCACCAAAATTATAATAAATGGAAATAATATCACGCAGTAAGTGCTGCCAACCTCAATTAGACTTTGTGGTTAACTAAATAAATTACTACTTACATTTTGTGCCAATTTTCAAAGCGGGAATCTTGCTCAAGGATTTGAGCGCTTTCAGGTGTGCCTCATTTTGTAGGATGTTCTGAATGATTGATTCGGGGGCTCGATACGGGGTTTCAATTAATGAAGCCAGCATGGACACCGTTTCTTCAGTCATATTCTCGGTGTACGGCAATGTCCTCGTTATGTAATCTTTCATATACTTCTCTTCATCTCTAATAATAAAAAAATACGTAATAAGAATTAAATACAATATTAAATATACAGAGTGGTTAGGAAAACCCCGGACAATTTTCGCGCGACCCTTAACCTCTTCATGCCCAGGTCGCCATGTGTGGCACAAGCAAAACAAGAGGAAACAAAAATATTTTGTAGAAGAATAAAAAATGACCTTTTTTGCGCCATCTATGAATTATTTTTTTTAAATATATTTTTGCATAAATAGGTAAGATTGCGGCAGTGGAATATTTTGCAGAAAAAGGTCCCAACAACAAAAAAGTAAAAGCAGCATGGGCGCAAAGTGGTTAAGAGATGGCGCTTTAGTAAAGAAAAATGAAAGTTGAAGTAAACGCTGCCAATATTCAATAATTATTGTTGTAACCTCCCACTGTAATTATGGTATGCTCGAGTTGCCCCTACAGCTCACCGACTCTCTTACGGGCAGTTTAATAGGCCATCAAAAATTTAGAAGATTATGGATGTATTGTGTTTCAGAAGTTTATTAATTAACTCTTCAAGTTTAACTGCCAGATCAGATCTTGATTATAACTACTCATTCTTTGTTTAAAATAACACGCACTTGTGTGAATACTTCGTACATCTTACAGTATTACCGAGCACTCGAGACGAGTGAGAAAGTAATCAGAGAATGCGACAACAAATCTCCGGAGCCGATTAAAACATCTCGCGTGCTTAGTACAACCCTACTTACTTGCACGTAAATGTGAACTGTCTATTGTAGTCCAAACAGAAATCTCTGAAGACCATAATTTCGTTTAAGGCCAGCTTGTGCGATAAAGGAGTCAGCCAAGTGAAATCTTCTATGAAAACATTCAATTTCCTGGCGGTGAACACGACTTCCTCTCTGATGGTACTTATAATTCTGTGCGTGTGCGTGAGCATGCTGTGCTTGTGCATCAAATTCTTTACGCTCGATTCCTAAAAGTGAGATTGTAAATTTAAAAGTGACATACTTTTATTGACTCTACTTTAAAGCAATTATTTATATAATTCATTTGAGGTTCACAGGTGTGGTATGATATTCTGTCAATTTTGTTTGTCTCTATAAAAATAATAACTACAATATTTTATTGTTGTTATAAACAACTGCAATTGTTTTACTTTCATCTTTTTCATGGCCGACTATTTTTGATTTATAATAAAACTTAAAAATGAATGTAACTCACTTATTTTTAGATATAACTATGTCATATGTGATATCGGATTAAAGAGAAAAAAATAGTCTGTTTTTTTCTATCTGTCATAATAACCGAGATTTTTACATTTTTCAAAATATCTAGTTACCCTTCACTTTTTTGAAAACTTTGAAAGTGCTATTTTATTGGGCTCGTAAAACTGCACTTCTTTTCCTATTTAACCGTTCCTCTATCTCTTATAGTTTCCGAGATCCCCATAGAGATCATCGAAAAAAACTCACCCTGTATATAGTTGAAGTGACAGCTTTTTTTTTTGTTCTAATCACACGTTTCGCGACATTTTGACCAAAACACATTGGTCGCATCAGGCATGTTCCTTTCTTATGTCAGTCAGAAATAGACTTTGAGAAATAATCTGGACATACACACAATGCAAGGATTAATTATAAATTAAATTAAAAGAAGACTTACAAATGACGATTGGATTTGGTAAAGCTTTCCATTCAACAACCGAAGCTCGTTATCCGCACCGCACATTTCGATTAGCACTTGGTGTTCCCTCTTCAAGGTTGATATCGCTGCATTGAGCCCCGCTTCTTCCTTCATATGCAAAATTTGCATTTTGATTTTGTGCAACTCGTCGTCCGTGTAATTTTCTGAAGATAGCTTTTTCTGAAAAAATACAACGTTCGGGTTATTATGACTTGCCGGGTGACAAGTCTGAGCAAATTTAATTCGCCATTATCTTAACCACTTCGCGCCCATGCTGCTTTGGTTGGGTTATATCATAATCTCAGGTTTATTGAAAAATTCAAATAAAACGAATAACTTTGTTGGTATCACTTTATTAACTTGAAGTAGTCATCTTTTTCAAAGGAATGAACTCAAGGTGATCCATTTTACCGAGAAGGGATTAAAAATGGATTTACTCGAGTCCACCGAAGTTTTCAAGGTTAAGCGTAATCCCGACATCCCACTCATCAACGACCAGACCGACCTAATATTCTCCCCCCTGTTCAATGCTCTGTAAAAATATATAAATGTACAATCGTAATGTAAATATTCATAGTTTGAAAATGACAAGCTGAAATTGTCGAAACTATAGTAACTACTCCAAGTTAATAAAGTGATACCAACAAAGTTATTCGTTTTATTTGAATTATTCAAAATGTATCACGAAGTGAAAGCCTCCACAATTACTTATTTATTGAAAAATTACTTTTTCGTTGTTGTTACGGTTTTCTACGAAATATTATTTCACTGACATAAACTCAGTTATGCAAAAAAAATATGAAAAATATTCCATAGATGACGCTGAAGCGGTAAATTTTTATATTTTATTTGTAAACTATTTTTTTTTGCTTGTCGCCACATGTGGCGACCTGGGCGTAAAGAGGTTAATGGTGGAGTTAAGTGGGAACACTGTGTTTTGTTACAAAATCTATAACAATATAATTAGGTAATTTATTTTAGTACCTCTCAACAGAAAAAAAATATTTTTTAAGAAAAAAGAGTAAAAATAAAGCTACATAAGTATTATATTGATTATTAACTGTTGCCAGTGACTTCGTTTGCTTGATCTTCAATTTAATGGGATAATACATTTCAAACGAGTACCCGCCGTGCACTGCAATGTAACTCAAAGAGAGAAACCATTTGTTGAAACGACTCGTGCGCCACCTATCGTGAAATGTTAATACTAATTCGGAAACCTTCGCGGGCACGTGCACAACAACTCACCAAAGTTTGCTCGCAATCGGATAAATGGTATAGGAACGCATACAGGACAAACAAAGATGCATTCATTTTTATATATAGATAAACATCAATTTGCACTTTTGTTTGTTTTATTTTTAGCAATAATGTTTTGTGCAGAGAAAATCTGAATATTCCGATTGACATGAAGGAAACTACTGATCATGTGTTATATATACTGTGATGAAATCACTGTTAATTAATTAATAAATATTTTAATAACTAAAGCCAAGCCAGCAATTTTAATCAACTAAATGAGTAAACCTGATAACTCAAAAACATACATGAAGCCGCTGTTCGAGGTCCTTTATATTCTTCTTGTAGCACTTGGACTGGTATTGGCATTTGATGGTCTCCAATTGTTTTTCTATGTGCAGCATGTGGAGTCTGGACATTAGATCTTTTCCCGTGTTGCTTACCTCTTCGCTAGAGCATAAAATACACGCACATGAGAAAATGCCTTCTAAAACACAAGATGTGTATACAGCATGCCACAACAGAGCCCCGCACGAATCGAAATTTATAATTCAAACAAAACAAAGCCGGCCCGGAGGTTGTAATGCTGATTTTCAAAAGATTTATAAAAGCGCATGACGTATATTCCAGTACAATACAATACCATCAACAAGCTTGTCATAGTCATGGTCACAATATATGCTTAACCCTTTAATTACGGGCAAAATTATATTGACAACTGCCGGAATACAAAGCAGAATTACCAATTCGGTTATTTTAGGTTTAAAAAATATCATCGACATTGTCACAATATAAAATCACAGTCCACAATGTTTAAAAAGGAATGCGTGAATGCATAATGGTATTATTTCTTCGTTTACCTTTTTAGCTCGGTATAATTCAAAAGAAACGACGTATAATCGATCTTCAGATAGTCCTCGATGTTCCTCAAGCCGTGCCATAATTCCGATCTATCGTACTTGTACAGTATTTTCTGGACGTCTTCCACGGGACCCTTCTCCTTGATATCCGCAATTTCCTTCTCCAGAACTCCGTCACTTACGGAGCCCTCATTCGGCAGAGAACAATAATGGAATTTGGAGGTGGTGGGGGGAAAGTTCAAATTATTGCTAGACGTGTTTTCCATCTTGCGAGACGGCACTAGTATTTTTAACTTCTCGGCAGCATCGTTTAAATCATCCTAATATGTAATAAAATATAAGTACTTTATTCACATCGTGAGCAAAAATGGGAAAATACAAAAATAAATATATTCTTCTATATATATTTGTTATGTAGGAAGCTTCTACTTCGTTATACATGCTTTTTTTTTTTATTCTTCTATATATAATATACCATCAGCTTTCCTATGATGCAACATGGTTTAACTAAAGGATTAGGGGAAAGCTACGCTAATATTTTTTAAACACTCACTATTATTGATCCGTTATCGCCTCCTTCCACTGGAGTTAAATTAATGCAATAATCCAGTTTTTCCTTTACAGCAATGATCTCCGTTTCTATATTTTGTATTCGCTCGTGCAGTAAGTATTCCTTTCCCTCGTGCTCCCTAATTCGTTGTTGCGCATTTTCCTTTTTAATATCTAAAGACATTTTATTTTAGTAACAATCAGTATTCTTTCACAAAACTAAACCTTTCAGTAAATCTACACGAGTACGAGTCCGAAGAGTACTATTCTGTCTAATAAGTTATGAACAAAAATTATACAAAAGGTAAGGTGCACCACAGCTACAAGTTATTGAAATTATAAAGTATGTTTATTAAAAAAAAACCTCAAGTGTGCCATGATTTTTTATTTTTAAAAATTTAAGTTGGTAACACATTTGAGGTTATGTTACTTGCGGCATGTTTCTACCGATGAATTAATTTGCTGTGACAAACGACGCAGAGAAGACGTAGGTTTACCTTCCAAAATTCCTTGGGCTGTGTTAATAGCATCCTGAGTACGTTTGACTGGTCTACCACTTCCTGGTTTACGGAGAATACTATCCGTTTCATGAAATAATACAACAGATCGTGATAAAGTATTTTTAAATTTATCGTAAATAATGAGAACGTTGGGAAATTCTTCCTGAAACTCTGCCATAGGTGCGTTGAATGAATACACCCAATTTACGTTCACGTTAGTCCTATTTCGGAAATAACTTTCAACTAGAAACATTCTTGCTGGTTGCTGTAAGCCATTGTGACCACGGAATAATTGTCACTTTTAGAACGATCTGACGTTTTGTGTGTCAATTCCTAACATGTGTGCCAACTTAAATTTAAAAAAATAAAAAATCATGGCACACTTTTTTTTTTAAATGAGCATACAATATATCGCCTATTAAAAATAATTACAAAACCAGATAATTTGGCAGAGCAGCATCTTTCGGACATATGCAAACAGAATAAATTTACATACTCACATAGTTCATTGTTTAACTTTGAGATGCTATCCACCTTCTGCTCACTTCTCATAATAGCCCCTTTAATAGCTTCAACTTTTACCCTCAGGTCTCGTTTCTTCTTCCACACCTCCAACTCCTTTATGGGAAAGTCTATGGTGACCTAAAAATAAATTACTTCAGTTATGGTAAAATGAAACTCAAAGGTTTGTGTTCAGATTTTTACATATCTTATAGAATCACTGTTGAACAATTTAAAATATTCACTGATACTGTATTAATAGAAGAAAAATATAGTATTACAATTGTAGATTTGAATCCTTATAGAGCGTCAGTATTTTATTAACACATTGGCTGCCAACAAGTTTTTTTGTAAAATGTCAAAAGAAGTTTTCTTTGTTTTTAACTTTTATTTTATAAAATGAGTAAGAATATGCGTATTTAATGTAACCCGTGACTGACAGCGCTAAATAGTAAGTACTGACTACTATGTCAGTCATCGGTGACTGATGTGTCTCCATTGGAATACTTCAATGTCAGTCACCAGTGACTGACAAAGTGGTCAACATGTTAAGCAACAACCTCATCAATCTAATATAGTTTTAATTAATTTAAATTTATTAAAAAGCCCATGAAAAAATTGCTACGATCTTGGAGTTATAAATCTTACAAAAACTTACCTTCGATTTCGTTTTGTTTTCGTTAACGTGATGTACTATCAAATTCTTACGTACGTACTCCACCTCCTGTTTGGGTTTTGCAATGTTCAGGATCTGGCACCATATTGTTTCCGTTCTTGCATTGCAGGCTCTGTAGTGGCGAAAATGGATAATTAAAATATCTGAAAGGTTTTTCAAGGAAGGGCGAGACAATCAAACACAAAAATGTCCTCTAAGCCCACCGAAAGAAATTGAGAAAAATTCAACCTTACCACTTTCAATTTGAAAATGATTTTGTTTTAAAAAGTGCTAGTACCGGTCTACCGGCATCTCGAGGCGGATGGGGTTACTATTTGTGCAGAAAGTACTTGAAAGCGTCTCTTTTTTAAAATTTAAGATGGTCATTGCGCAGCATCTCGAGGCTTGTGGGGTTGAAGTTTGTGCAGACTAAGAAAGTATTTGCAGACGTCCCTTCTCTAAAATTTAAGATAGTCACTGCGCAACATGACTCGAGATGCTGATAGACCTATACTTCCATAGCGAACTAGTAGAAGTATAATCCGTCTACTCATAGATTAGACTTTTTTGACATCTTGTGGTAGAAATCCCAGGTTACCGAACAACCCTCGCCACAAAAAGTAGTACTTACAAAACTTAATTTATTACAAAAATCGCACTCAAATTGGTGTGTAATTGCTTCGTCACATCATTTAGAATGTTCTCCATGGTGGAAATCAAGAACAATAAATAACAAACTGTTAATAACATGTCTATTGGCGACGTCGTGTATGAATTTATTGGAAGTATACCGGTACCAACTGGTATACCTTTCTCATAGCCGTGTTGGTACTTTTCATTTTTTACTGTTTGTCGCTGAAGATGTCAAAAAAATCTAATCTATAAGTAGATTGAGTATACATAGGTTTAGTTGACCATCGTGAGTGGTTACTAGAGATGCGTAGTATTGTCATTGGGGGGGAAACCAGGTATTGGTGTTTGTTGCTAATGGGCAATTCATAGAGCTATGTTGGTTAAAAGTTTTTTGAGGTTAGGCCGGCTCACCTTTTAATTTCTGGGTTTATTTTCCCTACGTATCCCATTCGATCCGCCCACTGGGCTACCCGATCTTGCATTTCCATCACGAATCTCTTTTGCACTGTTTCAATGATCGTTTAGGGCAGAACCCATGGATAAGAGGCGATTTGAAACCTACACGAAATAACGGAAAGGCACAGTTTGAACATGGAAGTTCTGCCAACACAAATCATTCAACCGAGAAAATTAGGATTGAAGCCTGTATAAACATTTATTTATATAGTCATAGGAAAATATAATTTCAAAACTGTGGTACCTATTTTGCATTAAGACGTTTTATTGATTGCGTGGAAATAATTATGAATGTAATGAACTAATTTGTAATTGTTATGTTTCGGATATATGACCAAAAACCCGTTTCACAACGGGTTTTGATGTTTGGAGATTAGGTTTTGGACCTCGTTGATATTCTCATGCTCATAGTGGGCCAAAAATCACTTTACCATTTAAAAATCTAATAACTTTTTAACTTTTAATTATATCACACCTTTGACTATATACTAATATAGTATATAGTCAAAGTATCACACATATAGAAGTTCTTTTGGCACAATCTGAATCTTTGACTATATACTATAGTATATAGTCAAAGGTCTGAATATTTTTGAACTGCACAATTGTCCTCTGTAGTTCATAAGGAAGCCTAATGTATTTTTATTAAGTGAAATGCTGAAATAACAGCTTTCCTAAGTTTTAATACCATTTTAATTTTGTTCATAAGCAAGCCTAATGTATTTTTAAATGTTTAAATAACAATTTTTCTAAGTTTTAATACCAATTTAATTGTTGCACTTGCCAATGAAAATAATTTAAAGTCTGCGACGTGACGTACGCTCTTTTATTACATTGTTATTGTTACCCTTTGGTGTAAACAAATTCCCTACTCAAGACTGTATTTCAAGTTTTATAACAATTCAAATCACTTTCGTAATTTCCGTCGCCTCCGCGCCATCCATCGGACGATAGCTGAACTGCCAAGTGATGATTGCGGTTAGCGCCACGGCTCTCGAACTTTTTACTTATAGTTAAAATGTAAAAACCCAGCAATTCATTCCAATTCGAACGATATGCAAATAGCTGAGGAAGTTTGACTATTTTTAAGGAATTTGCAAATTAAAATTGGGCATGACAAATTGTTGGTAATTCAGTTTACTGTAAATCTTAAAAAATAATTATAGAGCAGAGAGGGAACAAGATAAAAAGTTTATTAAATAATAAATTTTAAGACTCATATTTATTCGAAAAATATTGCAAAATGCTCTATATTTAAAGTTCAAGGTTTACAGTAAACTGAATTACGGGCACTTGTTCGGGTTAAATTTTAATTTGTAAATTACTAGAAAGACGCTAAATTTTCTTAGCTATTTTGTACATCAATCGATTCAGAATGAAATATTTTACGATTTGATGTACAGCTCATTCTTGTATTTTTACATTTTAATTATAGGTATAAAGTTCGAGCGTTTTGGCGCTGCCGGCAATATGCACTTGGTAGTTCAGCTATCGTCCGGTGGATGGCGCGGAGGCGGCTTGAATTTCGAACGTGGTTTTTAAAAGCTTATAATTCGTAATTATAGTATAATTTTGCTAATTGAAACCCTTAATCACTGCCATACCGTTAAAATAAATGTTTGATAAAATCCTGGAATAGTAAATATTACCGTTGCAATTCTTCATCGTCCAATAAATCATTGAAAATTTAAATATCTCATATACTTGTTTCTCATTGATCACTTGGTGAAACATTATGTTAATATAGGTTTATAAATTAAAATTCACTTGGTTTGTTTCACGATTAAATTGTTTTATTATCAACTAGTTTCAAGAATGAAAATGGCACTAAGCCGAAACTAGTTGATAATAAAACAATTTAATCGTGAAACAAACCAAGTGAAAATTTAAATATTCGCCAACTCAAAAATTTATAATTAACAACAGAATCGATGAAGCATACACTAAAATATACTTCTTTACAAATAAAATTCACAACACTTCCCCTAAAATAAGGGGGAAGGATTATAATCTTGCAACTCTTCTTTCGGCACGTGGCTCAATAAATCATTGAAAATTTAAATGTTCGTCAATTCAAAAATTTAAAATTAACAACAGATATCGATTAAACATACATTAAACTAACATTTAAATAAATAACATTTTGAATACAACCCCTGGAACTTGTTCACCCGTGAGTAAAAAAAAATTAAATCATTCAACTCTTGCTACGCGGCCATGTAAATCATGAAATATTTAATTTTTTGTAAACTAAAATAAACTCGTTGACCTTTGAGCTACCGCATATACTATCCTTGTGTTTGGGGCCTGTGAATCCGTGGCCTAGTCTGTGTGTGTAGAGTGAAGTCGAAGACCCTGTAAACTCCTGTTATTCAGCCAAAATCGGCTGGTTAAATATTTGACGCTTCTTGGGGACTCTAATTATGATTAGGTTGCGGTGGAAGCCAATTCTCCGCTAACCATTGATTAACTTTTTAATCATGGTTAAGTAGCTGTGGTGCAAGTGGGCATTATGCTAACAAAAGTGACTGGTAGATTGGCAACATATATCCAAATAGAAAAAAAAGGAAGTTCTTTGCGTACATCCGACAACACTGATATATCAACCATGTAATTAGTGTATTTCTGACAGTTTTCAATAAAGAAATTATTCTCTTAACAGACATAATTCATCATTTGACTGTATGAAATATGTATCACATCATATATCAGTTTTATTCAAAATTGTGTGTAATAAGCGAATTATTGTGGTCATTTGAAGGAAATAATGTTCGTTCATTAAACAACTAGTGGGTGGGACTAATTATGTACATTCCACACTCGTATAATAAATAACTAATCAATTTTTTAATGACAAGGTAAACTGACAAAGACAACAAAAATAGCAGACATAACATAATTTTTTCCTAACAATGCGGGGTCTAGGACGCAGAAACCCCCTAGATACTATGGCCCCTTGGTCTAATAACTGAGTCTTTGTGTTGTAGTGTACAATCCGAATAGAAAATATTTTTTATCCAAAATCGTGTGTAATAAGCGAATTACTGTGGTTGTTTGAGGGATGTAATGTTCTTCATTACCCCCTAGTGAGCGAATAACTTGGACTCACGGAATAATTAGATTTTTGAAATAATTCAAATTGACACCACGTACGTCAAAATTTTATAAACATTATTTCAATATTTAATGCAACTACAGACGATTTTGAATAAAATGTTATATTATATTCATGTGGAATTCCTCATTAGTCCCTTGAGTAAACTTTTTCTTGCGGGACTAATTACGTACATTCCACACTCGTATAATAAATAACTATTAATTTACGGCAGTGTTCTATTACAACCTATAATTACGTGAGTTATTATTCATGTAAATAGCTCGAGTCCTTTTACTAATCCCGGGAGCTTCTTTACTATGTTGGTCGCTGGCCCTTCCTCATCTGCTGTGAGGTTGTACCGCAATGCTTCACATTCGAAGTTGTCTTCATTGCAGAGCCTGCGTATACATACATAACGCTTATTTAATTTACACTAACAAAATACTCACATGACCAGATTACAGGTGTTTAGCACAGTTGAAAGACTTGGGAACCAATAGATTACCTCCGTACCTCGTAATCATGCCCCTCTGAGCTAATTGTATAATCCGAAAATATATATCATGCCAGCCGCAATCTCCATTCTCATCAATCGTTCTAAAACAGTGTGACATACATTTCTTGTATTCACAGCATTCGCCTGTCGGCTCATGCTGTAAACTTCATACTTGTGAGAAATGTGTGTCATTCCATGCTCGTTGTACAATATACTATTTTATTACGCTTGCATCAGAAGCATCAATTACTCATACTTTAATATAATAATAACTATACCTGTGTAGAAACCTAATTAGTACGTGTAATTCCTCTATTTTTCTATTAGTGGCCAAACTTTTGAAGTAATCTCCCAACATGCAAACATCAATATCGTGGGGTTTCGGGCCGGATTGCAACCAGTTTTTCAACATCGTTTTAAAATTATCACTACTGAGGGTCTCAAAACTCGTTGTATTTTGCTCTGGTTTTGTTGTACTATTATTATCTAAAAAAATTATACAAAAAAGAATACGCATGATTAATGCGGCGGTTAGACAGAATTTTTACGTAGTGACTGTTTCTAACAAAAATATATCTGCTCTAACACATTGGCTGCCAACAAGATTTTTTGTAAAATGTCAAATGTTTGTTTTTAAGTCTTGTATTATAAAATGAATAAGAATATGCTTATTTAATTTAACTTGTGACTGACAGCGCTAAATAGTAAGTTTAAAGTAGGTACTCACTCTCAGTCACCGGTGACTGACGTGGCCCCATTGGAATACTTAAGCGTCAGTCACCGGCAACTGACAAAGCGGTCAACGTGTTACTTTTAATTTAAATATCTACACTTACCAAATTCAATATTTACTCACTTTTAGAATCTACCAATAACGTATTTTCTCCATTACTCCAGGACTCTGATTTCTTCTCATTATTACAGCCCCTCGATTCCCCATTAACTCCAAACGGATTTTGATTTTTTGCCGGAATGCTCAAATTATATTCTTTAATGATTTCCTCCCTGATATCTGGAGGGAGTTGTTCCAGCACGGTCATATCAATGTTGACCGGTTGATTGGTAGAGTTATGAATCTGATAATAAAAATAATGAGTGGCATAAGAATTGTATAATACAAATAAGTTTTATTTCCCTACGGAAATAATAGATTTATGGATATTAAATAACGCCTTTTCAGAATAGTCTTCAAATGGCCTTAAATATGTTAGAATACATCAAAAATACACCCAACTCAATTTTTACATGGTATTGAAATAACATGGTCCACAAAGAACAAATACTGTTCTTTCTGCACGAATTATCTTTTCTAACAAGAATTTCAAAATTATCTTATAATTACAGAAAAATATTTTTACACTGTGTACTGAAATTATAACTCCATTGCACACAATAAAGGCTTTGACAACATGCAAACTGCAGAAATCGATGATGAGAAACCTTTGGTTGAGGAAGATCTACTTGCTCACCCAAGAACTACACTCAATGGATTTTGAAAACAAATTAAATTTTTGTCCTGGGAATGTAAGAAAATTCTATTTTGCGATGAAAGTACATTTAAAGAGCTAAATCGTTACAAGGAGAATAGGAATAATTGATTAATAAAAAAATGTAATTAACATCTAACAAATTGTTACCTTTGTAGTTGGTCGATCCCTCTGCGTGCATTTGAAGAAATTACTCAAATCTGCTCCACAGGTTTTGTCGGTTTTCTTCGAATTTTTCGATCCTTTAGGTCGCCCCCTGCCGGCAGGTTTGGTTTCATTTGGTGGATTTTTCGGCATAACTTTATCTTCAGAGTTGATACTTTTGTTTTCTTTAGAATTAATTTCAGGTTTGAAAGGAATTTCTGTAAAAAATTAATAAAGAAATTGATACTCATATAGCTATTTATGTAACAAGCACTTTCTTGGACAAGACATTTTATATAATGGAGGCGAGTCCATGAAGTGCTATTGTGGACGAGTTACATACAAAGTTTTATGTTCGACTGCTTTTAGTATTTTTAGAATGCTTTTTAAATACAAACTGAAGCAATTTATTTATGTATATTTTAATCATAGTGTGCATTTGCTGCCACACTAATGTCAATAATTGTAAATTTCATAGAGAATGGATGATTAGGTTAAACAATCTAACTCGCACAATAAACGTCCAAACCTAGCAAACTTTTTCAGGATTAAATATAATGAATAATAGTAAGTACTATCGCTATAAACCACTATCGTAGTTGATCTCTCTTTTTCATTAGTAACGTGTATTGTATTTATCGGGTGTTCTAACCAAAATTAAAATCTGTCATTTCTGACACTGACATAAGAGTCCAATTTACTTTATCAATTATGGGACTAGTACGAAATGGCGTACATTTTGGCCTAAAAATAAACCCACAAAGTTACTATTTTCGTACAGTCGAATATAATAGTATATTATGCAACAAGTGTTATAAACGGCACTTTAGTCACGAGTTAATTAAGCACGAGCGGAGCGAGTGTTTAATAACGAATTGCATACTATACTTTTTCTACGACCAAATTGGTAAAATTTTGAAATCATTTTATAATCTTAAATGAACATGGTAACAGTACATTATTATTAAATTAGTCACCCAAGGGTAAATATACATTAACAGTTACGTTAGAGACATTATGGCAATTGCTAAAGGAAATCATTGATTCTCCTAAATTTCTTTCATGTTTGATATTATTTATTTGATTTAAGTTGAAAGTATTCCTTGTTTCATTTATTTATTTTTAATTTTGACAGATTGTTGATAAGTGACAACTAACTTGATTTTGAGTTTCAATTGATTTTAGCGATTTAAAAATCTGCAGCTAACTTCAGCCCATGACTAAAATGCACAAAGTCACAGTTTGTCAAGGTGTATTTAAAGAATCACTTAGCGTCTTGGAAACATATGCGATAAATGACATTTTAGAGGTGGGAGTAGAAAAAATTGTTTATGAACAAAAATACCTTTATTATTTGTAGTCGATTGCAGTTGTTTGGTGTTAGTTCTATCTTTGCTGAGAAAATTCTTCAGCACGTTGTTCATAACGGCTTCTTTTTCCAACCTCGACAGTTGAATTCCTACGCCCCTGAGGTCTTCAAATGGCAAAGACAACTTTTCATAGAGACCTTTAACCTCCCTGAATATTATCTTTGAGTCATCAGTGGCTGCACTCAAAGTTGAACTCCGGGATATACTGTCGCATACACCGTGACCTAAATATTTCGCCGTTTCCTACAAAATATATACAGGATCGAACATAAAACTATGGCCAAATGCTAAAAGTATAAAAAATGGTTAGTTTAGTTTGTTAATCGTAGATAACTAAACATTCGTCTAATAGACTACCGACTTTTGACAGTTTTGTGAAGGCAATTATGGAGACCTCACTTTTACCGTCTGCCTCGAGTGTAAACGCTAATTTTTAGCACTTTGGGGGAGAGGAAAAAGAATGTGGGAGAGAGAGACCTCGAGAATTATTGTTATTATAATTGTATTTTTGGTTGATGGAATATTTATTGTCAGATATGCCAATAAAGGTTTTTTTTTTTAGCACTTTTCTGTATTTCCTTTAAAGAATTTGGTTGATGGAATATTTATTATCAGATATGCCAATAAAGGTTTTTTTTTTTTAGCACTTTTATATTTCCTTTGAAGAATTATAATTTCTCTCTTAAGTTAAGCTAATTCAAAACAAGAACATTTAAAAATACACTTGATTTGTTGAATTAAAATCAAGTGATTTAAGTTTAGTTATCTAGGGTTAAACAAATATTTTTTCCTTTGTGTTGTTTTTGTGAAAATTTTCAAATTTGCAATTTCAATGGAAATATCCATTTTAAGGGAATCGATTGCGGCTATTTTTGAAAAAGAAAATGTTTTCGTTTGTGTTTGCTGGTGGACAGCACAGTCTTAAAGCTTTCAACTTAAGATTTTCTCAATAATAACTGAAAAGGTTTTGATGAAACACAGCCTAATATCGTATGTTCATTAAAAAACACCTCAAGTGTGTCATGATTTTTTATTTAAAAAAATGAAAGTTGGCACACATGTTAGGAATTGACATACAAAACGTCAGATCTTTCTAAAAGTCACAATTATTCCGTGGTCACGATGGTTTACACCAACCTGCAAAAAACATTTCTATAAATTAACATTACATTTGAAAATTTCTGAAAAAAAAAACGAAAAACTTCCGGAAAAATTTCGAGGGCGGCAAAGTTGCCCCCGCCGAGGAGATTTCGACCAGTGGCGTCTGTCGCCGCAAAACCTCTTTAGGTAAACTCGAAAACGGCTCAAAATTTCTTTTCTACATTTTACTGTCATAAAGAGGGGGGCAAATGCGGAGGCCACCCCGATCGGCGACCTTCAATCCCAATTTTCGGGGGGGGGGGGGGCTTGCTACTGAATATTCAACCTATTTTTTTTTACTATACCTCATTTAATAACCAGGCGGACTAAATCAAATTATAGCCGCGAAAATACATTGTTGTGATTGGCTAAACGGGCGCCGTTTTTACACAGGCCAAAATTACTAAAACGGCAATGGCCGCTGTAATGATCAGCTGATCTGTTACCGTTTACTTGTGTCCCACCGGTTCCACGTATTTCGCGTCAGTTTGTGTGTTTTTAACCAGTTATTCCTCCCATTGAAAGTGTAAGAATTGGTTCTATCAAAAACTCATCCTGCGATCTTCTAGGAAATAGTTATTTCATTTTTAACTATGGATAGATGCCCAGCACTAGTTCGGAGTTATTTTCTACCCCCAAGAAACGAAAAAGGTTGGATTTGAGAGCATTAACGCTTGTTTAAAAACAAACCAAAATTAACGTATATAAACTTTTAATACAAGAGGCTTTAAAATCTACTGTCGTTGAACACAAAATTGTCGATTCATTAGGTAAGGGTAGTGCAAGTAATCAAATCATAAACATGTATAATATTTAGCTCAGGCTAGCAGCCAGCAAAATTAGAAAGAAAATTTGCCTAAAATTTATTTATGTATTGTTAAAATTATTGAATGAATTTTATGGGTAAACGAATTTTAAATAATTTGAATTTTACCGCCAAAATATTTCTGGTTAACGTTCCCATTATTTATGAGGAATTTAAAAATACCTTATCATGATCTGTTATGTCTCCATAAACCAGGAAGTGGTAGACCAGTCAAACGTACTCAGAATGCTATTAACACAGCCCAAGAAATTTTGGAAGAACCTACGATTTCCCCACGTCGTTTGTTATAGCAAATGAATTTATCGGTAAGAACATAACATAAGTAACATAACCTCAATATGTGTCACCAACTTAAATTTAAAAAAATAAAAAATCATGGCACGAGGTTTTTTTTTAATGAACATACTTTACATTTTTGCGTATTAACTATTGTACGGGCGGATACACACAAACACATTTCAAACGTATATTTTGTAATTACCGTTGGAGCGTCCTGAGCACGAACCATAACTTTCAAAGTGACGCACCTGGCCTTCATATTGACGACCTGAAGCCGATTCTTCACTTCATTGGAAAGGCTCTCAAAAAATGCGATGGCTTCCGCTTCGGTCTTAAATCGAATCCCGTAGTTTACCTCGGCCGAAACGGATTTTCTCTCGTGTTCGTACTTCAGGGGTTTCTTATCGATTCCTCTCGCTTGATCCGCTATCGTCTCGCCGGCCTTAACACCCAACTCTTTTTTCAGAAGCGTTAACGAAGCCATCTGAAAAAATTACGCGATTTTATTTAAATTGAACAAATGTTTTGTTTCGTTATAATTTTCAGTTGAAAAATTACGTGATTTGATTTAAATTTTGTTTCGTTATACAATTTTCAGCTGAAATGTTTACAATACAATACAATATTTATTGGTGCGTAATAATATATGTTTTACACAGGTCAGTATAAGTGTTTGATTTTGTGTTTACTTAAGCGGTAAACTAACAAGAAAAAATACCTATGCCGGATTAGCTTTTTGCTTGAAGTTAAATTTAAGTGGAAGGGTGGTGGGCGGGCCCTATTTTACCCTCCAATCAGCGAAACCGTTTCCTGACTGCATGAATTTTTACAAGTGAAAAAAAAACAAAATTGATTCGTTAATTTAATTATTGCTTACACTTGCGAAGCCCTTGTTTTTGGTTCAAGTAATTGTTTGGTGGGATGGACAAAATTCTTATGTACTGCACTGATCCAGGTAGCCAACATAATATTACGTGAATTATTATCCCTATTTTCAGAAAATGTGCTGCCAACTATTTTCAACTTTCTGATCTCTGTACAATTGAACAAAAGAAAAAATAAAGAAAACCGTCATTAGTAAATAATATAGCTATTATTACAACTAGGGAAGTATGAATAGTATATTTCCCGAGTTGGCTAGTGAATAGACAACCAAGGGAAATGTATTCATATTTCCCGTGTTGTAATCAATAGTTTTTTTTCTGATTGAAAGAATATTGTTCTGTAAATGGGAAAATATTGGATCATAAATTTTTGAATTTATCGGATTGGTAACGTTGCTAAGGGCCTTGTTTGTAAATATCATAGTTGACTGGTTTGATTTGTTTTGTTGTTTCATAAATTGGTGAAATGTGAAACTATGTGTTAACGCAAGCGACGAAAGACCGTGAATGTTTGGTTCCGGTAAAAGCCAAAGCTGTAAAATCCATAAAGGATACCTTCCTAAGAAATCGGAGGTGTTGTCCCGAGAGCAATTAAAACAATTCTTGCGAGAAGCTAATAATGACATTTTTTTGACGTGATTATAATTAATATTTACCTCCCGATACTTTTCACAATAAATACTCAAATTAAATATAAAACGTTTTTGTCAACATTTTTCAACCTTCAACAGGTAAATATTAATTATAATCACTTAATCACAATATAATACAACAATATGTATCATACTTGTAAGATTTGGTTGTGTAAATAATGAATACTTTTAACAATTACAGACTTAACACCAAAAATAAAACCGCATTCACATATATCCACAAAATAAGTTTTTATAAATTGACGTGTAAGTACTTTATTATAATTTTAATTTAGAACCTAAATATTACCTTTAACTATAACAATATTAAATTTAACATTACAATGAAATTAACTATTTAAAAAATAACACATAGATTAAACTTAAAAATACAATAATTTATAATATAAATCATATAAAATATGTTAAATTTTTTTTTTTGTAGTTTACTGCTGAAGATGACTACACAAGTCGAAACTAGTACAGTTAATAAAATAAAAATAGATATCAGGAAGTACTACAGTCTATTTCTAATAAATATAATTGTGTTATGACATATCGTAACTAAGGCAATATCACTCAATATAGTTTCAATCAGAAAAAAAAAATATTTATAACTTTAAAATGTTAAAATATAAATAAAATAAATAACAAAAAGAGATAATATTTCTTCTAAAGGTGTGCTTTATTACACTGAACTTTTCGCTATGACTTACCTGTACATCTCCACACGTTTCCAAATCCAAAGACTTCAACTTAACCAAAGTAGCCCTTCCGACACCCGGCAAATCGGCAAGCGGAGTGTCCATCAGATAAGACTCAACGTCCTCTTCCTTCAAATAAAAAGCACCGTTCGGCTTCGCTTTCCTCGTGGCCAGCCTCGCCTGCAACCTATTCCCACCGAAACCCGCGGAACACGGACAGCCCGTCCTGTCGGTAATAACCCCCCGTACATGCGCGGCCCATTCCATAACACCCAGCGAACTCCTCTGGAGTATTTTCGTGACGTCCACGTACATCTCGTCGCAACTCACGGCTTCAATATCGAGCGTATATTCCGCGAGAGTCGTGTACAGGGTATTCGAAACTTCTCTGTACCCTTGAAAATCGTAGGGTATGGCTTTCAAATCGGGGCAGAGCTTCAGAGCCGAGCCCATGAACATCCCGTTTTTTACTCCGCAGCGGCGCGCCTCGTAGCTGCAGCTGGCTATCTCCGATAAGCTGCAGTTGTTGTCTATATCTGTTAGACGGCAATCGGCGTCATCCGGTAGCCGATCCATGTACATTGCTATCTCGGCTTGTCGATCAACGTTGCCTCTGGAGGGTCCGCCTTTCGAGTGTGTCACTGCGACGGGTTTGCCTCGTAAATCGGGACGCGTTCTCAAACCGACGGACACGAAGAAGCAGTCCATGTCGATGTGCATTATTGTAGGACGTGGTGGTGATGAGTTTAAACGTCTTGAAACTAAAATATCAAAGATGAATATATATTACAATACAATTTATTTATTATGCCGGTTTCTACATTCGTCACATAACGTAAAAAAGAAAATCTATAAATTAAAAGTTTAAAATTCCTTTGCAGTAGCTCACTAAATTTTTTGACAGAATAAATAGAATTTGAGATCAACATTAATTTTGATGCATTCAACTGTGGATAAAAAAATGGGACAATAGTTATTTACAGTAAGAGTGAGGAAGGTGAAGCTTTCGTTCACACGAAGCGCCAGCTGCGTGAACGATGCAATTTAATTGAACGAAAGCGGCCTTACTCTCGAGTGCTGTATTTAGTTTTATTTGATAACTCCCTAGAAAGGTCTGTAACTTTATATTCAAAATTTTAAATAAAAATAATTTACATGTTTGTGAGATATTGTTATTATTTAACCCATTTTTTCCCACTGTCCCATTAGTGGAACATCTATATTTTCGAAGAATTGCAGATGCACCAGCGTACTGCGTCGTTTGTTTATGATAAATTTATGATTGGTAAGACCACTCTGCACTAAAGGAAAACGCACGATGGCCGTTTGAATTTTTTGTGTTAAGAAACTGCACAGAAAATTTGAAAAAAAAAATCGTTGAGCAAAAACGGGTTAAGGAATTATTTTAGTTTTGTAGCAGAGCTGAAAGACCTCGGTCAATTGCCAGAATTCATTAATGTAATTTAATGCTTTTTAATAAATAAATTCTCTCTCTCGAAATACTTACTTTTTTCCAATCCGGGAAACTTCCAATCCTTCTTCTCGCGCATATCATTCACCAACTGCTTAAACTCGGCTCCCAGCGTGGATATCAGATGCAACCTCGAATTGTTATAGAATTCCGAAAGGAATTTAGGATCTGAGGCCGTTTTTGTAATTTTTGAAGCATTGGAGGATATTTTAGCATCACAGTTGTTAAGGAGCAATTCTGATTTGTTCTCTACGGTATTGCGAGATATATTTGGAGGAATATTTTCAGTACAATCGGAGAGGAAATTGGAAGGTTTGAGAGTGTTCTCGTTGCAGTTTTCTGAAGTATCGTGGGCGGTGGTTAAGTTGTTTTTCGGGACAACACCAAAGTTGAGCCGAGGCTGCGTCTTACTTTGATTCGTGTAAAGTAGGTATTTGCTGTAGTCCAACAGTCGGCCCAATGTTATGCTGTCTTCTATCCAGCCCGGTTTAATAATCGGAACATTCCCTAATTTATTTATCTGGAAAAAAAGAGATTTAAAAGTAATCAAGTCTTTAGTTTGCTGCACAGTATTAATTTATTTCTTTATTAGATAGTTAGCGGTACTAATTGCAATTGAAAAAGTTTTGATAATGAGAGAGGTGTTTGATGCAATTAAATCATGTTTTGAGGCTTGCATCAAGCTGTCGTAAGTATTGCCTTTACTAAGTATGCTTTGTTTCATGACTATACTCTGTTCACATTACATTTTCGTCACAGTAACCTTCATGAGGGTGACATTTCTGTTGGTAGTAAAAAGTTACTAACAATTTGGTTATGTCATTGTATTTTTTTGCCATGTTGCATTTTATGATATACCTCATTCACATGTAAAAATATTGTGATGGTATAAATAAGTAGGGGAATGGGCTTTTAAATATCAAACATCGATTGCCAAAATTAGTTTTGGCATTTCTCCACAATGTTTGGCAACTTGAAATTATAGGTTAACAACATTACTATCAAAAATACAACATGCCAATATGAGGACAAAAAAAAACACCCAGACTGCGGCAAGAATAAAATGTGAATCGATCGGATTTTAACTCGTACTGTATAAATGTTAAATTAAAATTATGTAAGCGTCTCTCTCGGATTTTAAGTAAAACAACATTGAGATCGAATTGATTCTGTAAAATAATAAAGCTTACTTTAACATTCGGTAAATTACTGGCTATAATATGGGTAGTCGACGGAGTTTGGTACATGTGAAACAATCCCCCGTGTTGTGCCATTAAATTCTTCAACTCTTCCGCATTCGGCTTAGTGTAACCGTTGACCAAGATAGCGACGCCTTTGAAGATATCCGATACATTCTCACCCTGTTTCAGCACTTGCTCGCTAAATTGTTCCATTAGTTTCGTCCTCTTTGCCGCCATGTAACCACCCTGCAAAAAGTTCAAATTAAATTTAAAAATAATAAAAAAATAAATAAAACCTTTATTGGCATAATAACCCAAATAATTATATATATTATAATAAAACACTTTTAACTTTGTTTTGTATAACTTATATATTTATTTTTGTGACAAGTCACAAAGTGTTTTATTATAATATTTAAAATGTATAACGAAGTAGAAGCCTCCAGCATAAACAATATAATTATATATACATATACTTTTCTTCTATTTATTCACCTCCTGTCCTCCTTCTCGCGTCCCACTTTCTCCAGTGTCTTTACCCCAGCCCCATTCTCCCTCATCCATTCCGTCACCCTTCTGTTTCCATTCACTCGCAACCATTCCTCATTCACCCCCTCACATTCTTCCGCCAGGTGTCTCCATTCACATAACCTACATCTCATATAATCCTCCCCCATATTTAAAAATAATATAGTTTGATAGTATTGAATTTTAAAACTTTGCGATAACTTTGTGGGCTATCGCAGTGTTAAAATTTTGAAACTGGTCGAGAGCCATCGGAATAACCAATTTCTGTGCGTTTGAGGTGGAAATCTATTTCTCGCCTCGCCCCTTCTAATCGGGCCTGATAGATACCAAACTATAATTTTTCAAGGCTTATATTCTATGTACCAAACCAGGTATCTACATTGTACAAATGGCTTATTTATTGTTTTCATGATTTATAAATTATTTGGGCGTTATGGAATGTAATATGTAAACACAGTTACTCACGAATTGTGCAAATCCGTTATCTTCATCTTCTCGATTTTTCCGTCTTCTTCCCATTATTAAAATTAAACTATATCAATCAAACCACGTAAAAATTGGTAAACAAAATTATGAATAAAAGAGGTTATGATAGTTTCGAAATGTTAAAATTCGGATAAATGACCACACCGAAACTGGCTTGACGACCGGTAACGGTCAAACGTTTCCAAGCGAGACTCGTAACAAGTTGGATCGTGAAGCATCCTATACGAAGGAATGTAAAATGTAAACACAGTTACTCACGAATTGTGCAAATCCGTTATCTTCATCTTCTCGATTTTTCCGTCTTCTTCCCATTATTAAAATTAAACTAAATCAATCAAAACACGTAAAAATTGGTAAACAAAATCATGAATAAAAGAGGTTATGATAGTTTCGAAATGTTAAAATTCGGATAAATCACCACACCGAAACTGGCTTGACGACCGTTAACGGTTAAACGTTTTCAAGCTAGACTCGTAACAAGTTGGATTGTGAAGCATCCTATACGAAGAGAAATAAGAAATGGGTTACTGTTCTGACTAATTGTTTGAATTGAATAATCTGAACTTGAAAAAAAACATTTTTAAAATACGTTCATAATCCAAAATTGACAGACCAACCAAACAATAACAAACGCGCCAGTTGATTCGCATTCTTCCACGTTACTGGGGAACTGGGTCGTTTTCCGAGGATGTAATAATGTAATCCGAACGCGCGTTCGTGTGAAGATGGGCTTGGATTTCGATATTTTGGAGCACTGTAAAAAGGTTAGGGCTGATCACGGACCCCCATACACCTGCCCTCTAGAGAAGTGCAACAGGCAATACAAGTCCGTGTGCGGACTGCAGTATCATCTCAAAAGTTACGATCATGACAATCCGATGCCGGAAACACCCAAGCCCGCAACGCCCAAGAGCAAAAAGGGTAAGTATTCACAAATTTAAATTACATTTATACCCGTTTGCACTGGTTAATCTGTTTGCTTCACCATTTAATCATTCATTAAAGTACCAATCTTTAACCAGCTGAATTTGGGTAGTTAGGCTGTATTAGAAGACTTAATAGATTAAGCAAATAATGCACATTAAATTTGCTGCGAGTAGTTGGACATCTGAAGATAAAGTTAAATTTGTAAATTTGACAACAGAAGCAAAGAAGTCAATTTCAGGGGCAGCCCAGAAAGTAAAAAAAAACCTACAAATTGCCAACTGTACTTTCGGTCACCGCCATTTAATCATCCGTAAACTTACAGATGAGATGTACAAATGCAGCAGCATGTTTAGCTAAATTAATGAATTAGTAACCATAGATTTTAACATAGCGCATTAAAGGGTGCTTTATTTTATTACTACCGTTTTAAAGTATACAAAAAGTCTCCTATGCATGCAGGTTTCAAGGTAATAAACTACCCAAAAAAAAAAAATTGCTCGATATTACAACGTTCAAAACTAAGATTGAAGCTTTGCTAATAACAAATACAATTTACTCCGTCACAGAATTTGTTGATCTGTTACACAAATGGTAGTTATTCTCTTAGAACATATATAAGTGTATGTTCTAAGGTTATTCTACAGTGAGATCAGAAAGTCAAAAATAGTTGGCAGCAGATTTTTTGAAAATTCCTATAATAATTTAAGTAATCTGATATTGGCTGCCTGAATTATTTCAGTGCAGTGCATTTAATTTATTTTGTCTTTACTTGTTTTAAAAACTATCTTTAAAACAAGTAACCTCAAAAAGCCGCAAGACGTCAAGTTAGACAAAATTCTTATGTACTGCACTGATCCAGGCAACCAACATAATATTACCTGAATTATTATCCCTATTTTCAGAAAATGTTCTGCCAACTATTTTCGACTTTCTGATCTCACTGAATTGTATTGTATCAGTGACAGTTCGCGGGGTTTTTTCTGGTACGGCTGAGGAACAAGAGGTGGTAATACAGATAGGTGCGGTCACGCAGCCAGCTGTCTCTGCAACTGACCCTACCTATCTGTATTACCACCCTTGTTACCTCGTCCGTACCAGAAAAAACCCCGCGCACCGTCACTGTATTGTAAACTGTTTATTGTGACTAGTTTCGACATAAATAAAATATAGTGGTATAAAAAAGTTAAAGTGTTTTATTCCAATCTGTTTTATATTTGTTATATTTTTTAGGCAGACCTCCAAGGGTGGTCAAGCTACCACCGACACCACCCCCGGCACCTGAACCGATGACCTACGAAGAAGCACAAAAGATGGTGGAGTTTGAAGTTAGTGGGCATATCTTAAGGGTTAACATCAATGAAACAATGGAGATTTATTCGAAAGAAGATTTCCCCGATGAAGATAGTGGAATTGAAATTAAAACGGAGGAACCTAAAGGTATTATGAAATCCTTTTCTTGTGTGTGTGATTTTTCATATTTGTATTATTTTTATTAACAATCAAAGATTCGTGCGAAAGTTTGATAATGTAGAAATGATCGTTCATAATTACTCATTTATATTAATTATCTCTTAATGATCAATATAAATGAGTAATTATTTGTAAACAAATTTAAGACATAATTTGTATATAACAACTCTCGCTGCCAATCGCTTTTTTATAATAGCAATCATCGATCAACTACCTTGCAAAAGGCCCCTATACATTATATGTTAGAAAATGCTAATATGATCTTAACAAATTCCAATTGTGAATTATTTTATAGTTATAATGAAACTAAAGAAAGCATCCGTCATTATCTGAATTCAATATAATATTTTCGCTTTGCGTTTAATTAAAAATACTATTATATGTTAATCTTAAGAATTATTGATTTATTTCTGTGTTTAGCAGCATCAATACAATTCTGTGTACGAGTCACCACTGATTCTGTATCGTGCATTATACGGTAATGATATGTTTTATTTTCAACAAGATGGTGCCCCGCCGTACTATCACAGGGACGTACGAGCTTACCTGGATCAAAATTTGCCGGGCCAGTGGATAGGACACAGGGGGCCAATCGAGTTTCCAGCACGCTCCCCAGACCTTACACCACTGGATTTCTTCTTATGGGGCACAGTAAAAAATGAGGTGTACAAACGTAAACCACGTAACCTAGACATTCTTTGGAATGAGATTCAAGCCGTGTGTAGAGAAATCTCATTGGACGTTTTGATACGATGTACAGAATCAGTGGTGACTCGTACTCAGAATTGTATTGATGCTGCAGGTCACCAATTTGAACAGTATTAACATTTGTTATTTATGTTTCATTTACATTGGACTTTCAGCTTTCTAATTTCCTGAAATTTAACTTTGTAGAACGGTAAATAAATTTTCTGTGGAAGTTCAAAGTGTGTATACATTTTTTTGAAGCACCCTGTACAGGTGAATGAGTGTAGGTAAAGTATGTTTATTAAAAAAAAACCTCAAGTGTGCCATGATTTTTTATTTTTACAAATTTAAATTGGTAACACATATTGAGGTTACGTTACTTGCGGCTTGTTCGTACCGATAAATTAATTTGCTGTGATAAATGATCAGAGAAGACGTAGGTTCACCTTCCAAAATTCCTTGGGCTGTGTTAATAACATCCTAAGTACGTTTGACTAGTCTACCACTTCCCGGTTTACGGAGAATACTACCCGTTTCATGAAATAATACAACAGATCGTGATAAGGTATTTTTAAATTCATCATAAATATTGAGAATGTTAGGAGATTCTTCCTGAAACTCTGCCATAGGTGCGTCAAATCAATACACCCAATTTCTGCCCACTATTTCGGAAATAACTTTCAACTTGAAAGGTTTTTTGCTGGTTGCTGTAAATCATTGTGACCACGGAATGATTGTGACTTTTAGAACGATCTGACGTTTTCTTTGTCAATTCCAAACATGTGTGCCAACTTAAATTTAAAAAAATAAAAAATCATGGCACACTTGGTTTTTTTTTAATGAACATACGATACAATGCGACTAAAAAAAATACATTATGAATGACTTTAGATTTGCTGAATTTGTCTCGTCTCATGTGTCGGATTATCGAGATTGCATTATAAGAATTATTTGCTTAATTTAAGTTGATCCAGTCGCACAGCTCCCCGAAGCAAGTTACAAAGAACTCGAAAACTACAACATATGTGATGCACCACCGCGACCAAATGCATATATAAGATTTATAGAGAAAAGTGCCGAGGAACTGGATGGTGAAGTAAGTAATAATTGTCCATATTTACATTACAGCTGTGTGTAGAAAAATAGTGTGTTGCACAGTAAAGCTAAGCGCACACTAAAATTGCTTAACACAGTTGTAAACGAGTCAACGCACATTTATCGGTACGGCATAGAACGGATAAATGTGCGTTGACTTGTTTATAACTGTGTTAAGCAATTTTATCTGATGCGTGCGGTCTGTCCGCTTCTGACAAGTGTGCGCATAGCTTAAGAAGGAAAGGATTTCCAAATCTACTTTTCCTAAAAAACTAACTGAACCAACTAAAACTCAACTAACCTGTTTAAAGCCAAAATAAAAGAAATATTGATATTTCTTATTTTTTTAGTGGAAGAATATTTACGTAAATAAATTCACATCATGTAAACATTTCTAAATATTTTTAGATAATTGAAATAGCAATATAAGTTGGAATATATGTATTAATATATTTTTCCTTTCAAATAAAAAAAAAAAAAAGCAATTCATATCATCGTATTATTTCAGGTCGAATACGATGTCGACGAGGAGGATACCGCCTGGCTAATGCTGGTAAACAAGAAACGAGAGGAGGCCGGGCTCAGCCCGGTTTCCGTGGATTCTTTGGAACTACTGATGGACCGTCTGGAAAAAGAATCTTACTTCGAAGCATCCGCAAACGGCCAAACGGGCGCGGTGGTGGACGACGACGCGGTCTGCTGCATCTGCATGGACGGGGAATGTCAGAATACGAACGTCATCCTGTTTTGCGACATGTGCAACCTGGCCGTCCACCAGGACTGTTACGGCGTGCCGTATATACCGGAAGGGCAGTGGCTCTGTCGCAGGTAATTAAAGCAATAAATAATGTTCACTGGAAATGAGAAAGATAGAAAAGTGGTTTATAATAATAGTGTATTGTACAAGAACAGTGGATTTCACGTAAACACTAGTATTATGTTTTCGGCTGTGTAAACGTTCTTTCAAATTGTAAACGGAATGCACAATTTGAGGTTAAGTTCTTCTGCGATTATATTAAGCATATTTTAATTCACAATTATTTTCTATTATACACGTTTTGGTATGTAAAGTGTCTTTCATTTTATTAGCTGTAATTTTTATTGGTTAGTAACTTTGTGTATTTTCTCATGGAACAGGGGATTCCGTAAATAAATAAATTAATAAATAAATATTTCGATGATTTTTTACATTAAATGCTATTCTGAGGCTCCATTTCTAATTTAAACAATAACTTCAAAAGTAGATTTTCTCGTTTTTTTTAAATGGCCATAATTTTTTAAATACATTATTTGTATTTTTTTTTTATATTTTTCTGATAACTCTCATGACTTAGTCTGTTAAAAGATTTCGGCTTGACGTCGACTTCTGGGACACCCTGTATATGAACTTTTCGGTATGCTTCAACACTGTCAGAATCATTATATCTTTTCTGATCGTGTACTATTGAATGAATGAATTTTGGATTTAAGGCGCAATGACGTCCAAGGTCATTCGCATAACGTGTACTATTCTTTAACTAAATATTGCAACTATTCTATCTTTATACCACTGCCAAAAGTATTATATCATTTCCGAAATGAGTGATTAATATCCGAAGCAGTTTTTCTATGTAGCGGAAACATTTTTTTCTTACCCCACTTTACTGTCGGCTTAATTCCATATGACTTTAGAATGAAACGTCAGTCGAAAAATTAATCAACAAATCGCTACACTGGTGTAGTTACTAGTTACGTAGTTACTGGCTGCTATGATCGATCCATATTTTATTCTAGATGTTTACAATCGCCGAGTCGAGCGGTCGACTGCGTCCTCTGTCCGAATCAGGGAGGCGCCTTCAAACAAACGGACCAGGGACACTGGGCGCACGTCGTCTGCGCACTGTGGATTCCTGAGGTCCGCTTTGCGAATACTGTATTTTTGGAACCAATAGATTCCATCGAAACGATACCGGCGGCACGCTGGAGGCTGACTTGCTACGTGTGCAAACAGCGGAACGTCGGAGCCTGCATCCAGTGCCACAAGCCGAACTGCTACTCTGCCTTTCACGTTACCTGCGCCCAGCAGGCGGGGCTGTACATGAAAATGGACACGGTCAAGGAGAGCGGAGGGGACTCGCAGCCGGTGCTCGTGCAAAAGATTGCCTTCTGCGATGTGCACGCGCCTCCAGATTTCAGTGAGTTATTTTATTGTTCGTACTTGATCAGTCTTCAATTTATAAAATAATAATTATTATTATTTATTTCACGTAAAGCCAAGAACTTCCAATAAACTGTAACTAAAACAGTTATTAGCTTTATACAGGGAGAGTTTTTCTTTTTTCATTAGATTCGGTTAAATGGGGAAAGATTTGCAGTTTTAGAAGCTTTCTCAAAATCCGTTTTTTTTTTTAGAAAAAATTATTATTGAAGTATTCATTAACACCTAAAAGTTTTTCCTTTGACTTTTTTTTGTAACTATATTGGTATACGATATATTTCATATTACATAAACCGTCAAAATTTAGTTTTTTACGTTTATCAAGTAAGCCATGCTTTTTTTCTGAAAAACAAAAACAGATTTTAAGTAAGCTTCTAAAACTGCAAATCTTTCCCCATTTAACCAAATCTGTATCTCTTACCGTTTCTGAGATCCCCATAGTGATAATGAAAAAAAACTCACCCTGTATATTATTTATTAGGACAATATATATATTGTAAAGAACAATGCCATTTTAATACCATAAAATAGCTATTAAATATATGTTTGTAACACAAGGTTGGCTATTGTTTTGAGTGATAATAAGAGAGAGTTTATATTTGCTAGAATGGGATAAAACAGATTGTTTTAAGTTGATTGCCAAAATCCCCCAAAACAATTTGAAAACTTTCAAAAGCATAAAATCTTAAGTTGTTGAAGTGGTGATACAGCATTATTTCTGTCATTACCGTCTTTTATATTATTTCGTATTAATTGCAAAATTAAAAAAACGGAATCTATGATAAAAATCAAAATCATCATGATCATTTCTAAAGTATGTTCATTATAAAAAAAACCTCAAGATTGCCATGATTTTTTATTTTTAAAAATTTAAGTTGGTGACACATATTGAGGTTATGTTACTTACGGCATGTTTCTATCGATGAATTAATTTGCTGTGATAAGACGTACGTTCACCTCCAAAATTCCTTGGGCTGTGTTAATAGCATCCCGAGTACGTTTGACTGGTCTACCACTTCCTGGTTTACGGAGAATACTACCCGTTTCATGAAATAATACAACAGATGGTGATAAGGTATTTTTAAATTCATCGTATATAATGAGAACGTTAGAAAGAGAACGAAAGGAAACATTGTGGCCACGGAATAATTATGACTTTTAGAACGATCTGACGTTTTGTATGGCAATTCCTAACATGTGTGCCAACTTACATTTTAAAAATAAAAAATCATGGCACACTTGAGGTTTTTTTTTTAATGAACATACGATATTACGTTCATTAATTAAATTCAAACCTTCTGCTTCGCCTCTTTCAAATAGATCGTCGAGACCTTCAAAATTCAATTATAAATTAATGTAAATACAATAAAACGAAATGTAGCCTGAATATATGAATATTCAACCTGTTCTTTAATCTGCAAGCAAGGTTGAATATTCATATATTCAGGCTACATTTCGTTTTATTGTATTTATCTAATGCTTTCTGCAACAAGTAAGGTTAATCCTAATTAATTTATAAATCAATGTCCTCGTGTCAAATCGATTGATTTTGAGGTTATTTTAACCTACGCTTACGTTATTTTTCTGGTAGCGGATTATTTACACATTTATACACTTTCGTGCTCCATATAAAGTTTCTATGTTGTGATAATGATAATTATTTTCCAAATATTTTTTATTGTTTTGATGTAAATCATAAGTAACGTTTTTGAAATCAATATGTTTCATTTGTGTTTACTACAGATGAAGCCAAGAGGGAAGAATCTAAATTAAAGATGAAGCAAGCCAGGAAAATGCTTGCCAAGAAGCGAGGAACTGTTCCCGTCATTCTAATACCAACGATACCACCAGAAAAGATTCAAGAAATCGGCTCCCTAGTTACCATCCAAAAGAAATCTCAATTCATACAAAGATTAATAGCTTACTGGACTTTGAAGAGGCAATTCAGGAATGGAGTTCCGTTGCTAAGAAGACTACAGAGTGCACAAGGTAATTCTTAGAGTTAAATATATTTAGTAAAGATGGAAAATAGCCCTTTATTAATATTATTTAATGCGTCTGCAATAAGTTCAGTTAAATATTGTACCATACTACCGTGGACAAAAAAAATGGTGCCCCTAATTTTATTAATGTAAATATGACTTTTCATTTGACAAACCGGCAAATGTCAGTCTAAGCTCTGGCACAAAATCAAAGCATGTTGGGAGGCAATACCTTTTTAGATTTACTGTATTGCTAGTTATAACTGTCACTGTCAAATATTAAGGTTACATAAGTCAAATTCACAACACTAAAAAATAAGAAATAATAGACACATGACAAATTAGGGGTGTCATTTTTTTTGTCCACGGTAGTATGTATAAAAAATATTTAGATAAAGCATGGCCATGATAAACAAAATCACGGTCTTAGATTAGTTCAGCACGTTGTTGACTTTATGTCAATTAAAAGTCAGTTTTGATTTAACCATGGTATTCTCACAACTTCACGAGCGTTTCATCATTGAATCTTATTTCCGTAATGGACATCTTGAAAATGGGCAATGGATTTATAACACTTGTCCATGCCATCGCCGTCGCTGTCGTTGCCGCCAAGCCGCCGGTCACTCCTCCGCGAACTCGTCGGGCATTCCGGTGCCAACTATAGGTGAAGTGTTGTTACAATTACTTTCATGACTGTTTTCTTTTCGTGACTTTTATTTTATTAACTTTCCGTGTGTATATATTTTCTTGAACATTTTTTCTGTAACATAATTCGTGTGTAAATAATAGCAATCGTTATCGCGCCTATCAGATTTTTTCTGCCTCTGCCCCCATCCTTGAGTGTTTCTTGTGCTGTTTCATAGTGACCAGACTCCAAGAGCTAGCTGGAGGTCATCGAGGGCGGTTTTTCACACCCCGTTGACACAAGTTTTATTTGACAATTAGATTAGACGTGATGCGACGCATCAAACCTGCAACGTACATTCCGAAATACAAAGCCACTCTTTATCTAAATAATTTTTATACATATGGTATATTACAGTAAAGCTTCGCTAATCCAAACTCCAATAATCCAGTAATCCGTATTTGTTTTCATATGTTGCGCTAAAAACATATGTACTGTAGGGATTTATTAACGTAAAATGCAAAATACAAATCCGTGACGAACATGGCGAACTATGTACGTCACAGATTTGTATTTTGTGTTAATAAATCTCTACAGTACATTATGTATTTAGCGTATTTTTGTGATTTTGTGATTTTGAAAAAGGTTTCAATAATTCGGATTTTCATTGATCGGGATTAGCGGAGCTTTACTGTATATATTTAACTAGAGATTACTAGATTTACTAATTACATTTTTTTTTTCGATTTAGGTGGATTAAGGGACTCGAACACTCTCAATGTGGACACCATAGAATTATGCAGACAACTCAAATATTGGCAATGTCTGAGACAAGACCTAGAGCGCGCCCGTCTTCTCTGCGAGCTGGTGAGAAAGCGCGAGAAGTTAAAGTTGGAACTCATCAAGTCCACGGAACGTTGTCTGAACGTTGAGCTCCGGCCCCTCGAATCGAGTTTGCGTAAGGTTTTGGATCTCGTCAGTGCCAAGGATACAAATGAAATTTTTAAAGATCCGGTCGATTTAGAAGAAGTAAGTATAATATTATAGGTTATCTGGAGAAATAATTCATGATTATAAGGTTAATACGTTCGCTGCCACCGCAATTGGGATTGCATTTACGCAAGTATAAAGTTGGACGCACTAGCATGTCGGCGGCAACAAACGTGTTAACTTGCAATTTCTCTAAAAATTTGCATCTTTTTGTATTTCTTCTATGTAGAGCTAATTTGATGGAAACATCATGTTGGCATTAACCCTTTTAAGTCTTCCGGGATAAATTTCACACATAACTATGCATTTCGCTATACTCGGCTCGCCGTTTTTGGTATGATCACTTTGCATTCACCCCGTATCCTCGTGATGGTTCGTCGAGACATCATGAAAAGCCTGATTCACACTGCTTTTTCGACTGTGTGACACACGCTTCACACGCGTTTGCGCTGACCAATCAGTGAATATCACGTGAAGATCACACAAACCAGGTTTGGTGGTTAACATGTGGTATATTAATGTCTTGGGGGGTTTTAAGCCCCCTAGCCACCCCCCTGGGTGCATGCCTGACAAGCTGAATGCAACAATGCTGCAGGAATTCATTGAAGATAGTATGGTGTGTATGGGGTAGGCGTAATGAGTGATGGCGCAGTGTCGATATTGTCATAAAAGTAAACAAAGTGATTCAATCTGAAATCTGCAGTCAGGCACATCACATGGTCATGGGACGGATTAATATTTTCCATAACATTTTGTTTGGCTGGATATAAGGCCCGTTATACAGTCACGCGGACGCACCGCACTCCGCGTTGAGCGCGCGGATAGGATGCCATTGCTGTAATGGGAGTATACACAGTGAAGCGGTCTGCGATCCCATTACAGCTATGGTATCCTATCAGCGCCGGATCGCGCTGCATGCCCTTGACTGTGTAATGGGCCTTAAACTATTTGAGAGATTATATACTAGCCCCATCTATGTGGAGGTCCTTGTGTTAGACACAGCCTCACATTTTCGCAGGCTCTATAAAATAATTCATTATTTAAGATATTTCTTAGCTGCGTTTCTGATGAGCCATTTATTGTGGTTTAAATGATGGCCTTCTTTCTCTTTTTTTAATTACAGGTGCCTGATTATACAACTGTTGTAACAGAACCCATGGACTTGAGCACGATGCGAATGAAATTAGATAATAGAGAATACCTGGATCTGGCGACCATGGAGAGGGATTTCAATCTTATGATATCGAATTGCCTTGAATACAACAATAAGGATACAGTTTTCTTTAGGTAAATATTAGCTCACGATATGTTACATTCAAATAATATAAACAATATACAGCTAATATCATACCAAAAACAAGATACCTATTATTGTTACCTTGTACCAACTTTAATATAATTATTGAATTATTTCGCTTAAAATTTGTTTTTTCACAAACGGGAGAGAAAGTTGATTTAAAACGTTTGCTACCGCTACAATACTCAAGTATAAAGTTGGATGCAATAGCGCGTCGGAGGCAGCAAACATGTTAACTGTCACAACTCACATCATTTTTTCTAGGTTAGGTTACGTAGAACTTTCGGTTTTCCCATAAAAGTTGATGAACTGTCAGGGCTGACAGCATTTTTTTCTAGGTTAGGTTTTAGAAACGATCGTTTTACTTTTTAAATAAATAGTTTTTGAAAAAAATAGTATCTTGGGAGAGAATGCTATTTCATCACACATTTCTCTCCCTTGATATATAATCTACAATTTTTGAATAAATCTCATGTTATGAATTACAAAAAGTTTCGTATTTCGAAATTGTTATGTAATTTATTTATAATAGTTGTTTATTTTAACGTTCTTTCAATCATTTTTAATCTAAATTTCATGTTACTATTATAATTGCAGTGTTCTCTTTTCCATCTTCAATATTTATTGTTCTTTATTTCTTTTTCAGAGCTGCGGTAAAAATGAGAGACCAATGTGGAGTGATTTTCGAACAAGCGAAAAAAGATCTCGAGGCTTCCGGACTGCTACCCACGGTAGTCGAGGAGAAACCTGCAGTCGAAGACAATTTGTCCGGAGAAATTGACAAGGAAATTGAAAGCCTAAAGGTAATAGCAAAAGAACTCTTACTTGAAATTGAGCCGTATAGTATTGTATTAATCAACAAAATATGAATATAATTTTTTAGTGACTTGAGTTTTGATCATAAGCTGATCATTTTCAAACTTAAAGTAATGATCAGCTTATGATCGAAAGTCGAGTCACTAAAAATAAAGTGTGATATGATAACAAAGAAACTGTTTTATTTAAAGTATAATTCTTTTGTTTGTTTGTTTAATAAATGAATGTCGGAGTAAATTAAATTTTCATGTAATTCATAACTCGTTGTTTAAGGGCAAAACGGGTGGTGAAGTGATTGCCAAACTGGAGGGACTTCTGGCGAAGAGCCAAAACCTGAAGCACGGCCTGCAGAGAGCGAAGCGCGTCAAGATTATCAGGAGCGAGATAATGAAAGCGAAGAAGGCCCTCGTCCACACCGACAGTTCACAATCTGACGGAGAGATGGAGGTTGCCGATTCGAAAACACCCATGCTAGGAAATAATAGTAAGGATATGATAAACTCATGATACGCTTATTCCTTACTTATTCCGACATGAGCACAATAATTAAAATGATACTTATGCCTTATAGGGCCGTTTTCACCGTAACGTTTAATGAAGGCTTAATGCTAAGCTCTCCTCAAGTCGCGACATTTCTATTGCACCGCATGCACACGCACGCAAAGCTTTCCTTAACTTTAAACCTACGATGGCGACGGCTTAAAATATTTAAGGAGAGTTTAGTCAGTGACAGCCGCAATTTGTAACCTCCAAATTGGAATGCCTTTGTAAATATGAATTTATTTCTGGACGATGACCGAGATATTCTCGAAATAATTGATTTCGGAATTCCGCGACAAATATATTCACGATCAGATCATTTTCATGATTTCGATGAATTCAGTTTTTATTAACTAAAAGAAGGTGTGATTGATGTACTTGGATTTTTGGAACAACAATTACAATTTCCGCTGGAAATGTAAGTTTAAAAATAAAATTTTACAGGCAGTTTCATAAAATATATTATTTTATTTTATATATATTATATTTATATTTTTTTCTGGTAAAACAAACAAATATTAACCATTTACCAATAACCACGCCGTATTTAAAGGTTATGTTACAGCTGTTGTACATGTAATAAAACAAGCATGTGTAAATAACATGAAGTTAGGTACGAATATTTCCCCAGGTATTCCCCTAGACCATGAACACTTAACCACAGTATAGCTCTAAGCAGTAGTTGCACTCCGAGGCGGCACTTTGATCTTTTGGGTTTCAAATGATCCTCGCGCATGTTACCACGCATTGTTTACACTGCTCAATTTATTCTGTAATAAATTAGTAATGTCTTGAGTGAGCCGTTTATATTGACTGGTTTTGCACAGCAAATTGTTTTAATAGACAAATCGAGTTGAAAAATTGTGCAGAAAATAGAATCTAGTGTTTTTAACCGATAAATTGTAAAAGTGCATGTCGTGCGATCAGCTGTTCAACTTTGGCCTTGTGTATGCCCACAGAGCATTAAGGATAAAGAGGGACAGTTCAATGTTAACTTTTGGAAACGCCATCAGCGCCGTCTGCGAGTCATCTGGCCAAACACATCGAGCCAACGGGAAATTTAAAATTGCGACTTTACAATTCATTTTTGCAAGTGTTTCGAACTTTTTGGTTCTCATCAGTGCGACGCATCCAAATAAAAGTGGAAATCGCAGACACTTGCTTTATAAAGAGCTTAGATTTAATCAAACGCAAAAAGTAAAGCTCTAAATGATGTTGAAGGGAATTCGCTTGAAATTTTTTCCAAATGAATTCTTTTTAGGGCAGATGTTAAATCATGTAGTGAACTACATTCTTGAAGGGGCCGTTTTAAAAAAGATTTTGCAGGAACTGTACTGGAAGAAGAACTACAAGAAGGTATATTAAAAATTGTCGGAATTGCATTCCAATTTAAATATTTTCTACAGGAATTAATAAATACTTAAAAAGTGGTCCTCACAAATGTGCATAACTTTTGAAAGTGGAATTTTTTTAAAGTAATACATTCAATGTAATTAACCCATTCATCTCTGCGATTAGGACATTTCGGAAATGTAAAGAAGGCTTTATTTTTAATATTTGAATCGTGGGTATAAACGTTACTGCAATAAGGTGCCTTAAGAGTACTTAATTTACCCATTGCACACTCTTTTAGGTTTAAGAATATTAGCTTAAATTTGAATTATAAATACCTGGCCGAATAGCAATTCAACTCGTGACGTTAATGAGGTTATGTATAAAAAGGCCGGAAATTTGATGGGAAATAGATGTTGTCATATCTCATTTGTGAAATTATTCAAAAGTCTATTTTGCTTTAAAATTTATCAAATAGACTTAAACAAACAATTAACACTAGTGGACTTTGAATATTATCAGATATTTGGATGTTCTTAAATACCTAAAATAAATTTAACCAACAAAAATATGACCATATTGCTTGGTTACAAAGATTTGTACATAGATTTGGCAGCGTTGCATTGCGTTAGTTGGGCCAGATGACTGTGAGATGACGTGGAAGTCGCGTTTCCAATTCTCCCTATTCAATTAACCCCCCCTGTGTATGCCTAACGTAATTTCATAGGTTATAAACATCGAATTTTGCTTAAAATTGTATTTGTTGTTTCATTATTAATGATAAGGGTATTTTCTAATATTATAAAAGGAAGTACCTATTTTATCTATTGATTTTCATGTTTAATCGCACATAGAAACACTTGCGTATGAGGATCAAAAACAGGGTTATGTTTATAATTCACATGTGGTTGTTAAATGTCTGGGTTTAAATGGCTGCGCAGTAACATGCGCAAAGAAAATCTGAAAACTCTAATTTACTTGAGTGAGACTACTGCATAGGAACTATACTGTGACTTAACTAAATAAGGAGATGACACGAGCGGTGCAATACAACTGCAGTTAAGCTTTCCTCAAATATAAGTGAGAGCTTAACTAAGCCTCACTTAAAGAAAATACGGTGCAAATGGCCCATAAAGATGTGATACATCTTGAGCACAATAAATGGTACTACAGTCAATTTTTTTTAACAAAGAGATTTTACAATTCTAATGCACTGATGATGATCAGTTTACATTAGAATTCTAAAGTCCTGGGTGAATACATGATTCTTCAACTGTACCATACTGTTGTCTATTCATAGTCACAATTGTGTAAATTTAAGCAGCGCGATCGCGCCCTTGATATTTTTTATCATTTCTTTGCAATCGATAAAGACAAGAGCTATTGCGGTTATTGGCGTTTTTCGACCATGTGCTTCCTAAGATCCCTGGGATCACAAAGGGTAACCATGACCAACATTGTTTGACTGTTCAGTTGACTTGGTTAAGTTTTTTTCTATTTATTGGCCCATTACATCATTAGGATATATTTCATTGGCCTTCTTGTTATCTGCAATTTTATTCATCAGCTAGATCTTCACCTACTGGTGTAAATAGAAGAACCGCAGTTCTGTTCACAAGAAAAGCACAAGCTGCTCTGAAAAAACCAACTGATGAAAAGGAAGCTAGTCCTCCCACAGCTGGACCCAAAGTGTAAGTACTGATTTTATTATTGTATTTATTTTTCGCTCTTCCATTTCCTTTCCTCTAGATTTTTTTATGACTGACAATCGACTCGCGTGACAGCCAAGTGTGTGGCCATATTGCTCGTTTACTTTTCTCAACGTATTTATACGAGTAGATACCAATTAATAATTAAATGGTAAAACTGATACATTTATTTGTTTAACCCATTACTGCCCATGACATGTAAGTGTTCTAAAAAATTTCAAATTCTCAGATATCTTTTAAAACTCAATATTGTAAAACCAAATAGAATTACCAGACAAACCACGCAAGGTTTTTTTTTACAAATAACTTCTCTAAAATAAGTAATATTGCCAGTAATTGTCATTAACCTCTTCACGCCCAGGTCGCCACATGTGGCGACAAGCGAAAAAAAGAAAACAAATATTTTATAGCATAAAATGTTTACCCCTTTAGCGCCATCTATGGAATATTTTTTTTTGCACAAATGAGTAAGTTTGCTATAGTGGAATAATATTTTGTAAAAAACATAACAAGAAGTAATTTTTCAATAAATCTGAGATTATGATATAACCGAATCAAAGCAGCCTGGGCGCGAAGTGGTTAAAGCCTATAATGTTTGTTACTCACTTAAGTACAATGAGAAGTGATGGGTTATTAGGTGTAGATATCACATTCGCGATTATGGCCATTACACACTCGGATGAGTGGATAATGGCTATCATAACCGTACATATAATCATATACTATTATTAGGAAGAAAAAAGGGAGGCCCAAAAGGGCACCGGATCAAGCGGCGGAATCCGCAGAGAAATCAAAAGAAAACGTTCCCGACTCGTTTTTAGTCTATAGAGCTGGAAACCAGAGTTCGTGCGGCGAGAACAGTGACAGCGGCACGAGTTTATCGACATGTTACTCCCACGAGCTTTCGGAAATCGATTCGGACGAAGACTCCGACAGTTGCCACAGCATGGAGGAGGTGAGCGGATCCGAAAATGCTGAGACGACGGCCGATAAAGCAGAATTGAAACCTCTACAGTTGGTATGGGCGAAGTGCAGAGGTTATCCATGGTATCCAGCTTTGATTATTGACCCGACCATGCCAAAAGGTACATCGAATTTTTCTCATATATTTCATTTAATATAAATAACATATTTTGTCATGGAAAAAATAATTCTTGAATACAAAGAGCATAAGTTAACAACGCTTTAAACTTTTACATTACTAAAGTCAAAACAGTCTCTTGTCACCTTGTTAAATTTTAATGTCAATAAATTGTTTTTTAAAGTTTGAAATGTTTGACACTAAATTTTGGACAACCTGTATAATTCATATCGATCAAACTTGGTCAACGGGACTATCAGACCTTATTTAATAAGTACCTTGTATGATTTTATTAACAGGGCACTATTTTTATTTTTTATTCATTTATTAAAACAATAGTGCAAAACTGATTTTTTTTTAGTTTTTATTTTTTTGGTGATATCCCTGAATCGATTCCAATAAAATTATAGGAGTATGTAGGCAACCATAAAAGGTACCCAAACAAGCAATAAAATACATAGCATGTAATTAAAAAAAATATATCATCATGACGCCACGCTTTTTTGGGACACCCTGTATAATCAAAAATATTTTCCTGAAACACATCATAGGATACAAATTTATTCTGCAAAATTTGAAAATTCCAACTTAATTAGTAAATGAGCTATTAGAAGACGGGAGGTGAAATGCAGGACCCTCTATGCCAACATTTAACTTATAAAACAACTGCAATTACAAATAGAATACGTAATTAATCGCTTGTTACTTTTCCAGGATATCTACATCATGGTGTACCAATTCCTTCTCCGCCGCAAGACGTATTATCACTTTCTTCTAATTACACCGAACACGTGTATCTGGTTTTATTCTTCGACGTTAAACGCACTTGGCAATGGTTGCCCGCTGAAAAACTGGAGCTGCTCGGAATTGATAAGGAAAAAGACGAATCTAAGGTAATTTCATATTTAACCTCTTCAGGGACAGAAACACATTTGTGTACGTTTTAAAAAATGATAACACATTTCAAACAAATTTAATTAAACTCAATACTGCCATCTCATGTCAAGCTCTGAAAGCTGCTACAGTTGCACATTTCCATGCAGATACCTCCTGTCCGGTTCTACTGGCGAGATATCAATTGTTTCTTAAAGGATTTGAAACTTCAAAATTAATTTGTTCCTGAAGAGGTTAAAGTATCTCTGCATTGCCCGAGGTTCTTTTATATTTGTCATAATCAGATTAATCCGGTTTTGGCCGCACTTAATCACAATGATTGATTTCTATATAATATGCAATAACTTATCTTCATGTCGGATCAATAGAATTTTTAATTGTTAGAGTTATTGCATCAGTAATATTATTCTTCTAGCTGTATTAAAAAAATTATAGTAAATAGATTTCTCAAGTATGTATAAGATAATAACTAACATAGCAACTAAGGGCTGCTAAAGAATTTCTGCCTGCGGGACACACGCTATTTTTCCGCCTACCGATAATATGGCAAAATGAATAAATTGTGAAGCACACATTAATATTTTCTGGATTTCGTGGGCAATAAATTATTCGAATCGGCAGCAGCAATTTCCTTTAGTTCTGGTGGTGTGAGAATATCACTGCTACCATCGTTGCTGCTAACATCCATAATTGTAGATTTATTTACAAACGATTGCAAAACATGAGTGATTTGTATGTACCGCGCACTGACATTAGTTTGACAAGTATGTCGCCATCTATCGGAACATTTCTGTAACGCTAGATCATCACTTGGGATTCTAAACGGGATTTTCATACCGCAATTTAGACACGATAAATGAACATTGAGAACAGGTAGGCGAAAAATATAATTTTATCCTGTTCAACCCAACATGTGAAAGAAAATGATGAGCAGTGAGAAAAATTCAATAATTTATTTTGTAGTGCCATAAACCTTAGAGAGGTCAGGTTAGTGTTGTAATTAACACTTAAAAAGGTAAAATTACAGTCCAAAGCTAATAAATAAAGTCACTACTATTACTTGTAATTCAACAGTAAAAAAAAAACAATCTAATGTTACCCAAAGCGAGATTACAAAAAACTATTAATAATTTCCAACATCTTTCTGTAAAAGTGTTCACAAACTGCCACAGTATATCCAATATTTAAAGTTTTAAAAGGGTCGTTAAGCTTATTCATTATGTTATAATTTTGTTTTATTTTTGGCATAGGTTTGACCATTCAGCCACTAACAATGATATAATTTAGCAGCACGTCCTATGTTATAATTAAAGTTTCATTTTAACTATGGTTCATTTTTAAGATTTTTTGATATTTAATTAATAACTACTCAATCCTACTTATAGTATGTTTTGATTATGTTATACCGCAGCTGGTATTTTCAAATAAATGATTATCAATTTAATTGAATTTCAGGTGAACGAGCCCAGAAAACCGACCGACAAGAAGGCCGTCAAGAAAGCCTACCAGAACGCGCTGCTTCATCAATCCGAGATAGCAACATCACCCGCCGTAGAGAGTAGTAAATCGTAATAGTTTACACCTCAAGTATTCTCACAGGGTCATCAACTACTTAAGCACCGCTCATCATGAATCAAAAAAAGTGTGTCAGGGTCATCAACCACTCATCGCGGTTATCTTGATAAGAATCAAAAAAACGTGTCAATTGCTACGAGCCAATTTGTTATTTCTATGTTGCATTACTTATATTGAACCGACTCCAGTAAGTGTGGTGTCAGATTACAAATCATGTTAGTTTATTTTACCATGAATTGGATTATCATTTTAATGTTAAATTTGTAATATTCAAAAAAATTTGCTGATAAATACATGAGTTTTAGAAAATAAAACGAAACAAACAAGTAAAGTGTGTTAATTGCAATGAAAACCATCATGCCAACTATTGAGGAGTAGGGCTCGGGAGGTGGCACAAAGGACCAACGAATGGTCTAAGTGCTGGTCGCCCTCCACAAACCATCATCAATCATCAAAATAGAGGACGCGATTGTGTATGCAACGAAAACTATTCACTAAATAATTGCTCTAGATATCTAGATAAAAACGACAAGTATCAGTTGATAAAACAACATAAATTATATATAAATTGCTTGAAACATCCATCCATGAAACACGCACGGATGCGTGTAGAAAATACAACAAACATCATCTCACTTTGACGGAAAGAGAGCTAATTTAGCAACAACTGATCAAAAAGAAGCGCAATTCGACCGGTATCAAAAATTTTAGATCGTTTAGATTAATTTGTGCGGATTGAAAGGTGTAATTAAATTACCTTAGCTTCGGTAATCTTAATTTTCTTATAATTACTCCGGAGATGTAAATAGAGTTATTAACGGCATTAATACTTTTAGATGCCTAAAAGTATTACATATGACAAATCTTATTTACAGAAATGGTAAATAATGACAGTACATAGAAAATAAGGAAGAGATTTAGACCATAGGTCTTTCTGTCTAAAAACTATTATTTCATTTCAAAGGATTAAAGGATTAGATGTCTGTCGGTGATTTAATGCTTAAATTATCAAAATCATCGCTTAGAATTGCTATTTAGAAGCTTTTAAACATTTTACATTCGGATTTCCACCCGTCGTCGCCATCTATTAGACGGTGGCTGAACTGCTAAGTGATGTTTTTGAACAGCGCCAAAATGCTCGAACTTTATACTTATTGTCAAACTGTTAATGTTTAGCAATGGGCTGTGCATGAAACGGTAGACAATTTAATTCTGAATCGAATGGTGTATAAAATAGCTGAGGAAATTTAGCGGTTTTTCTGTAATTTGCGAATGAAAATTAAGCACGACACACTTACCGACATTTACAGTTCACTGTAACATAAAAATTCAATAAAGAAGAATTTGCTATATTCTTCAATCAAATACGGGTTCCAATACTTATTCCTGATTAATCATTCAACTATTTATATTGTTAATGCATTACAATAAGAGAAATATACGAGAAATCATAATCTAAGTAGAGGGCTCTACCTGTTATCGTGGGGATAAACTACTTAATCATTTGTGGATGTAATAATTGTTGTAATAATAAAAGAATATTTAAAAATTTAAGAAGTTATTTTATGATAAATTAAGTTCACTTGTGGATATTTACGTATTTAAATTGCAGAAACAATATTTTATAATATACACGTCTAATCACAAGCAACCCGATATACGCATAACACCAATTAATATATTATTCAAAACTTCTAATTTTATAAGTAACAAGGACAAAATCATAAGTGTAATCCCGAGTAAAGCTTCAAAAACAGTGCGAGTATTTAAGTATTTAAATTGCGAGAAAAATGCTATTATTTAAACGCCTACTTGCAGGCAACCCGATATACATGTAACTAATATTAATTTATTATTAAAACCTTCCAATTTTAAAGATAATAAGGACATAAGTATGCGTGTAATGCTTGGTAACGCTTTAAAAATATTACACTTATGGTTTTGTCCCTGTTACGTTTAAAATAGGAAGTTTGAAATAATAAATCATTATTAGTACACGTATATTGGGTTGCTTGTAAGTAGGCGTTTATATAATATAATTATTTCTGCAATTTAAATACTTTAATATCCACATTATTTTTAGGCTTTATGAAGGATTACACATGGTTTTGTCCGTCACGTTTAAAATTGAAAGTTTCTAATAATAAATTAATATTATGAATGCGTGTATTGCGTTGTCTGTAAGTAGGCGTTTATGTAATATAATTATTTCTGCAATTTAAATATTTAAATATTCGCACTATTTTTAAAGCTTTACTAAGGATTACACATGGTTTTGTCACTGTCATGTTTAAAATTGAAAGTTTTTAATAATAAATTAATAATAGATATGCGTATATCGGATTGCCTGTGATTAGGCGGATATATTATAATGTATTGTCTCTGCAATCTAAATACGAAAATATCTACAAGTAAATTAATTTTATTATAAAATAACATTCTTCCTAAGTTTTCAAATATTATTTTATTATTAAAACAATTATTAAATCCACAAATGAAAACGTAGTTTATCCCCACGATAACAGAGGGTACCCTCTTTGAAGATTACGATTCCTCATATATTTCTCTTATTGTAATGCATTAATAATATAAAAAATTGAATGAATAATCAGTAATAAGTATTACGATCCGTATTTCATTGAAGAATATAGCAAATTGTTGTGTATTTAGGTTTTTAAGTTACAGTGAACTGTAAATGTCGGTAAGTGTGCCGTGCTTAATTTTCATTCGCAAATTACAAGAAAACGGCTAAATAGCCTCAGCTATTTTATACCCCATTCAATTCAGAATTAAATCGTCTATCGTTTTGTGTACAGCGCATTGCTGACTATTAACATTTTGATTATAGGTATAAAGTTCGAGCATTTTGGCGCTGTTCAAAAACATCACTTCGTAGTTCGGCCGTCGGCGAATAGATGGCGACTAGGCGTAGAAATGCGAACGTAAAATGTTTAAAAGCTTTTAAATAGTAATTCTGAGGAATAATTTTGATAATTTTAAAGTTAAATCACCTAAAAACTTGTAACCCTTTAATCTTTTTTCCCCGGATATAGTTTGATCAATGGATCTTTGCGTGTGCGTCATTACAGAAGAGCAAGAAGACGACATACGTACACACATGATTGCGTCTAATTTAACTTATCGTAGAGTAAAACGCATGAAAATGTTGTCGGAGCTTGGTTCGACCATCTATGACGCACGCAAAGATCTATTGATCAAAGTATACCTACCAGCAATGCTCGAAAAGTAAGATACGACGACAGCGAACAACTATTAACGATAGAAACAGTTATATAATCAATAAAATAATATCCAAATATTATTGCTACGAATATTTGAAAATAAGATTAGGTTTTTTTTTAAGCGATCGTATTACGAAATTTGATCCATTTTTATAAGCGCCCGCCACCATAGAATTATAATGTATCTTTTCAGTTTTCGTTCCGATCACGTAAGCGCTGCGAGCGGTGATCAATCTTCAAAAATAAATTATATTATAATCAACAAAATATGTCTAATGAGCATGTATTTAATATAAAATGTAATTTGAAATGTTAAAAATTAATTTATTACGTGATACACGGCGGGCAAAAATAACAACGGTTCAAGTTCGTGAGTTAATATTTTAAAATAATTAATATAACAGTGTAAAGCTCAATTTTTATGGATAAGGTGAAGTACTTTTGCTTTTAAAAAACAGTATTTAAACTTATGCCTTGAGCCAGTGGCGTGGATCTTCGTAGAGGAGGCTAATATACAGTGACGGTTCGCGGGTTTTTTTCTGGTACGGCCGAGGTAACAAGGGTGGCAATACAGATAGGTAGGGTCGGTTGCAAAGACCACACCTATCTGTATTACCACCTCTTGTTCCTTGGCCGTACCAGAAAAAACCCCGCGAACCGTCACTACTAAGACAGAGATGGCGCTCGTGCAGCACTACCAACTCTTACAGAGGAAGTAAATATTTTGCTGCTGTTTTGGTCAAATTTTCTTCCGTAACCGAACATCCACGAGCCGCGGCTGCCGGGAGCACCTTCTTGACTACAAATGAATGCATGAACTTCTTCCATCCTTTGAGGAATACGTACTGTACATGGCCGATAGAAGCAGTGATGGTTTGCGAAGTTTTTTCTGGTACGGCCGAGGATCAAGAGGTGGTAATACAGACAGGTGCGGTCACGCAGCCAGCCGTCTTTGTAACTGACCCTACCTATCTGTATTGCCACCTCTTGTTCCTCGCCCGTACCAGAAAAAAACCCCGCGAACCCTCACTGGATAGAAGTGACAGCTAATGTCTGACATTTATTAGAAAACAAAAACAAATCATGGACCACTCATTTTGATACCTACAAATTCGACGCGGCAGTGCATTATAAACACCCGCCTTTGCAGAATCTTCATCTATGCCCACAGCCGATAACTTTAAACATTGGTTAGTACCGGTTAGTACTTCTTCAAAGCACAAGAATTTTATTCGCAAATTGTTTACACAATAACATATTGATCAAAGAGACATATTTGGGATATCTCACAAATTTATTAACACTTTTATATTCCCGAATTTTGACTCGTGATTAACTTCTTAACCATGATTGAGTATCTGTGGTGCAAGTGGGTCTTAATGTGAATTATCCTCAATAAAAAAAACTATTTTTGCAATCTACAAAATGTAAACAATTTGTTTTTCAAAGCAATATTAATGTGTTAATTATTATTTAAAATTTGATATTACTAATTTCTACTGTTATATTGATAATATAATATAATGATATTATTTTGGCCCACTGTGTATATTTTTTACAATAATTAGTTGTGGTTAAAATACAGTGATTTCACTTTCGATCACCGGCGTCGCTGATGCAGCTGCGTTATCTTTTTCTACATTTCTATAACGTCCAATTTGCCCCCCATTGACGCGTGCGCGGCGTACGTCAGTCAATCTCTGATCGGGGGCATTGTTTCGCGAAATACTCCCGTCGCGTACCTTTAAATTATTTCAAATCCACACTTCGGAATGTCGCGCACGGTCCTCGCGGAAACGCCGTGCTGACCGACCCATCGAAACACGGCTATGCAGTTTGCCCCCACGAACGTTTACACGAACATAACCTCAAAAATTAACCAGTAACAGTCAGAAAGGATGAGTTTGCACGTGAACAACTGGGTGATGATCGGGGCCGCCTTCGTGGGCATCGTGAGCGCGGCCGGCATCATGATAGCCGAGTACCACAAGCAGGAGCGGAAGAAACACTCCATGTCGACGGACCTTGCCCGGCTCGACAAGCAAGTGGCCCTCCTGAAGTCGCAGCTGGAGAAATTGCAGAAGAGCCAGAAGACTTCGTAAGTTTGCGATGTGTGCGTCCTGAGTGTTTCATCAGCATGACCATCGATGATCTGAGTTGATAAAAGCCGTGGTTTTTGAGTGCAGAGTAAATTTGATTAAATGTAATGAACACGAAAAACTGCCTGAATATTTGAATATTCAACCTGTTCGAACAGGTTGAGTATTAATGTATTCAGGCTATTTTTCGTCTTTATTGGATTTACCCAGTAAAGTGTGGGTCTGGAGTGTTTTTTTTTTAAATCCAAGGGTAGATAGAGACCTTGATGAAAGGTTACTTTAATATATTTTTTTTAATAGGTTGAATTATAGATAGTTATAGTGAGACAACCATTGACCATCAACTATAATTTACTATAATTTACTATAATTTATTATTTTTATTTTATTACCAAATAATGTTTTAAATTATAATTTTAATTAATAATAATTTTTGCTATTGCTGTTATATCATCGCCATGAAATTTCTTCGTTTTCCAGTAATTATTCATGTATTTTTAAATATTTGAAAAGTCGCCAATTTTCTGATTATTAGATTTATTCATGGTTATTTTGATTAATAACGATGGAATCACGTGTGACTCATCTGTTTGATAAGTTTATATCTTTCCAAATTGTGTATTTGCTTAGAAATCACAGTTTTCCATACCTAAATAAAAAGATGTAAATATGTGAATGGTTGGTTTGTTTAATTATAATTTTAATGTTGCACAATTGCCGCAAAAAAAAAAAAATAAAACACCTTTTTTATCTAGTGTGAATCAAGCTCTATTTGAATGTTAATAGTAGGCAGCTTTACCCGTAATGTATCCATAATATGGAAGCATGCACATACGAATGGATGGCTTATCTGCTTACTCACAATCCGTTAGTAATCTGTGTATAACTAATTACTCTTTCGATACATAGAGCAAAAACGTTTTAACCTGGCACACGGTTGTGGAAAATGGCTACGTTCATGTTACGCCTCTGAAACTTTATTTGAGGAGAAGGAGCGACCATCTTGCACTCACTGCGAACCCTCACCCCGGGCCAGGTTAAAACGTTTGTGCTCTACAAGATCAATTTGTTTGTTTACAATAAATTTAATTGGTTAGTCTGTCTGGGCTATCGACTACACGTCTTTCTGCCCCAACTCTTTTTATTTATCATTGTTTAGATTTTCATGACATTTAATGGCATGATGACAGTTTTGTATGGCTTTGTCAACTCATATCACCGCACGAAATAACTAATAACTAATCCACGTAGGCTCACACCCATCGATCAAAACAACTATTGACACCTTACACAAAACAGATAACAATCTCTTCCAGTCTTGTCAGTATTGTAATGAAATCCCTTTCCCTTTCCCCATTTGTCAGCGCCGAGGCTAAAACGAGGACGAAAAAGACTCCGACGAAAACGTACCAGTCGGCGACGTCGATGGTCAGCGATGACTACGGCAGCACCCGGGAAATGGACAGCTCAGACCTGGAGTTTTACGATCTGAGCGACGAGGAGACGTCGAAAGCCAGCACGATCACTCCCCTGGACACGGTGAGTAACCCGATTTCCCCCGAAACGAACGTCGAACCCGCCGCGCACTTTTGCAGGTGCTGAAGGACATCGACGAGCGTCTGGACAGCGGGGACAACACTCAGCTGACGTCCATTCTGGAAACGCTGGAGAATCTCTGCTACGACTATCCGGAATCGTCGGATCTCCTGTGGAGGATGGGGAAAACCTACCACAAGCTGGCCTCGGACCCCGAGAAGGCGGAGTCAAAGATCGATAACCTGAACAAGGGCTTGGAGGTCTGCGAGCAGTGCATGAACCTGAACGGTGAATGTTTCGACGCGTACAAATGGTACGTCTTGCTGACGGGCTCTCTCATGCCGACCAAGCCCATCCGGGAACGGATCAAGGATAGCATTACGTTTAAGGAGCTGCTGGACAAAACGTTGAAGATGAAACCGACAGATACGGCTCTGCTTCACAGTTTGGGGAGGTACCATTTCGAGATATCTTCACTTAAATGGTAAGTTGGAGATGTTATAATTAAAGTATACTCTGTTCACATTTTATTCGCGCCGCAGTCGGGGTGTTTTTTGTTCTTATATTGGTATTTTTGATAGTAATGATTGAAGTATCATATGTTCATTAAAAACAAACCTCGAGTGTGCCATGATTTTTTACATTAAAAAATTTAAGTTGGCACACATGTTAGGAATTGACATACAAAATGTCAGATCGTTCTAAAAGTCACAGTTATTCCGTGGTCGCAATGGCTTACAACAATCAGCAAAAAACGTTACTAGTTGAAAGTTATTTCCGAAATGGGACTAAAGTGCATTCATTCGACGCACCTATGGCAGAGTTTCAGGATGAATTTCCTAACGTTCTCATTATTTATGATGAATTTAAAAATACCTTATCATGATCTATTGTATTACTTCATGAAACGGGTGGTATTCTCCGTAAACCAGGAAGTGGTAGACCAGTGAAACGTACTTAGGATGCTATTAACACAGCCCAAAGAATTTTGGAAGGTGAACCTACCCTACGTCTTCTCTGCGTCGTCTATCACAGCAAATTAATTTATCGGTGGGAACATGCCGCAAGTAACATAACCTCAATATGTGTTACCAACTTAAATTTTTAAAAATAAAAAATCATGGCACAGTTGCTTTTTTTTTAATGAACATACTTTATGTTAAATAAAATAGAAACAACCTTACTTGTTGCAGAAAGTATTAAATAAATTCAAAAAACGAAATATAGCCTGAAACCTGTTCGTAACTCTGCAAGCAAAGTAGTTGTTTCAATAAGTTATTTGTTTATAGTCTTAGTAAGACTTAATTTTGCTTGCAGAGTTACGAACAGGTTGAATATTTATATATTCAGGCTATATTTCGTTTTTTGAATTTATTTAATACTTTATGTTGTTAACCTTTAATTTCAATGAAATGTTGCCTATCATACAGTGAGATCAAAGAGTGGAAAATAGTTGGCAACCCTTAAAACCTAAGGTAACTGACAGAAAGGAAATTTTGGCATGGAAAACCGTGAAATTTAAATAAAACAAGAAAATGAATTGTCTTGAATAGTTCTGAAAAAAACTACTAATGTTTAGTATAGGCAAATTTGGTGGATAAACACACAAAACTGTTTTTAAAACAATTAACCTTAAAAATCACAAGATGTCAAAATTAACAAAATGTGCACTGCACTCGGCGTTGCCAACAGGCCACATGAGACTGCGGTGAGAATAAAATGTGAACAGTATATTTGATGTAAATTTAATAATGAGGTTGTACGATCAAATTGAAAAAAGTTGCAATATCATTTCCGTCGCATTCTTTCGAATTTATGTCCGAGTTTTAGTGATCATTCTGCGCAGGAATCGGTAATAGCACTACATGTCCTGGATGTGGATATGCTGCGATGGGCTCTTTCTCTCGCGTTGATGCAGCGGAATGCCGGGTTGAAGAAACAATTGAAAGACACTTATTAACCCTTTCTGCCCTGGTGGTGGCAATTGCCACCGAAACATTTATATGTCTCTACTTACTATGACAATCCATATTTAAGACATATTTAAGACGGCCACTAGTAACATGATACGTTGGTTCAAATGGAATAAAATTTATCAAATTTTCAGTCTTTGTTTTTTTGCGTTCAGGCAGCCAGTTTCTTGAAAACTTTTTAGTAGCTAAAGGGTTAAAAATCCAGGGCTGAAAGGGTTAAGCACTCATTTTATTCTGTAAATGAGTTTTTAAATCATTCTTTTATGTAATTTTAATTAACCAATTCTTATCGGCGACGGCTCGTGGATGTTCGGCGGTGAGGCAGCAACGGAATATTTGCTTCCTCTATAAGAGCAAGTAGTGCAGCATGAGAGGCATCTTTGTCTTTGCCTCCCCTACGGAAATCCACGAGCCGCCACTAATTCATATTTGACTTATTCTGTAAATTTTAATTTGATAATTGTGGTGGTTCTGTTTCTAATTTTAAGGTACGAGAAGAAGATTGTTACTGCCTTGTGCGGAGAAATGCCCGACGTGAGCATCGAGCAGGCGCTGAAATATTTATTGCAAGCTGACGAGTTGACCAAAGTGCCGTGGAAGGATAATAAGCTAGCCATAGCGAAATGTTATATTAACATAAATAATTTCACCGATGCTCTGCTGTGGTTGGATGCCGCTAAGGATATAGAACCGTTAAATTTGGTAAGTGGACTTTTTATTATTTTATGTGATAAATATATAATTTGTGAATTTGGCAGAAATGCAGATCTTATGCCCGGTTTCTCCAACGAATCTTAATCCCATGATATACAGGGTGTATTTGAAATAACGAACAGGCATTTAAGGGCACATACACAAAATATTTTTCCGTAAAAATTTTTTTTTTTAATTTTCCCAATTTTTCGAGGTTTTTGGAACATTTTGAGAACTGATGCTTTTCTCATTTAATTAGGTCTGCATGGAATGTGTGTTTGTTTATTTAAAACGCGAGATACGATTTCTTGCCTCCGAAATTTGAAGTGTTATCGCAACGTTTTTTTTTTGTAAAAGATAAACAGTCCTCAAGTTCATTGACGCTTAAAGAGCACTCGGATATTTCTACGCGCTTGTTGTAATTCGATATCTAAAGCCGATGCCGTTTAAAAATTAGGTCACATTACCACCGTCCCCAAACATGTTGCGTATTTTCACTCATTAATTTTAATAATTCATTGCGGGCTTTTTGTTACAGTTATAAACAAAATAATTGCGAATATTGTTTAAAAATAATATAATCTCTTTATGGTTAGGAGCCTGTTCGTTATTTCAAATTCTGAGATATCTGTTAAAAATCGATTTGGAAAAACTGAATAGAATCACCGCTAAATATTGTCAAATATATTTATTATTAATAAAGAATGTAGCGCCACCTATCTTCTTGTAAAAATAACGTTTGATCACGTTGTTTCTTTGTTTAGAAAAATGTAGCGCCATCTTTCTTCTTATTCGTATTCTTGTTTAGAAAGCGAATTGTTTTTGTTAATGCTTTATTGACTTGTTCGTTTTAAATTTTCAGGCGCACAGCATTGATTCCGAAATAGAAAACTTGCTCACGAAGTACAGCAGCTACAGGACGAAATGATCGCGCCGGGTTCCAGAAAACGTCGACAATATAAAATTTAAAAAAATGCAATATAACGATCATTCCAAAACGCGGCTGTATTACATGATGATAATATTCTAGCGAGTAAGCCAACGATTTATTATATAGCCCTATAGCCTGAAATTTTTATATCGCACGACGTTTCATTTTTAGCCCCTTTTACTTTTTTTTTTAAATACGTGACACTGTTACTTTTACGGGTTGTCCGAGCGACTGACGGGGGATTTAAATTTTTGGGGTGGTCTTGTAAATATGTATTTTTATTCTGAATGTCTTGGCAAAAATGTACAAAGCCCTCGATCGGCTGGTAAAGTTGTGGTAACTATATATTTTTTATACTGTTCGTCGGTTGTCGTTGTTCCGTTGTATTACTAGGTGCATGTTTGGGTACGATATTCCTACCCGTTTAAGTTGTAAAATAATTATTAACTTATATACACGATTGAATTCAAATACATACATTATTGTTTTATATGTATGTTTTATTTCACGTCCAAAATTAAAAGCTTATTTCACTTTATTGCACCAATTATCCACTAGGAGTGAATGAGTTAGGCGCACTTCTTAGTCGTAGAAAAAGTAAAGTTTGCAATTCACGTTATAAACTTCTCTAGACACTCGTGCCTAATAAACTTGGTACTAAAGTGCCGTTTATAACACTCATTGCACAATAATATAAGGTGTGAGCCACAGAATTTTGTCTTTGAGTTGACATAACAGTCATGTCTGAGATTAATTCATTTTTTTAATCTAATTCAATTGAGTTAATCTAGTCTCATGACGTAATAATATGCGACATACCTCATTTATCTCACAACCAACTCTGAAACAAAATTTTATGGCTCACACGATATTATTAAAGCAAGTAACCTCAAAAAACCACAAGATGTCAAAATAAACAAACTGCACTGGAGAATTCCAGACAGCCAACATAATATTACCTGAATTATTATCCCTATTTTAAGTAAATGTGCTGCCAACTATTTTTGACTTTTTGATCTCACGGCAGTGGTGGCTCGTGAAATATGTTGATGGTAGAGCCAATTATACAATATGCCCCCCACCCTCATTTTTTGAAGAACTATTTATTTTCCTGTCTCACGGCACATGAATACGCTGGCGAAAGTCAAGCAATGTTGGCTCGGGCCTCAAGTGACAAGGGCACACACAATACACGAATTTACATGGCCGAAGAGTAAAGTGATCGATTGCAAGGTGGAAGGGCAGAATTTAATAAGTAATAATAGACTTATTTTGATTTATAAACTACGAAATTGTTTGGAAACGTCTTACGAAGCATTAAAATTAATTTGTGTATTTTGTAATAGAAAAAACACGCAAAATGGAATTCCTAATCCATAGTAAATCATACTTTTCAAATCTTAATGATTAAATTCTTTACTAAACTAACAATTCGTATTGATAAAATTGATTAAATTTTATGGATAAAGGTCGATTACAATCAAATGTGAATCAGCTATTATGTAATTATGGAATAAAACACTTTATACTTTGTATAACACTTTGATTTATTCATTTGACGGCAGTTTCGTCAACTCAGCTTGCAATTATCAAAACAAAGTTTGGTGACGCTGTGAACGATGATTGCGATCTGCACTGGTTTAGATCTAGTTCACTGATTATGATTCGGGTGATAATAAAATAATGGTGCACTTTACCTTTAAGATATTCACCGTAATTACATTATTACACTTATTAATACAAATTACAGTAACCGGCCGTCGTGAATTAAAAAAAGTGTGCAACTGTTTTTTGTAAACAAACATGAATGTATCCCCCTTATGTTCAATTGTTGTTTGTTGATTTTGTCAAGGTGAACCTTGATATGGTGGGAGCCGTCCGACTTGGCGCGGATTTCGCTTGCCCATGATTTCGATCCGAGCAGTAAATAATAATAATAATGTATTTATTTGTGCTAACAACAATAAAGTTTTACACAAGTCATGATAGATACATTCAAATACATATAGTAGCTTAAAGTAATGCTTATTGTAATTGAGTAGTGAAAAGGATAAACTATGAGATATGAATAAACTACGGAACAAAGTTTTTAGTTTTGATAATGGCAAGCTTAGTTGCCGAAACCGCAGTCAAACGAATAAATCAAACTGTTACACAAAGTAAAAGGTGTTTTGTAACAAAGATTATGTAATTCATTGATTCATACGAAAAAAATGGAGATCACAATCAAACGGGCAGAATGTAATCGCTAATCAGAAAATCACGTTTTAAATGTGTATTATTGGCTTTAAAGTTCGTATTGATAACATTAAATTGTAGTGCATGCAGTTTGATTACAATCACACTTGAATCAACAATCGCCCACTTGATTAATTTACACAAAATGACAGATTACTGTGTAGTGCGTGCGTACTTGCAAATCAGATTGTAAACATACTGATAACAAGTGCAAGTTAGGTGCAATTCTCTCGAAACGCGTTTCAAAATATTGTACTTGTGCACATGCTCTCATAAAATTTTCGGGGCGTATTAGTTATAAAAATAAGTTGCGTTGCTAATGGTTGTGATTCACTTTTTTAAAGATTGACGATGGTAAAAATATTAATCTATATTTGAACAAAACGTTTACTATCAATAAAGGGTTTTTTTTTTACTGTCATGCTGACATAAATAGTCGCAACAAAATAGTTCCATATTAAATGGCAATAAATAAGCCATGAATGGTCAAAATAATGCCTAAATGGTAATAATCTGGGAATAGCATCATGTGGAAGAAAATAATAGGTCTGAGTGGAAGAACACACTGTGAACTCCGCCTGAAAATCCTGTGTCCTAAATTTGTTGGGTGATTAGCTTTAATTATATATTGTTTAAATAAATTAATATTTATAACGATAACATTTTGTGCTGCTTCCATTTTTATCTACTCCAAAATCATTCGACTATAGTTTATACAGGGTGGATCGGTTAAATGGGCAAAGATGTGCAGTTTTACCAGCCGAATAAAATAGTACTTGTAAAATTTTCAAAAAATGATAACTAGATATTTTGAAAAATGTAAAAAGTGCCAATTTTTTTAACCTCGATTGCTATAAGAGATAGAAAAAAACTGTAAAGGGCAGAGTTTTAGAAAATTTCTATCAATATTAGTTTCTGAGATATAGCACAAACTTTGCATTGTGCAATTTTGATGGGAATCGGCAATTAAGCATTAACCGATAATACCAAAACATATTGACCCCGTGTATGCGAGAGAAACGTGATAATATGCAACAGTGTCGGTGGCAACATTTTTTTTTTGGGTCCGAAATTTCAAACTCTGGTAATACATCAATACATCGAGGATCAGATCAAGATTGTTTAAATATTGAATTTCAACTATAAATACAGATGCTTCTGATGCCACAAATACAGATGCTACTGAGGCTACAGATGCTAAAAATACAGATGCTACTGATGCTACAAATACAAATGCTACTGATGCTAAAAATAGAGATGCTATTGATGACTCTAACCTAATTAAAAAATTAATATCTGATGTACGACTTTTAATTTTGAATTTATTTGCAATTTTTACATTTTTAATTGTCATAAATAAACGCAATTAATTTCCATAATGCGTTTGCAATTTTTTGTGGATACCATAGTTGGCTATGGCTACATTGGAAAGACATTTTTCTTTCTTTTTAATCCGATATAGCACTTGACATACAAATTTATAAAAATAACTGAGTAATTATAAAGGACCCCGCAGTATTTCAATGTAAAATGGGTTTCATCGAAATTGTCCCATTTTTTGCAGGGAGCTAGCTTTTGACATCCTGAACAAAAGTCCTTATGGGCAAAACAAAATCCTTGACTTATCCCTCAAAGAAGGTCTCATTACACCGATATTGCCTTATAACAATAAAAAAAAAATCAGCAATTTTTACATTTTTTAAAATAACTAGTTACCATTGACTTAAGTGTCATTATATTCGGCTTGTAAAACTGCAATTCTTTCCCCATTTAATCGTCTCTCTATCTCCGCTAGTTTCCGAGATACCCATGCTAAACATCGAACAAAACTCACCCTGTATAAAATAAGTATCGAATATTGCACGGTTAAACTACAATTTCGTCGTTTGGTACACGTGAAAAACAAATTTTAATGCAACACGCGTTTTGATAAATAACTAAAAATATTGATGTAACTCTGCGACTTTTACTTTATTACTTTCTCCGTTATGAAGACCTCGCATTATTGGGTTACCGGAGGAAGAAAATCATCATTTCAACAAATTGGAACCTATCAGATGCCAGCTGGGTTTACACAACTTAAAATTTATCACATACAAGTTTTAATCAGAACTTTGAGGTTGATGATCTTTACAACGTTCAATAAATATTTGGTTCTAATTTCGGGTTAACTCACCTTGTCTGCGTTTTGTATTCTTTGTACGTTTGTGTCATCGAAGTTCCAGTCGTGGACGGTGAAGTATCTCAGGCACTCGGAAGCAACGTTCAATAATATTTGATTTTAATTTCGGGTTAACTCACCTTGTTCGCGTTTTGTATTCTTGCTCTAGCATTCCGAAAAGCAAAAAGAAGTTTTCGCCAATAAATTTTTTTTCTGACAGCAAAGTTGGCGCTAATGTCTTACTTCTGAAATATTTTCATCAGCTCTGTTTGGGCTGCTTTTCAAGCATAAGTTGCATCGCTCGAGTCCCACAGACACCTCCGTATATGCTTCGATAAACTCTGTCCAAGGTGAAACATAAAATGAATAAAAACAGAATCGGTTAAGCGAAAACCTATAATCCGAATCAACTTTTAAGTATACTGTAATAACAGTTGACTTGTGAAAGACTCTAATGTAGTTGTTGTCACCAATAAATATTCTATTCTATTCTATTCAACAGGTGAGTTTGTACCGTTTGTAGGACTCACAGGAGTCGATTTCCCCACTCGGTTGATGAAGACTGCTGTAGGCTGGTCCGTGAATCCTACACCTTCCAACACTTCCTATATATACAGGGTGTTAAATTGCGAAGCGGGCCATAGGGATTTATATGTAAAATTTTAAATGTGCTAATATTGGCTTTTCCCCTAATTATTTGACAGTATCAGTCTCCTTACATTATTTTTAAAGTGTTTTAACCCGATTGATTTGGTACCTTACTCAATAGTTTCTGAAGAGTATTTACCCCGAGATATTTGCAAAAAAACTTCACTATTATTTTGAATTAAAAACAAAGGTTTGCCATGAAATCGTAATGGCGGAAATTTCATTTTGTTCTAAAAAGTGACAGTTGCTGTCACATTATGATTTATAATCGGTCGTGTTTGCTGCACAAGTAAATGGTTTTACTCGAGTGGTATTTAAGAAGTGTACGTCATTTGTTTAGTGTTGAATAATGTAAGTATGCCGATATTATTAAAATAATCAAGAAGTCAATTGTAACACATCTGAAATTTAGAAAGTAAAGTATAGAGCTATTCAGCAGAGATGGCGGTCGGGGTGTCTTGTCCGTGCGAATCAAGTAGTGTCCGTTGCAATTTTCCACCATAGGCTAAATCGCGCGCGCCTATGAAATAACCGGTAAGTAAGAGACGCCGTAAACTATTTCTTTCTCCTTCTACCGCTCGCTCTAAGACCGAGCTACGCAGGCCGCGTGTGTGTTTTCTAGATACGGCCGACCAAATCGTACGTCTTGGGAATATCCGCTCGGTTATCAGGCAGTAGAAAAGGATACCAATATTATTTTAATGTTCCGAACTTAGTTCGTAAACCGCCCTTACTCATGAATAGCTCTATAGTAATAATTTATTGAATAGTACTTTTGCTGGATATTGCCTTCCCCGGAAATTCATGTACAGTTCTTCAAGTGTACCCGAGTAAAACCATTCAATTAAAAATACTCTTGTGTACAATATACAGCCGGTTGTAAATCATAATGCTCAGCAAACGTCACTTTTCAGAACAAAATGAAATTTCCACCATTATGATTTCATGGCAAACCTTTATTTTTAATTCAAAATGGTTGTAAAGTTTTTTTGTAAATATCTCGGTAAATACTCTGCTGAAACTATTGATTAAGGTACCAAATGATTCAACTTAAAAAGCTTTAAAAATAGTATAAGAGGACCGATACTGTCGAATAATTAGGGGAACCAATATTAACACATTTCAAATTTTACATGTAAATCCCTATGGCCCGCTTTGCAATTTAACACCCTGTATATAGTCTATAAATAATGTTATATTTCCCTGTAATTGAATATACGTCTGTTGGGAAATAATTAGTTATTATTATTATTATAGTCGGCCTATATCATTGGAGTGAATGTAGTCCTACAAATTGGACTGTGAATGGCTGCTGTTAAATAACATAGGTCATTCAGTGACAACCGATTTTCATACATAATTCATATTTAAATGAAATGGACGACCGCTATACATCCACGCCCTCGCTGGGTTTCGAAGGCAGGACACTCCGTTTTAGTTATAGCGCGCTTACGTATGCAGGAAGATGTCATGAATTTATATCAGCAGCGGCTCGAGGCTGGCACAGAGATGCCTCCTTACTCTACCACATACTCTTATGGAGGAATAGTATAAACAAATTGGGAATAACCTTACTTGTTGCAGAAAGCATTAGATAAATACAATTCTAGGCTACATTTCGTTTTATTGTATTGAGGAATAGTATATTCTGTAACAAGGTTAGAATGGAAATTCGATGAGAGTGGAATATTCAAAGGGCGAGGAACCACGAGCATCAGAATTTCCGTTCTTACCGAGCAGCAGACTATACTTTCTCCTCGACCAGATAAAAAAAACTAATAAAATAATGAACACAAAGAACTTACTATTACGTTTGTGGTTATGTTTATAGTATTTTGACAATTGTGATATCCAAGGCTAATTGTTTTATTCGAAACGGTGTGAGAATATTCATTCCGTTACTTGTTATGGAATGAATTACATGCAAAACGCATAAGCGCATAGTATTTTGTTCCGTAACAAGAATGAGAATGTGTACTTTCTATAATCAAAATTGATTTCAGAATGCTTAAATTCTACAGTGGTCGTGGAGAAACAAATATTTCATCACTGTATTGGTCAAATTTTCTTCCGTAGCCTCTTCGCCGAACATCCACGAGCCGCCGCTGATTTATACCTTCCGCATCTGGATCAATAAACATCCTAACTCATCACACCAGCTCGGGATAACATGTAGGAACAAACGGTTAGGGATCGGAAGTGTCTCGCACCTAAAACGAGGGTATAATCGTATTAAACAATGTCTATTTTTATTGGTTTGTTTGTTTTTACAACATACATCATATTAAGTTTTCTTTTTAATCCGTTTGTCCCTAAAATAATTATAACGATAATAATAGTAAGGTCCTTAAACTGGGTATCATAAAAACGCGTCCGTCGAGTGACTGAGCAACGCGCGAAGCAATGACCAAGCGAGCACGAAACCGAAAACCCAACAGTGCTTTAAAAATCATCTGGAATATCCGCATTATTAGTGTCCAAGTGAGTGTACGTGTGTGTATTGATGTGTATTTGTGTGTGAGTACAATTTCCACGATATGATCGATCGAAAGGAACAAGCAATTTGAAAAACGATAGAAAAAAAAAATACACGGAAAACTGTGGAAATGATACAAACCTTCACCGGATCAAAAATCTAAAACTGGCCTTACCGAACTAAAACCTAACCTGGGAAATAAATAAACTCTCTCTCTCTATCTCTCGCTCTCTCTCTCTCTCTCTCTCTCTCTCGTTCCCTCTCATTATTAAGACTAGCACGTGGTGAACTGGAAATGAATTTGTCGCATCCGCTCCCGATCCACTGGAAATGAAACACGAACCGCGTAACGAAAAGACTATTTGGTAAGTTTCAACGATTCTGTTTTATGCGCGTTTATACTTTTTTTTTTAATTTAATTTTTTGGGTCGTTCCTGTTTTTTATGGTTTTCTTCTGAGACGTTAGATTTTAATTTTTTGTTTGTTTTTTTTTTGCGTGTTGTTTCTCCTTATCTATAGAAATGGCAGCATTCGGGCGATGTGTAACAGCAGCCGCAGGGCGTTGCTCCATAACCGTCTCAGCGGGGCGCACCGGAGCGTCAGGAAGTGCCACAGGGACATCACGAACAGGACCTGGATTAACCTGTACGACCAGTACATCTTCGACATTTGCTTTCGCGCCTTCGGAATGGTCGCAGCATCTTCTTTAAATATAAATCTGTAACAAACAATTACAGTCTGTATAAAATATCAATATTGAAAAATATGCAAAATACATGTTAATAATCAATAATAGTTTTTCGACAAGTTGAAAATTAGAGGAGAAAATCATTACGTATTTCACAAATTTGCAAAATTTAACCCCTATCAGGGCGAAACAGTGGTTAAGAAAATATTTTACTAAGGGCCGGTTGTTCATTAACAGCTTAAACCAAGATTAGTCTTAAACTCTGTATACAGGGTGCCCGGATTTCGTAGGGACAACTTCTACATTTGAAGAGATAGAGAGATGCTCAAATTAGCAAAAAGGTGCGGGTTCGAGGGCCCGTTGAGAATCCACCCCCAAATCCCACTTGTCATGGCCTCCACAATAAAAATTAAAAAAAAATCTGAAATTGAAGAAATTGGGAAATTTTGTTTTAATTTTTATTTTGAACAAGTGAGCCATGACAAGTGGGATTTGGGGGTGGATTCTCAACGAGCCCTCGAACCTGCACCTTTTTGCTAATTTGATAATTTCTCAATCTCTTCAAATGCAGAAGTTGTCCATGTTGCCCCTACGAAATCCGGGCACCCTGTATATTGTGTACTTTCAACATTGTTCAATCAAAGTTTAAAGGTAATTTAAGTGCAAAAAACAGCAGCAATTTATATTGAATTTAAAGTAAGCTCGGTTTAAGCTGACATTACTGGCCCATAGTTTGATTTTAAGGAAAAGTTGGCGTTGTAGTTGTGTATAATTTTGCCCGTAGTTAAAGGGTTAAGAACTAAACTGCACATCATTCACGTAAACAAACTCACCTTCTAATTCCTAATACATAATTTTCTATATAATCGTCCCAATTGAGCTTGTCGATGTCGAAGCAGAATTCCCTTTTATCACTTTCGCTTAACGCCAACCCCAGCTGCCTGACGTTTGTGTCGTCGAAGTTCCAGTCGCGGACAGTGAAGTATCTCAGGCACTCGGACGCCTTCATTAGTTTCTGCTGGATGTTCACCATGCTGCAAAAAATTACGGTTGAGACTGACGGGACTTTGAATGAACTGTTTGGCGTTACGAAAAAGATGGAAATACTCACAAAGGTTTTTTGCCCATCATCCAGAAGGCAGCGTCGAAAATATAGGCGGGCACCACCTGCACCATCGATTTGGTGAGGGTGTGCATTATACTGGAACTGGTGATGGTGCCGTCCGGGTACCATGTTACGTCCGAAAACGGGTGCATCCTCATGTACTTGAAGCACAGCTTCACGAAGTTGTACCACGTTATCGGTTTACGTCGACCTGTTAGAAAACACATTTTAGTATTACAAAAGATCCTTATGGCATAAATTACATCTTTTTAAAAGTGAATTTAACTCCTATTATTATTTAAATAAAACGCACTTTTACTTTATTTATTAGTGACTGCAGTTTCGATCATTATATTTATTATACTTTGCGTTGTTTCTTGTCAACTCGTTTATCTCTATAAAAAAAATAATTACAATATTTTATTGTTGTTACAAACAACTACAATTGTTTTACTTTCATCGTTTTCATGGCTAACTATTTTTTGATTTATAATAAAACTTAGAAATGACTGTAACTCACTTATTTTTAGAAATAACTATGTCATATGTAATAACGGGTTAAAGAGAAAAAAATAGTTTTTCCAAAGAGGTCATAGCCAACTATGGTTTCCATTTAAAAAAATGTAAGTTTGCGTCATATCTCTGAAAATAATGGCGTTAAAAATTTTCTGAATTTATTTTATTAAGCTGCGTAAGATTATCTACAACTTTGTCTTTTACAGTTTTTTTGTATCTGTCATAATAACCGAGATATATTTATTTGAAAAAATTGACACTTTACATTTTTCAAAATATCTAGTTACCCTTCACTTTTTTGAAAACTTTGAAAGTGTGGTCGTAAAACTGCACTTCTTTGCCCCATTTAAATTTATCTATCTCTTATAGTTTATGGGATCCCCATAGAGAACATCGAGAAAACTCACCCTGTATATCATATCTTTATTAACAGGTTAATTTTTGCAATAGTGTTTTACAAATATTTAATTCTATTGTTAGCCTGTTAAGTGGGTATCGACCAAAGGTCTTTCTGCTAGGAAAGAATATTTTTTCATAAACAGTGCATTTTTGTTCTTTTTGCGAATAAATAATAAAATAAATTTTTTTTTTTTATTAATGGACTTAGGATCGTTGTATGGCCAATTTAAAATGATCACCAGTTATGCAGATTGTCCCATAAAAAAAGATCCACATTAAAGTTATTTTCTTTTTAATGGAACACCCTGTATGTTTTGTTATTTTTAAATTCTAGGGAACAAGTAGGTTACTTCAATATCGTTTACCGTTTGTATATTAGTCGTTTCTTTTTTAATTAAATCATATACAATATAAATTTAAATGTTTGCTTAATAAAGTTGAGCGTCTTAAAATGCACTATCGCTGATTAATTTTAGTTAAGGCCCGCTTCACGGAATGGTAACGAGAACGATTCGCATACACAAATAACTAATTTCCGGTAACGGGAACGAGAAGCTTGCTATACATTTCGTTCTCGATTCCGGGTTGTGAAGCGGCCTTTACTGTAACATACAATCTTTTGAATGTTCGATGGGTTTTTAGTTGGCACGAACGAAATCCAGGGTGCGTCACTAAACAAAATGTAGCTTTGGACTTTTAGAATATATTTTTTAACGCGGTAAATGCGACACTGCTTATCGCGAAATGTATGTAATAATAACTCGTTCCCGGGTTGTAAAGCGGCTTTTCTGAGAGCAACATACATTCTTTTGAAATGCTCTTCGATGGATTTTTAGTTGGTACGAACGAAATCCAGGGGTCGCCACTAAACAAAATTAAGCTTTGGATTTTTAGAATATATTTTGTAACCCGGTAAATGCGACACTGCTTATCGCGAAATGTATGTAATAATAAACCGTTCCCGGTTGTAAAGCGGCCTTTACTGCGAGCAACATACATTCTTCTTTTGAAATGCTCTTCGGAATTTTTAGTTGGTACGAACTAAATCCAGGGGTCGCCACTAAACAAAATTTAGCATAGGACTTTTAGAATATATTTTTCAACGCGGTAAATGCAACACTGCTTATCGTGAAACGTATGCAATAATAATCCGTTCGCGTGTTGTAAAGCGACCTTAACTATGAGTAACATACATTCTTCGATGGATTTCTAGTTGGTACGAACGAAACCCAGGCGGCGCCACTAAACAAAATTGTAGCATTGAATTTTCAGAATACATTTTTTACCGCACTTATCGCGAAATGCATGTAAAAATAACTGCTGGATTATTCTTGAATTTTTCCTTTTGAATTCGAATGTATCGATCATAGCATTTATTTATTTACAAACAATCGATCGTTTGAACGCGCCTGCGCACGAAAGGACGCTAGTTTTAACCGCCATTCTGTTCGGTACGGTTTTGCTCGTGACGAAGACGCGCGCGGCCCTCACTGAGCTCGTGTTCCTTTGCAAACCCTTAAAATCGGTAGTGCATTACAGCAGGGCCGACGTCCTGTTCAAACGAAAAGCATAACTTCGGTGTAAAACACGGTGGGGCAGTCGGTGTTTCCGCATAACCTTAAAAACCCGGCGTCTCCGTTAAACCAGAAACCGTTAGCGTGGCATGTGATATTGTTAGTGTCGCCCCCCGTTAAACGTGAAACTGGAACTTCGGTGATTCGAGGTGGATGATTGCCTAGAAAATTCGGCGTTTTTTCTTCTTCAATTTTTTCGGACGCCATCGGCCATTTTGAGTATTTGGACCCCCTGCGAGACGCCCTGTTGCAGAGAAGGTAAACAATATTTTTTTATCGATGAGTATCATTAAATGCTTGCAATAACATCACTGCCGTCGTATTTTACAAGATTTCCAGGAATTATTACTATCAATTCATCCGATCTTTTCCGCATGTAGCACTAAACAAAATGTAGCATTGGACTTTTAGAATATATTTTTTAACGCGGTAAATGCGACACTGCTTATCGCGAAATGTATGTAATAATAACTCGTTCCCGGCTTGTAAAGCGGCTTTTACTGAGAGCAACATACATTCTTTTGAAATGCTCTTCGATGGATTTTTAGTTGGTACGAACGAAATCCAGGGGTCGCCACTAAACAAAATTAAGCATTGGATTTTTAGAACATATTTTGTAACCCGGTAAATGCGACACTGCTTATCGCGAAATGTATGTAATAATAACCCGTTCCCGGGTTGTAAAGCGGCCTTTACTGCGAGCAGCATACATTCTTCTTTTGAAATGCTCTTCGGAATTTTTAGTTGGTACGAACGAAATCTAGGGGTCGCCACTAAACAAAATTTAGCATAGGACTTTTAGAATATATTTTTCAACGCGGTAAATGCAACACTACTTATCGTGAAACGTATGTAATAATAATCCGTTCGCGTGTTGTAAAGCGACCTTTACTATGAGTAACATACATTCTTCGGTGGATTTCTAGTTGGTACGAACGAAACCCAGGCGGCGCCACTAAACAAAATTGTAGCATTGAATTTTCAGAATACATTTTTTACCGCACTTATCGCGAAATGCATGTAAAAATAACTGCTGGATTATTCTTGAATTTTTCCTTTTGAATTCGAATGTATCGATCATAGCATTTATTTATTTACAAACAATCGATCGTTTGAACGCGCCTGCGCACGAAAGGACGCTAGTTTTAACCGCCATTCTGTTCGGTAAGGTTTTGCTCGTGACGAAGACGCGCGCGGCCCTCACTGAGCTCGTGTTCCTTTGCAAACCCTTAAAATCGGTAGTGCATTACAGCAGGGCCGACGTCCTGTTCAAACGAAAAGCATAACTTCGGTGTAAAACACGGTGGGGCAGTCGGTGTTTCCGCATAACCTTAAAAACCCGGTGTTCTCCGTTAGACCAGAAACCGTTACCGTGGCATGTGATAGTGTTAGAGTCGCCCCCCGTTAAACGTGAAACTGGAACTTAGGTGATTCGAGGTGGATTCGGCGTTTTTACTTCTTCAATTTTCTCGAACGCCATCGGCCATTTTGGTTTTTGGACCCCCTGCGAGACGCCCTTTTGCAGAGAAGGTAAACAATATTTTTTTATCGATGAGTATCATTAAATCCTTGCAGTAACATCACTGCCGTCCCATTTTACAAGATTTCCAGCAATTATTACTATCAATTCATCCGATTTTTTCCACATGTAGCACTAAACGATGAAATATTTTCCTGAACAACGATGCTTATTGCTTATTTATTTATTATTTATTAATTTGTGTTTTGCTGGAAATGTATGGTTGCAACGGTTTTTACGTTAGACAGTGTTATTATTTATTTATTTTAATTAACACTAGCAATCGTTGTATTTTCATGCTTTGTATGCACAGATTGTGTTCTTGGTGTCCACCGGTCAGCTTTCTAAGTTTTTAAAGGCGGCAAGGGGTAGGATGACCGTATGAAAGGTTGGGGGAGTACGAGGAAGCAAATGCCGGTGTGGAATTTTTATCGTGTTTAATTCAATCAATTAATTAGTGAATATACAGGGTGTCCCAGTGATCTGTAAAAGCCCCATAACTTATTAGCTATTTTTCTATTCACATGAACTGGTACTACATGTTTTAAAAATATGTATGTTTTTGTACAGGGTGTCCCAGTATAAATAACAGAACGAAGTTATGTTTTTTTTTTCAAATGGAACACCCCATATTTTATACTTTATTTTTAACCCTCTTGAGAAGCTGATAAAAATAGTATAAGATACTGTGGGTCTATTATGGAAGGTTGGCTAGTTAAGGGCTGAAAAAATTGCAGAAGCATTCCTAGCAAAGATAACGTCATTTTTTATACTCCAGAGAATTTTCCACATCATGAAGAATGATACACATCGGCTTTGGTTCTCTTTTGCTCAAACTGCTATACAGGGTGTCAACATACGCAAAGCAATGGATAACTATTTTTTTTATATGTTGCCACCAGTGCATAGCATTTTTGAAGCTTTCCAAAGATATACAGTTTGTATAATCAAATGACTCTTGAGATTTATTAATAAAAACATTATTCTTTTTTAATTTTTTTAATTTTCATCCAAAACTATGCATTATTTGGAAAAATTATAAGAGACCAAAGTTGTAGAGGGGAAAATTTTCGATCGATATAGGTCTTTCGACTTTTTAAATAATGCGTGCATTGTCCGCCAGAGGGCGCAAAATCGTGTATATGCATTTTAGCGTTTTGTTTTCAAATTTTTTATTAATAAATTGCACTATACTTTATTTTCCGCGCCCTCTAGCGGAAAAACGGGAAATTATAAGGAAATTCAAATGAACTATATCGATTGAAAATGTTCCGCTCTACAACTCTTAATAGAAGCAATTTTTGCGCAAAATGCAGTTTCCGCTAAAAATGCAAATTTAAAATATATGTATCAATTTTCGCGTGTTAGAATGTTTTTCTTTTTGCATTTTTAGCGAAATCATTTTCATCCGTTTACTCTCTCTACGATAAGTTAAATTAAAAATCATGTGTGTAGATCTCGTCCAAGACGAGAAGACTCAGTCTTCGGTAATGATGCACACGCAAAGATCCATTGATCAAACTATAGCAAACCATACATACAGATATAACCTCAAAATTATCACATGTTTATTTCACCCCAAATTCCATAATTTTTACGACGTTTATCTGCTGAAGTTGGTTTACCAAAACCGACAATAAATATTGTCCAGTTCAGTGACGGTTCGCAGGTTTTTTTCTGGTACGGCCGAGGAACAAGAGGTGGTAATACAGATAGGTAGGGTCAGTTGCAGAGACGGTTGGCTGCGTGACCGCACCTATCTGTATTACCACCTCTTGTTCCTCGGCCGTACCAGAAAAAAACCCGCGAACCGTCACTGGTCCAGTTAATTTTATCTATATACACCTAATAAATAATGGATCCACAAACTAAAGATTGATTTTTAGTTGGTATGAACGAAACCCAGGGGGCGCCACTAAAAATTGTAGCATACAATTTTTGAAATTTCATTCTAGTTACCACGAGCAAAACGTAGATGGCTCCACGAAACGAATTGTTCATCATCGATGGATTTATAGTGGGTACGAACGAAACCTAGAGGGCGCACTGGGAAAATTGTAGCATTTGACTTTTTAAATAGATATAATTTTAACGCGCTAAGTGAATAAAGAAGAACCTTGGGCACGAATGAAATTTGGTTAGATGATAGATTTTCATGCCCCAGCCTGTAGCTTTTATCGACCAACAAGATATATGCTTCAGTCTTTCCGGCGCATTTCTTGTAACTATTGGCAGGGCTAGTATTCCCGATACATGTATTAAGTAAGCAACTTCTTGCACCCAATTGGGTCCCAGCATATTTCTCAATTTCCGACGTTGGAAATATTTTTGAATCTCGTTGTAAACCGAATGTCGTCTTTTCGGTGTTTTTGCTATATGCAATAGGATAGGTTGGCTTATCTTGAAACGGTTTAATGAAATTGTGGCAGGAAACGGGTGGATCGGGCGGTGTTTCGTGTCGTTATGCAACAATACTGCGCCGGATTAAGTGTGCGTTTGCATGTCGCGAGACAATAAAATTCACAAATTGTAGTTAAACTTGCAGAGTGCCAATAAAATTGCTTGAAATTACTCACAACTGCTCCTATGATCATTTTAATGTCAATAAAATTGACTTATAATGAAATGTCGCATTGCATATCATTGCAATCAAAAATCACGAAAATAAAATGTAAATGTTTCACGAAGTAATAATGTGTTGTTTATTAGAATATTTTAAAATTAGTGCCATTTTATCGCCATGGTTGGGATACCCGATATAGATGGCGTTAAATTAAGTACTAACACTAATTAATCGTATATCTATGATTGCAATTTTCAAAAATAACAAGGAGAGGAAACAATTTTAATGAAATCTGGTAGATTTGTAGATGGGGCCAAAATATTCGGTACGTATTTTTTTGTTTCGGTTAAAAAACATGTTTAGGGGTGATTTGATGCGTTTATATTATGCGATATACAGCGAGATCAAAAAATCTAAAACAGTTGGCAGCCCTTAAAACATAACCTAAGTCAGCGGCGTCACCGAGAATGAGAATTTTGGCAGAGAAAACACGGCGTTCATCTTACCTGAACAACAATTGTATATTGGAATTTCCTTGGTTTTATTGGTGCCCATCTTCCACGCGGAAACCAGCATCAGGTTGATGACGAGGTCGACGGGTATGAAGTCGGCGACCTTCGTCGGGTCGCAGTGCATCGTCCGGAAGATGCCCTTGCCGGCCGCCGCGATTATGCCCGTCGGGCCGTTCCAGTTGTCCACCCAGCCCTTCATCGGCCCGTTCATCGTGCTGAGCACGATCGACGGCCTGACGATGACGATCGGCAGGTCGCCCTTGTTCTCCTTCAGCCAGTTCTCCGCCAGCGCTTTGGTGAAGGTGTACGTGTTGGGCCGCTTGCCTATCAGCTTCGGCGTGATCGAGTCTATCAGGGACTCCTCCAGCGACTCCACCAGCGCCGTCATCTGGTCGGGGTCGATGGGCGGCGGGTAGATCGTTTCCTCTACGTCCTTTCTATCACAATTACAGTAAGCGGTCGAGACATGAACCTGAAAATAGATTATATAATTAGAGCCCTTAATTGTAGCTATCTTGACAGATGTATAAAATAAGGGATAAGATACCAGCCAACGTCATATTCAGCTCGGGAAAAGAACTGAATAATTCAGAATCGCTCTTTGAGTAAAAATGATTAAATAAATAGTAGATTATACAGAGTCCGCCAGAAAAATGTATACACTCTGTCGGACCGTATCAGAACATTGATATTGTCAATTGATTTGACTTTCGGGTATGTTGTAATACAGTCTTTCACCTGAGAGATACCGGTACTTTCATCATCACGAGAGAAAAAACAAAATGGCTGGAGCACTCTTAAAGTTCAGGCAGCAAAAAGGCATTTTGAAGTGGTTTACCAGGTTTCGTAATGCCGTTGAAGGTGGAAGCGGAAGTTTGAAATAGAAACCCCAACCCGTCTCACAATTAAAAGTATTATTGACAAGTTTGAATATGTAACGATTTGTGATACTCATAAAGGAATATCGGGAAGAGCGCGTACAGGTACAAGTCCTGCTTCGTAGACTGTCTAGCAGGAAAGGTTTGTTACTTCTTCACAGAAACCTGTGAATTTATGTGCATGTAGCGATGGATACCGCATTCATCGAAGTAGAGATTAGCAGTACATATGTACACCAAAATCAGAAAGTTGTAAAATGGAAAGTTTGCAGCGATCTCCATTGAAAAATTGACCGCTTATCGTTATTTTAGATGTCTGGCCACCAACGGCAGACATTTTGAACATCTACAGTCACCATGTGCTTAACTGAAGACGGTGTGATCATTATTTAAATGTGAAAAAACACATAATAAATACTTTTCATTCCTTAAAGTGTGTTTTTTCTGGCGAACTCTGTATATGAAGGGAGAGAAATTAGTGATTTTTTCTGAGATATAACACATCGAGGGAAAAATAGCATTCTCTTCAGAGATACTCTTTTTTCACAAACGGGGTATTTTAAGAGTAAAACGTTCGTTTCTAAAACCCAACCTAGAAAAAAAATGTCATCTGTAACAGTTAAAATAAATAATGGAACATCGTAGGGAGAGAAATGATTACTTCTCTCCCTACAGCGAGAAATGTTATTTCTCTCACGATTTAGACAGCTGAGAGCTCGAATTTCTGTTATAAAATTATCGATCGTAAAATGTATGAATGAATGAATTTTGGGTTTAAGGCGCATCGACCGTAAAGTGTAAACACTTTAATAATTAATTGTCATAAAATTCAGTATAAAGGATGATAATTCATATGTATAGTTTTACTTGCCAATGCTTCTAAAAACGACATTTTCTTGCACAGCTCGATTAACCGCTGCGTGCCTAGCATATTTATTGTAACGGATAACTTGAGTTTTTCATCGAATTTGACGGTGGCCGCACTATGAAAGACTATATGTACAGATCTGCACAGCATCGCCCTGTCGTTTGCGCTGATTGCTAGAGACGGCTGCGTTATGTCGCCCTCGATGGGCGCCACCCGCTTCAAGTCACTGGGCCTTTCTTTCCTTATTTGATCGAATAACTGAAAAGAGAAGGAAAAATCATCATTCATTACATAATATAACACTTGGTAATCGGTGATATTTAAATGTTTGTACTCTATTCACATTTTATTCTCGCCACAGTAGGCTTTAATTTCAATAAAATGTTGTCTCACATTTTTTAAATTCAAGTTCATTTGTATTTTTGAAAACGTATTGTCTGAATGAAGATGTATAATCATATTCATTATTAAAAAAGGCTGATTAAGTAAGTTGTAATGAACTACGTTTAAAATTCTAATAGTAAAACTAATTAGGCTTCGTTACAAATTGCGTTATTTTATCTACGGAAAATGTTCCACAATGAGAGTCAGAATACATACATAAATAATTATGCAAATATATGTATTGTATTGTATTTAAACATGACTACTGAAGTGCATCTTTGTAAATACAAAGAAAAACAACTATAATTAATTGTTTTAATATTTGCATATTGATAGTTCATATTAACCCTTTCGGCCCTGGTTGTGGCAATTGCCACCGCAACATTTACATGTATCTACTTACTATGACAATCCATATTTTTGCTGTTCACTAATGAATTGCTATACTAATTAATCAAATCAGTTCAAATTTGGTATTTATGGTCTTAAGAAGCTCCCCATCAATAATAATGTTTTTTTTCAAATTTAAAAATCCAGGGCTGAAAGTGTTAAGGATATTAATTAATTCCACCAAATAAAATCCTCGACTAGTTTCGCCTTATTACGGCATTTTTCGGTTTTTATTTGGTAGAATTAATTTCTATTTTATATTACTATCCTTTACAATGGTCGCAGCACTTAGACGAATGGACGACCATTTGGTCGCCCTCCACAAACCATCATCATCCTTTACAAAAAAAAATTACAATAGAATTACAAATTAAAACATTACAATTACAATTGGTTATTCGGCTATTTCAGAGATGCAACTAAACGGTCTTTATTTTTAAAGAATGAGCTTGAATTTGTTTTGATCAGGAATTTTTAATCGGGCAGGAATTCCACCCATGCGGAAATTTTAAGTTTTCACGTGGGAAATGTTGATATTAATTAAAATTGAAATCCCTTACTTGTTGCAGAAGCATTAAATAAATTGAATAACATTGTAAAGTAGCCTGAATATACAGGGTGAGTTATTTATTTATCTCGATACACCTGTGTGGAGTTAGAAACAGATTTTAAAAATCAATATCACTGGGAAAATAAAAGCGAATAAAAAAAAAATTAAGTCTAAATTAATTTTAACCCTTTTATATTTTTTCATCCGTTTCAAAAAGTCTCATGATTTTTTTTGATCTAAATAAAAATTCTTATTCTTATCACTAATACAAGTACTTTAATAATCAAGAGTCAAACAAACTTTACGGACACTCCTTCAACCCTCAAAAAATTAATTTCTGTTGTCGCTCGCAAAAATCTATACCGAAATAAATGTTGATTTTTAATAAAGTTTGCAATCATTAATAAATAAATAAAAATTCCTATTATTATCACTAATTCGTATACTTTAATAACCAAAAATCGAAAAACGTCACAGGCACTCCTCCATCCCCCAAAAAAATAATTTCTGTCGCCGCTCGCAAAAATCCATACCGAAATATAAATGTTGATTTTTGATAAAGTTTGCAATCATCCATAAATAAATAAAAATTCCTATTATTATCACTAATTCGTGTATTTTAATAACCAAAAATCGAAAAACGTTGCGGGCACCCCTTCAACCCCCAAAAAAATAATTTCTGTTGTCGCTCGCAAAAATCCATACCGACATAAATGTTGATTTTTAATAAAGTTTGCAATCATCAATAAATAAATAAAAATTCCTATTATTATCACTAATTCGTGTACTTTAATAATAAAAAATCAAAAAACGTCACGGGCACCGCTTCAACCCCCAAAAAATTAATTTCTGTCGTCGCTCGCAAAAATCCATACCGAAATAAATGTTGATTTTTAATAGTTTGCAATCATCCATAAATAAATAAAAATTCCTATTATTATCACCAACTCGTGTACTTTAATAGCCAAAAACCAAAAAACGTCACGGGCACCCCTTCAACCCTCAAAAAAATAATTTCTGTCGCCGCTCGCAAAAATCCATACCGAAATAAATGTTAATTTTTGATAAAGTTTGCAATCATCCATAAATAAAAAAAATTCCTATTATTATCACTAATTCGTGTACTTTAATGACCAAAAATCAAAAAGCGTCACGGGCACCCCTTCAACCCCCAAAAAATTAATTTCTGTCGTTGCTCGCAAAAATCCATATCGATATAAATGTTAATTTTTGATAAAGTTTGCAATCATCCAAAAATAAATAAAAATTCCTATTATTATCACCAACTCGTGTACTTTAATAATCAAAAGTCAAAAAATGTCGCGGACACCCCTTCAACCCTCAAAAAAATAATTTATGTCGCCGCTCGCAAAAATCCATACCGAAATAAATGTTGATTTTTGATAAAGTCTGCAATTATCCATGAATAAATAAAAATTCCTATTATTATCACTAATTCGTGTACTTTAATAACCAAAAATCAAAAAACGTCACGGGCACCCCTTCAACCCCCAAAAAAATAATTTCTGTCGCGCTCGCAAAAATCCATACCGACATAAATGTTGATTTTTGATAAAGTTTGCAATCATCCATAAATAAATAAAAATTCCTATTATTATCACTAATTCGTGTACTTTAATAACCAAAAGTCAAAAAGCGTCACGGGCACCGCTTCAACCCCCAAAAAATTAATTTCTGTCGCCGCTCGCAAAAATCCATACCGATGTAAATGTTGATTTTTGATAAAGTTTGCAATCATCCATAAATAAATAAAACTTCCTATTATTATCACTAATTCGTGTACTTTAATAACCAAAAGTCAAAAAGCGTCACGGGCACCCCTTCAACCCTCAAAAAAATAATTTCTGTCGCCGCTCGCAAAAATCCATACCGTCATAAATGTTGATTTTTAATAAAGTTTGCAATCATCCATAAATAAATAATTTTTTTTGTTATTATCACTAGTTTGTGTGGTTTAATAATCAAAAGAATAAAAACGTAACGGGCACCCCATTAACCAAAAAAATTGTTTTTTCTCGAGAGTCGCAAAAATTTCTGTATGGCTAATATATTATTTACTTTAATCTAAAATGCACGACCGTACAATACTAAAACAGGTTAACACACTCTAAAATATGAAAATGTGCTGTAGATAAAGTCCACATGCAAATGTTATTACTTTAATAGGGGTCACCGTTCTGTAAATGCACCAGAAAGAAAAACATTGCGTTTCACAAAAGTTGTGCGTACTTACAGGAGAAAGTAATAGTTGTTGTAATCTATCATGTGGAGTTTGTCCCTTCTTGGGACGTATGAGGAGGTATATCTTGGAAACTCCCGGACACGACCTCAGCATCTTCTCCAGCAGCACCTTCCCCATGAATCCGGTGCCGCCGGTTATAAAGACCGTTTTCCCCGCGTAGTATTCGCTCACCGACATCCTGATGGTGGGCAGAGCGTTTTGTACTTCGATGGCTGCCATATTACTAGTAGGGCTCGTCTGAGTTCCAACCATTTAAATACAACAAAAAAATAATCCCTAATCTCCTCGGCCCGCTAAATACTCAATATGCGTATATAATAATAGTAATAATAAATATAATTTCTGTATAATAATAATAATCCCTCGCTATTTAACATTTAAGTCGAACCGGATCATTAAAGTTTAGACCAGTTCCTCTCTTTTTATGGTCACGTACGTAAATGTGTACATGAGCCGACGACGAAAAAATATTTGTGCCTTCGGAAGCTTCTTAACGTTTCGTTTCGTTTTTATTAATGTATATTTTTTTAAGACTAAATTTGGAAGAATGGTTTGTAAATTATCATGGCTTCTCCACGTCGATCCTCTCGTTTTTCTTGTAATCGTTTTCTACGATTCAGTATCTGCAACAAAAGAGAAAAAAAAAAACAAAATTAATTATTCATTCATTTATTCGTGAAACATCTTTAAATTTCGAATTGAAATAAATATTAATCGTGCAGGTAAAATTCTGCAAAAATGTAATTCAGTTGAGGAAATACCATTCTTTCAAAATAATTTTGCTTTTTAAAAATCCAAAAATTTTCTTGCGAGTTGTGAATTTTTTAAAATTCTAAATTTTGAATTGTCGAGTGTATAACGAAAAAAATTGAAATAAATATTAATCGTGCAGGTGAAATTCTACGAAAATTTAATTCAATTCAGGAAACACTATTCTTTCAAAATAACTTCGGTTTTTAAAAATAGAAAATTTTTCTTGCGAGTTGTGAATTTTTTTAAATTCTAAATTTCGAATTGTCGAATGTAGAACGAAAAAAATTGAAATAAATATTAATCGCGGAGGTAAAATTCTGCAAAAATTTAATTCAGTTCAGGAAACACCATTCCTTCAAAATAACTTCGGTTTTTAAAAATAGAAAAATTTTCTTGCGAATTGTGAATTTTTTAAAATTCTAAATTTTGAATAGTGAATCTACAACTAAAAAAAAAAATTAAATAAATATAAATCGAGCAGGTAAAATTCTACAAAAATTCTTTCAAAATAATTTCGGTTTTTTAAAATATAAAAAATTTCTTGAAAAATGATGCAAATATAAAACGCAAGAATGAAACTACAAAAAATTGTCTCCAGGAGAGCTGAGGATACTTCCAGCACATTTTGTAACTGTAAAATATTTTTTATTTACTCTCTGTTATTGTTAGAGTTTTATCTGGTCAAATAATGCCCATATTTAAAAAGTGGATATTCCTCTGAAACACCCTGTATATGCAACAATTATCCCTGAAAATACAAAATTTCTCTAAGACGCCCTCTAGATCCATGTTGCCCGTCCAGTTTTTTTTAATAAATAAGATGTTTCCTGTTAGTTTTAAGTACAACAAATTCACCGTCCAGTCAAAACTGCAGTCACAACCAGTGGCGGCTCGTGGAACATGTTGGTGGTAGAGCCACTTATACAATAAGGGGGTATATTGTATATACCCGCTTTTTTGAAGAAAGTAAGAACGATTTATCTTGCTAGACCAAAGTAACTGGCGAATTTGTTTTACGAAATAATTAAAAATTATTGCTGAGCTTGAAACTACTTGGTTCTATATAACGAGCCGTCCCTGGTTATAACTAGAGTCCGGATTTATATTTTTTTACATGTTTTATTTGCTCCTTCGTATTGAATTGGCGAATTGTATCTATACGTTTCTCTCTGATATAAATCAAAGTACCAAGTTTTATTTCGCATATAACTTAATATTTCGAGGTTTTGTCACATTAAATTTATTTGAGCATATATCCGCATATAACCACATATAAAGTCAATATTTCCATTAATTGTAATTAATTTTGTTGAAATTTATTTATAAATTTGCGAGCGTGGAAATCTTTTTATAATATCGTAGAAGATAAATTTAAGGGATTCCCCTTACTAGCGAACGTAACCTTGTGTTATGTAGATATGTATATTATATTATATTATTTATACAGAATACGGGGATTTCCCCATAAGCAAGTTAAGCTAGTAGATGATACTCGATGCAACCGTACCCGGCAATTGTGCTTGGCTGGATGCTGCGTTATTTTACGCCAATAATTTTGAAAAATTAGAAAATATTCTTTTTAATTTTAATGATGAAGAATTGGCAGCACTTAAAAAATGTAAAGATTGAGACTGAGGAGGACATAATATATTTTAACATGAACTCTATATCATTTAACTTTACCTAAATAGAAAATCAAAACCAAATGTTGGTTCTACATTGTAATTCCAATAAATAAATTATCAATAGTTGCTATTTGTATTCTTTTTATTTTGCAACATTATTTTTAATTAAACCGCATATAAAATCCATATTTGAATCATTTTGTCGCATATATTGGCTAATTTTAAGCGCATATAAACAAATTATAATGCCTTTTTAGCGCATATAAAAAAATTATAACGTCTTTTTTTTAGCGCATATAAAAAAATTATAATGCCTTTTTTAGCGCATATAAATCCGGACTCTAGTTATAACCCATTAAAAAAATATTGGAATTTAAGAAGTTGCTTATATTCTTAAAATATAATTATTTTTGAGTTGTACAGATTTATTTCAGAATTTTTAAACAATTTCTACCATTTTTATATATTTTAGAAAATGCCCAATTTTGAACGCAATTAAAAAATGCATTTTTAACAACGAACAGTTATAACCCATTAACAAATTGTTTGAGTTTAAAAAGTTGATTGTATTCTCCAAATATAATAATGTGGGAGCTGTGTAGAATTATTTCAGAATTTTTAAACAATTTCTACTATTTTTTATTTATTTTAGAAAATGCTAAATTTTGAACGCAATTAAAAAATGCATGTTTAACTACGAACAGTTATAACCCATTAAAAAATTGTTGGAGTTTGAAAAGTTGATTGTATTCTCAAAATATAATAATGTGGGAGCTGTGTAGAATTATTTCAGAATTTTTAAACAATTTTTACTATTTTTTATTTATTTTAGAAAATGCTGAATTTTGAACGCAATTAAAAAATGCATGTTTAACTACGAACAGTTATAACCCATTAACAAGTTGTTGGAGTTTGAAAAGTTGATTGTATTCTCAAAATGTAATAATGTGGGAGCAGCGCAGAATTATTTCAGAATTTTTAAACAATTTTTACTATTTTTTATTTATTTTAGAAAATGCTGAATTTTGAACGCAATTAAAAAATGCATGTTTAACTACGAACAGTTATAACCCATTAACAAGTTGTTGGAGTTTGAAAAGTTGATTGTATTCTCAAAATATAATAATGTGGGAGGTGTGTAGAATTATTTCAGAACTTTTAAACAATTTTTACTATTTTTTATTTACTTTAGAAAATGCTGAATTTAAAATTACACCATACCAACGAACAGTTATAACCAGTGGCGTCTCGTGGAACATGTTGATGGTAGAGCCATTTATACAATATACCCCACCCCATGCTTTTTTGAAGAAAGAAAGGACGATTTAACTTCCTAGACCAAAGTAACTGGCGAAAAAAATTAATTAAAAATTCTTGCTGAGCTTGAAACTACAGGTAGTGTCATGGCTCTTGGCTCTATATAAAGAGCCGCCCCTGGTCACAACTATTAGTTAGATAGTGTGATGGCTATTGACTAAGTTCAACACGTTTCACGAAGTTTCCATCCAAGCCAAGCGTGCTGTGTTATTGTTCCAAAAACAAAAGGAAAGTTCGCCGCCGAAACGAAGCCGCAGATATGAATCTTCAAGCACAAAGTACTACAACGCAGTTAAATAATTTATTCAACAGTTATCTCACAAATGCATAAAAGATATGCCCTCGAAATAACTTCAAAGAAAAGTGTGCGGGAATTAAAAACACAAGTTTTGGTCACTTTTTTAATTAAAAAAAGTTGTTGCGAATATTTGGCCACTTTTTGAATAAACATTTCCCGTTTCAGGATTAATTTAAAACCCATTTTGTAAGTTTTTTTACAACATCTATTTATGTGATATTAATGGATGGTTTTTTTTTTTGATAATGTGCTGAATTTTAAGTGGGGTAACGGTTTCGCAAATCATATTTTTTATGAATCATACTGTATAACGGTAAAATCAAGTATCCGCAAATTTACTTTACATCCGAACTTGAGATACGATTAAATTTAATTAAGTGGGAAAGTCGTCGCATAATAAAAAAAATGGCAGAATAAGTGCCATCAGTGCCATTACTACTACCAATACCGTAATGGTATTCATTCAGACCAGTGTTTCTCAGTACTATTAAAAAAATCCTACGTTGGTATTCAAACTGGCAAAAATAGTCCAAATTCAAGGACTGTCAATAATGTGTCTGTTGGGACTGTTGGAAGTATACTGGTACCAACCCAGCGCGCTGTAAAATGACATTTTTTTCATAGCTGTCTCAAAGATGTCAAAAAAGTCTAATCTATGGGAAGGGTCTATAAGAGACAAGAAATCGGGCAACGTCGCAAATATTAGACCTGAAGTTGTTGCGTTTACTTCGGTCCATTCATTGCAAAATTACCCAATACCTAAAAGGTGAATCAAACAATGAAACACTTGATGTTGTCATAGTATCCAACGACTAACCGCAAAATTGATTGTTTCACGTTTTCTCCGCCCTAATTTGAAATTAACGAGTTCAATGGCGAAACCTACATCTGTTAACGATGGCGCGACCGATCTTCATTTATTGTGCGTAAGTAATTACACATGTTGAACGCAAGTTGTCATTCTGAAATAAAGGTCAAGCTCAACGTCCTGCATGACAGCAGGTAGCAGGATGTTGAGGTCGATCACCACGTTACATAAATACGCCGCCGGCAGACATTCCAACTGACCCAGAAAGAAATAAAACACCACCGTTCGTTCCACTCATCAAAACTCCCACCGCCGTCCTAAATTTAGATAAATGCTATTTTTAGAAACTCCCACTGTTTAAAAAATAATAATTAGACTTTTTTTTCATATAATTTTACTTGAATTATTATAGGGATTATCAGAAAACGTGCTGTCAGCTATTTTCGACTTTTTTGATCTCACGGTTAGAAACAATGAGATTTTTTTATTTCCCAGTTTTTCCTCATTATATTTGGTGAAATTTCAGTTATCGCGATTGGCAGCACTTAAACGTGACAGGTGTCATTGCTGTCTCCTAAATCCCTCCATAATAACTGCGAGATAGATTTTAATTAACTTTTCTATTTTTACCAATCCGAAACGTCCGAAAGTGTTGGATGATATTATTAGAACGCAAGTCGAGCGATGGAAAGCTATAAAGCAAATCACTTCCACTTTCATCGCTGTTATTATTTTAGAAGGATCTCCGAGACGTTCTCGAAGATTTCGTCAGAAAGTAGAAATCTAACGGGCGGTTTCTACAAACACGTATCCGTATTTTTACGCGCGTTGCGAGGAATTTAGAGAAATTAGTTAATTCCATTGTTTGTCTTGTCTGCAAAACGGAAGCAGCCGGTGTGCAGATATCTAACAATACGCTTGTAAAGGTGTCACTAGGACAAATGTTATAGCGTTATTACTTTTAAGTATTTATGTTGGCATAAATAAATTTGAAAATAACTGTTAATGAAGAATGGCCGTCTTGTTGATGTCCTGGATATCAATACAGCGTTGACAGTTCGAAATATTCAGCATCGTTTGAAGAGTCAAGTTTTGCTATACTATACAGTGCGATTTTTTAAAAAATGCATCATCGAGATTTACACGTTAAAATTTGTGTACCTGTTAATGTTTTTTCTCTTGTGAATTTCATCATAATTTTTGGCAGACTTTAAGTTTACACCTCTCTAAACAACTTCAAATAGATAAAAAAAAAATTGAGACGACCTCACTTGTTGCAGAAGCATTAAATAATACTTTCGTCTTTATCGAACTTCAAATTGTTTTCAAAATGAAAAAAAAACGAAAATTTCCAAAAATGCAATTTTTCGGATTTTTGATTTTTCCAATTTTTGTATTTATTTATTTCTCTGTTTTTTCGGCTTTAGAAGCATAATGTGTGATACATCGTTAAATTGAATAAAAAAAAATACAAGGTGTTTCTACTTTTGTGGCCATATAAAAAAATGAAGTTGATGATGATTTCTCGGAGATGAAACATCGGATAAAAAATTTGAAGACGCCATTTTGTAGAGCTTAAAAAGTGACAATAACAAAGTGGCATTAGTTTTTTAATATCTTTTAAAATAAATACAAAAAATGGAAAAATCCGAAACATTGCATTTTTTTGAAAATTTCGAAAACGATAAACAATCATGAATTTCCACGATCGGCATGTAAACATACTCTGGATAGTGCAACTTTTTCCTAATTTAAGCCACTCTGTATCTTCTACCGTTTTCAAGATCCCCATGCTGTGCATTCTTATCTTGGACACGGTGTATACGGTTGCCTAAAATTACCGTAAAAACATTCGACTTTTCAGGCTGTGTGAATTTGATGGATAATTTTAGGCAACCATACACACACACACACACACAGAATGAATTTCTTAATAATTCCTACCTTTTTCGTTATAAAAACTATTCCAAGTTGTCTAAACTTAAAGCCTGCCAAAAATGATGCTGTTAAAAAAAACCGTTTTTGTACCTAACCCTGCAACGGGAAAAATAATATGTGTATCCGTAACGCCTAGGGATGGACGATATTTCACATACCTGTGATTTTTCATTAGTGTTGAAAAATCACAGGTCGTTACTGTTACTAACAGGCGAATTTCACTGCTACTTAAAATCACCGCTACTTAAAATCACTGCTAGTTAAAATCACTGCTACTTAAAATCACCACTACTTAAAATCACTGCTAGTTAAAATCACTGATACTTAAAATCACTGCTAGTTAAAATCACCGCTACTTAAAATCACCGCTACTTAAAATCACTGCTGGTTAAAATCACTGATACTTAAAATCACTGCTACTTAAAATCATTGCTCCTTAAAATCCCTGCTATTTAAACTGTGACTAAAACTGTGATTGCTCCTTAAAATCACAACTGTTACCTAAAAACGTAATTGTAAGAAGACAATGGAGAATAGCATTTCCAAATATTATTTTAGATTCAATACTGTATACTCATATTTACTCTTACGCTCATGTTCAAATTACGATTTAAATTAACTGAAAAAAAAATCTATAAAAACAATTTCTACAAATAATAAACCCAAAATGACTCAAAATTCAGTGCGAATATATAACCATACATTTTGAAATAATACCACGAAACCAATTTTGAAATTTCAAACTTCATTAACTGAAAATTAAAAATAAAAACAATTCACCAAACTGCGAAAATCTCCAAATGCTCCTCCTTGTTCAGGTGCTCAAAAAATTAAAACCAAAATCTTCAAAAATCCATATCTCTATTGAAAATTGTTGAATTAAAAAAAAAAAACAAATTGATTTTGAATAAGCGGTACTTTGGTCATTGAGGGTAATTTTTGGTAGAATTTTTCCTGCATGTTTTATATTTTTTTCTGCGATGTTTTTGTTCAGGTGCTCAAAAAATTAAAACCAAAATCTTCAAAAATCCATATCTCTATTGAAAATTGTTGAATTAAAAAAAAACAAATTGATTTTGAATAAGCGGTACTTTGGTCATTAAGGGTAATTTTTGGTAGAATTTTTCCTGCATGTTTTATATTTTTTTCTGCGATGTTTTTGTTCAGGTGCTCAAAAAATTAAAACAAACATTTTCAAAAATCCATATCTCTATTGAAAATTGTTGAATTAAAAAAAAAACAAATTGATTTTGAATAAGCGGTACTTTGGTCATTGAGGGTAATTTTTGGTAGGATTTTTCCTGCATGTTTTATATTTTTTTCTGCGATGTTTTTGTTCAGGTGCTCAAAAAATTAAAACAAAAATTTTCAAAAATCCATAAAAAAAATTGATTTTGAATAAGCGGTACTTCGACCATTGAAGTTGATTTTTTATGGAATTTTTCCTGCGTTTTTTTTTAAATATTTTTTTGTGATTTTTTTAGTCACAGTATAAAATCACTAACATTAGAAAGTAGCAATAACAGGTAGCAGAGTGATTCAAAAGTAGCAGTTTTGCCCATCTCTAGTAACGCCTATAGGTGATGAAAACCGCGGAAAAGTCTGGGGAAAACTTTTGAGTTTCTATCAAAGGTACAAAATTCAAGGATCAATTTTCTCTGAAACTATCAATGATTGAAAAAAATGTTTTAGCTAAAAGTTGAACAGTTTGAAGGGGAGCATACGGTAATCATACAGTGACCTTGTGATCTTCGTAGGGTCAGTTGAAGTTCAAAGTGAGCGCTCTATCTCAAAAACTTTGAATAAATTCAAATTCAATAAAACGAAATGTAGCCTTAATATATGAATATTCAACCTGTTCGTTACTCTGCAAGCAAAATGAAGTCTTACTAAGACTATAAACAAATAACTTATTGAAACAACTACTTCCCTGGCTAGTGCCACGCCGATATTGAATGATACAAAATAAATTTGCATGTTATTACTAGTATTACTAGCAAAATAACATTGGTTTAAGATCGTTTATTTGTACCCACAGGACTAACTTGAAAATTAGACTAAATTGAATTTGAAAACTTTAAACTAATAAACTGAACCCTAAAATATGTAGTAAAAAGCCATCTGCAGACACTTCGAACATTCCATATTATGCGCAAACCATATTGTTTTCTTCTCCGTGATTAGCGGTCTTGTGATCCAAGAAATGTATGTAAATCTTCAAGTAGCACAACTGGTGAATGTTAATTTAATTTTAAACCAAGCACTCGCGCAATAAAGACCGACTTTTCGGCTTGAAGAACTATGGATGATATTAGAAAATTAGCGTAGCCATCCAGGGCATACTGCCAAAACCGATTTATAGTAAGATATTCATATTATAAATATCATCCGGCGTGTACGTTACATCCATGAACCCGTACGGTTATTCTTCAACTAGAAAAATGACCGCCCGGACGGAATTTAAAGTATAAAAAAATAGATAGCTATCCTATTTATCTAAATGAAACTAAAATATAAACACGTCTTAATAAACATGTCATAGATTTATTTGTTTATACACAGTGGAAGTTACACAAGCGATAATACAAAACAGCAACAATCAGCGACATACAAAACAATAAAAAGTGCTTACAGGTACATAAATTTATAGGAGCAACAAGGCACAAGTGCAAAACGTAATAACGAGCGTTACCATTATTACACCATCATAATCTAATTAATTATTTTCATTCCGAGATTTCATTTGCGCGAAACAATGTTATATTCGATTTAGTAATTAACGCATTAACGTCAAAACGGTTACAAATAGTTTTAGCATTAGATTTACAAGTTCTTGAGAAAATTTGATACGGAACTCTCATAACAATAATAACTCTAATGGGTTAGAGAAAACGACCAAATAGAAGTTACACAAGCCATAATACAAAACAGCAACAATCAGCATTGATCGGATTCAAAATAAAAAAAAAAACGTTTAACGACACGTGAGATTGCTGGGAATATTGCAAAATCCGTCGGATTTAATTAAAATTGGCGATTTTTAGTTTTTGACGAAAACTTGAAAATATACACAAGTACACCCCTTCGAACTTTTGTTAAAAATGCAACTTTCTTAATAATCATCGTAAACTATTGAAGTATACCTTTTTTTATCAGAAAGACGAGAGAAATTGATTGCCGTTAAAAAATTTCAGCTATCTTCAATAGCATAAAAATTAGCTAGTCACCATGAACATTTTAGAAAATTAAAAAAAAAAAATTGATTTTTCAGACTTTGATCGGCCGTAGCGGCTAAACGAAATTTCCAAATTGAACGCGGTTTTCAAATCTGAGCTCCTCGTACGTCAATTAGCCGGATTATAGATTTTTAATTTTTGATGAAAACGTGAAAAACTACCCAAGGGTCCCCCCTTCTTACTTTTGCTCAAAAATTGGCTTTGAAATAATTTCCTGAAGAAACCATTGGTCCGATTCGGGGTTTCTACACATCACTGGAAAGATCACTTCAAGACGCCTCGGAAAATGTACTTTCACAAGAACAAATGTCAATTTGAAGCCCGTGACACGTCATCAAAGAAGACTCGAAAATTGAAAAAATCGGAAAAATTAGATAGCCCGGACAGACTAACCCCTATAACCTCATACTGTATAAATGTTAATTTAAAGTTATGCAAGTATCTGAATAAAGATGTTTTCTCTCTCTCAGAAAAATTAATAATGATCATAGACCATTTGCAAAAATAGCAAAAAAGCTAGGATGTCAATTTGAAAATTACAAAAAATCACATAATTATAACGGTAGGCCATTTACAATAATTTGTTTATAGTGCTTTTCAAAAATAGCAAAGTAATTAATTTTTTAAACGATCGATGTCCAAGGGTACGGACGGAAAAAATCGCTTTTTGCAAAATTGTAATAAGCAGCAAGTAATAGTATCAATTATTTGCCATTTTCTGTAAATCACAAAATCAATTTTTTTAAGTTGTTTATTGAGTATTGCTCACTACAATTATGTTAAATAATTTGAATGGAGATGTTGCATCAAACGGTACTTATTATTTTTTTTACTGTGGTGTATAATTGTTGAAAATAATTATGAAATCAAGAGCATTCCCTATCGAGTAAAAAAAAATTGTCTCGGTTTCTGTAAGTCTCACAAAAAAAAATCATGTACAAAGAGTGTCCAGAATGGTCTCCTGGACTTGAAAAAAAAAACAAAAATAAATTTTTAAAGAAAAATTAAATTTAATCGTTTTTCGGCATTTCCAGCCGATGTAAGAACGATTCACGTAAAAAGAAATTTTTCCTATAAGTCTCACAAATAATTTTCATGAACAAATAGTGTCCAGAATGGTCTCATGGACTTAAAATTTTCAGCAAATTGAAATTTAGCTTATATTAGGAGTATATTGGAAATATTTTTAAGTCGGTTGTAATTGTTTTTATATTTTTTTTCGAGTCACTAAAATTATTACAATTTTTCTTTTCTTTTTACATTTCAAGTCATTCCGTCATTTCATGATTTTTGCCCAATTTTGCATACCATTAGTTAGGAAAAAATGCCAAAAATGTTTTGGTCCCAAAAAATTCTGAAAAAAATCATAGCGGTTCTTACTGATACGAAAAAGCATGAGGAGTAATTATTTTCCCAAAAAAAAAAAAATACCATTTTTCATCAACCGAAAATTAACATAAGGCCTTACGAGAAGCGAATACCGAGACGCTGCAGACTGACGCTGACGGACATCGGCTCGTTCAAACAAACGAATTTCGGTTCGCGAATGCTCTAAATGCTCGGGGATGAAAATAATGGATTCTTGAAGAATGTAGCTACAAAGTTATGCCATACCATCTATAAGTGTTTCGTGAGACCGCGCCAAAAAAATCTCAAAGTTGATCAAAATTTCTGGTCAACTTTCATGTGCCCAATCTGCGAGCTAATAGCAAGAAAACTACAAGTACGATTCGGCTGAAAATTCAACGACGTATTCACCATTCTTTTGTGAAAATTTATTGTATATTTCAAGTCATTTGGCTATTTCATGATTTTCGACCATTTTTCCGTACCAAATGCCAAAAATGAAGAAAAATTTTTGGTCTCAAAAATTCTGAAATAATTCATGGCGGTTCTTACTGATACGAAAAAGCGTGCGGAGTAATTATTTTCCCAAAAAAAGTGGATAGCAATTGTTTGAAAAAAAATTCGCGCCAAAAAAAATTACAATTTTTCGTTTGCATGAAATATCGCAAAATCTATTGAATTAATGTGTTGTCATTTTTCAGAAAATCGATCTTAAATTAATATTGAGTAATATTGAGAAGTTTCAAGTGGATAGCAATTGTTTTCATATTTTTTTTCCAGTCATCAAAATTATTACAATTTTTCATAAATTTACACTGAATTATCACAAAAGCTATTGACGGAATGTATTGTAATTTTTCACAAAATCAATTTTGAACTAATATTGAGTGATTTTGTGAAGTTTCGAGTAGATAGCTATTGTTAAAAAAAAAATCGCGCAAAAAAAAAAAATTACAATTTTTCGTTTGCATGAAATATCGCAAAATCTATTGAATTAATGTGTTGTCATTTTTCACAAAATCAATTTTGAACTAATATTGAGTGATTATGAGAAGTTTCAAGTGGATAGAAATTGTTAAAAAAAAAATTCGCGCCAAAAAAAAATTACAATTTTTCGTTTGCATGAAATATCGCAAAAACTATTGAATTAATGTGTTGTCTTTTTTTACAAAATCAATCTTGAATTAATATTGAGTAATATTGAGAAATTTCAAGTGGATAGCAATTGTTTTTATTTTATTTTTTCGACTCATCAAAATTATTACAATTTTTCATAAATTTACACTGAATTATCACAAAAGCTATTGACGGAATGTATTGTCATTTTTCATAAAATCAATCTTGAATTGATATTGAGTAATATTGAGAAGTTTCAAGTGGATAGCAATTGTTTTTATATTTTTTTCGACTCATCAAAATGATTACAATTTTTCATAAATTTACACTGAATTATCACAAAAGCTATTGACGGAATGTATTGTAATTTTTCACAAAATCAATTTTGAACTAATATTGAGTGATTTTGTGAAGCTTCAAGATAGTTATTGTTTAAAAAAAAAATTCGCGCCAGAAAAAAAATTACAATTTTTCGTTTGCGTGAAATATCACAAAATCTATTGAATTAATGTGTTGTCATTTTTCAGAAAATCGATCTTAAAAGAATATTGAGTAATGTTGAGAAGTTTCAAGTGGATGGCAATTGTTTTTATATTTTTTTCGACTCATCAAAATTATTACAATTTTTCATAAATTTACACTGAATTATCACAAAAGCTATTGACGGAATGTATTGTAATTTTTCAGAAAATCAATCTTAAATGAATATTGAGAAGTTTTAAGTGGATAGCAATTGTTTTTATAATTTTTTTCGCGCCAAAAAAAAATTACAATTTTTCGTAAATTTACACTGAATTTTCACAAAAGCTATTGACGGAATGTATTGTGATTTTTCACAAAATCAGTTTTGAACTAATATTGAGTGATTTTAAGAAGTTTCAAGTGGATAGCAATTGTTTTTATAATTTTTTTTCGCGCCAAAAAAAAATAAAAAATTTACAATTTTTCATAAATTGACAGCGGGTTTGCATGAAATATCCGATGTAAAATCCAACGTCCACTTGGATTTATTTTTTAATGAACTCCACATTAAATCTTTATACTTTAATTTTTCTATGTTTTCGATTGTCTGTTCTCTGTTTTATGATTGAAACAAAAAGTGAATCAAAATCAACGAGCGGGTTATTTAAAAAGCCTTCGTGGGTCATGGGTTCGCCACCACTGACCGTTATACCTTAACCTAACATTTTTTTTAGATATTGGCCATTAAAAAAAAAAAATAGATGTGCAGATATTATTTTGAAAACTCAAAATTACTTTTAATCGTGGGGAAAAATGTTGTGAGGAGTTAATTTAATTTAATTTATTTATTAACAGAAATCTCCAATTATACAAAAAAAAAATAAAAAAAAATAAATAATTGAATAGTTGTGACTGATAGTTGTTGAAAGTTCATGCTCACTTTAATATTATCGTGTATTATTTACCAATATCAAAGTGAAAAAAAAAATAGTTTATGGCACGAATTATTTTTAATATACAGGGCGTTCATTAACTGACTTTCTTAAAATTTTATTTTATATTCTTCATTATATCAAATGCTTTTTTATAGTCAAAAAATATTAGATCGTTGAAATCGGGCGCAAAAAGAGGCGTTTCGCAGTGCACGCGATTTTCCACAACTGGAACATCAAAAAGCAAAAGTATTTTTGAAACAAGGACGCGTTGAGACTCGAATGTATTTTTTGCAGAATTTTATCGCCGCAGTTTAGAATGTTATCCTAGTTCTTTCGTTGATGGGTTTTACATTTCCAACTCGTAAACAAACCATTTTAAAAATTTAAAAATTCACACCTCGCGTGAAATTACCAAATTTTGAAGTCTTTTTATTTAGTAATATTTATCTTGAATTTTTGTAAAATTTTATACCTGTTCTCTTCAGTGTTCCAAATTAAATAACAGTTCCAAAATATACCAAGGTATTTATTAAAAAACAAGTTTCCTGCATTTAAGTTATTTTTTTTTGCGAAGGCAAATAATCAACCCAGGGGCGGCTCGTTATATAGAGCCAAGGAGCCATGACACTACCTGTAGTTTGAAGCTCAGCTAGAATTTTTAATTAATTCTTTTCACCAGTTACTTTGGTCTGGGAAGATAAATCGTTCTTTCTTTCTTCAAAAAAGGGAGGGGGTATATTGTATATGGCTCTATTATTAACAGGTTCCACGAGCCGCCACTGAATCAACCCTATTTTGTAAACAAAACCTTAAATATAATAACAGCATATTAAAATTAAATAACACAAGATCAATTACCAAGCAAATTACTCATCAAAATAATGTATTTACCGAATTCTAAGTTTCCTCTAAAACCAAAACGAACACCAAAACTTGCGGCACTAGCGTTTACGCACCGGCACGGCACTAAACCACAAAAGCGGGTACTTTCAGTCTTAAATATGTGCACGGCGCGGAGGCAGCGGCATCACTCTCTTCACGTGTTAACGAAAAACTGGTGTCGTCGAGGCGAGGAATTACGGCCGCGAGCGCGCGCCTCTCCCCGCCACTGTCTTCCGGAATCCATTCATCCCGCGGACAGAGACCGGAAATGGACGGCCGCGAGAGGTGCGAGAGGGACGGAGCTGGGCAGAGACGTGCGTACAGGTAAACGCGCGCGCATCTTCCCTCCGATATTGGTTACTGGGCTACGGCTGGCGATAAATAGGTCGCGCTATAATATCTAAGTTCATTGACTCAGTACCGTTATGCCGTGGTGACCACCGCAGCATCGCACAGACAAAAGGACCATCGTCAATGGGCCACGATTCAATTGTCTCTTGTTGTGCGCGGCGCATGCACTCCAACTGAACGAGTGCCCCACAAACAAGGATGATATGCTATTTTTTCAGTTTTGGTTAAGGATTTGTTTCTAAGAGAAAATAACATGTGGCAGCACTGAAATAGTAGAGTGTTGCATGCGAGTATCAATTTGTAAGGTGTGAGCCACAGAATTTTGTTTCAGAGTTGGCCATGTCCGAGAGAGAGAGAAACATAGCACTCATGTCTGAGATTAATTAATTTTTTTAAATCTAATTCAATTTTTATGACGTAAATAATATACGACATACCTCATTTATCTCACAGCCAACTCTGAAACAAAATTCTGTGGCTCACACGATATTTGCGAGCCCGTGGGGCTTATTTTAGCAAATTACCCGTTTGGTGGCACGCCAATGCATTTGGGTTGCCGAACCCTGCACTAACATCCGGTTGTCCTTTCCATATCTGACACGCTCCTGCTTCTAGTTTTTCAAACACATCACCGCTCTAAAATCATCCGTTCTCACCAGTGACGGTTCGCGGGGTTTTTTCTGGTACGGCCGAGAAACAAGAGGTGGTAATACAGATACGTAGGGTCAGTTGCAGAGACCGCACCTATCTGTATCACCACCTCTTGTTCCTCGGCCGTACCAGAAAAAACCCCGCGAACCGCCACTGTTTCTCACTAATCACAAGAGAAAATTTATTCACTGCACCAACAGTTTTAGATTTAGAAATTATTTACGTTTTAAAATAATACGTACGAATTGAGATGTGCGCGCTTTAAAATGATGGATGATGTAATAATTCCGAATTGTTAAGTCACGCAACAACCACAGAGCGCGCGCGCGTCGCTGCTGCAGAGAAGAGACGCGCCGCCATTTATACGTAGTGCTGCGCGTCTGTGTTAAATCGCAACAAAACTCAATTCGTGTCCGTGTTAAAAGTAAATAAATTTCCGTTTTGTTAGTGTTTTAAGTGAACTGTTAGTGCAGCGAATTAACAGCGTAGGGCAATCAGTAAAAGCGAACGTATTGACGAAGTTCTAAGATGCTGGAAACTCTGGAAGCTCTAGATACGTGGAAAGGGCAACGAAAGGTTAGTAATGTTATCAATATTGTTCTAATACGGTGTGTAATCGTGTTAAGGTATTCAATTTATTCAATGTAGAATCGTATCCAGCGCTCTGGAGAATTATCGCGCTACCATATATGGGCATGTTTTGTTGCCTGCTCTTCCATTGGATGATAAAGGTGACGTCACAACAAACGCGATCGCGTTCACGTAAAAAAAAATCTTTTCGTCGTTTTATAAAATATTATTTCCATGTGGTATCGATGCTACCGTAACAAATTTCGGAACAAATATGAAATAAAATAATTTTTTTGTGTGTTAAAATTGAGCGTTCTTTTAAACAACAAATATATATAGACCGCGGGGTGTTTACATATTTGTTTAAAAGAACGCACAAAAATTCTACGTTATATGTCCGTAAAATGTAAAAATATTTCATTAACAGATTTAAAGAGAATCACACGTAAACCGAGTTTATTGTAATTTTAAGTTCAATTTCTTCTCCGTTGGTTAAAAAATAGGTAAACGAGGTGACTTTTTAAATACACTCGAAATTGATTGTACTTTATAATTTTGGCAAAATTAAAAAATTCCCCACACTAGAACTAGAGAGATAAGTGTTCGAAACCCGAGCATATTATATTTTGAAGTTATTTTTTTTCCATCGGCCAAAAAAAAAATATAAAAACAATTGCCACAATAATGTAACTTTTTAAATACAGTCAAAATTGATTGCACTTTATAATTTTGACAAAATAAAAAAATTCCCCACACTAGAACTAACTAGAGAGATAAGTGTTCGAAACCCGAGCGTATTATATTTTGAAGTTATTTTTTTTCCATCGGCCAAAAAAAATATAAAAACAATTGCCACAACAAGGAAACTTTTTAAATACACTCAAAATTGATTGCACTTTATAATTTTGATAAAATAAAAAAATTCCCCACACTAGAACTAGAGAGATAAGTGTTCGAAACCCGAGCGTATTATATTTTGAAGTTATTTTTTTTCCATCGGCCAAAAAAAATATAAAAACAATTGCCACAATAAGGTAACTTTTTAAATACAATCAAAATTGATTGTACTTTATAATTTTGACAAAATTAAAAAAATTCCCACACTAGAATTAGAGATAATTACCCGAAATATTTATTTTTTGAATATTACTTTAACTTTTTCAAAAAGGGCATTATCTACAAAGTATTTTTCGTTTATATAAGTTTAATCCAATTGTCACCGTTACATAATTATAGACCCAGGAAATAAAAAATAAATATTTTTAATTCTTTTCGAAAATCGAAGAATTTTTAAAATGCATTTATCAACAAAAAATGCTCAGTTCTTTAATAAATTATTTAAAAAAAAAAAATTTTTTGGAGAAAAACAAAATACGGTTAAGGTAAATATCCACTTCCGGTTTTCGGAATTTTACAGAAACTTTTTCACTTCTTCGAATTATCAAAACGGGGCATTTTCTACAATTTTCGTTCGTATGAGTCATAATTTCATAATTATAGATCAAAGAAGTAAAAAAAAAAAGTTTATTTTTTTCTCGAAAATCGAAGAATTTTTGAAATACATTTATCAACAAAATATGCGCAGTTCTCTTATATCTTCATCATAAAAAAATATACAGGGTATTTCAGAGCTCTGGGAACGGTCAATCACGTGCTTATTTGTCAAAATTTTGAAAAATGTTTTGTATTAAAGTTATGCAGAATAGTGAGATGCACGCCCTAAAAATATTTAAATTTATACAGGGTGTCTCATAACAAAATTACAGACCAAACTTAGGTTTTTTTTAATGGAACACCCTGTATATTTTAGCATCTTTGGTATCCTTGTTCCTTGGAGATTAAAATGACTTAGGTTGTTGGGATTGAAACTGTGCCGTTTTCGTGTTATTCTTTCTTCGAATTGCCAAAAAGGCGTATTTTCAAAGTTTCATATTAATTTCTATATTCGTTTTTGAGATGCAGTACAGACACAAATACTTTTTTTATTCAAAAATCGTTGAATTCGTTATTTCCGTTAAAAAAAATTCACGATCACAATACTTTCCTTTATAATTTCGAATGTATTTTAAGTGTTTTTGAAATGTTTAAAGTCGCTGGCAATTGTTTTTATATTTTTTTTCGAATCGTCAAAATTATTGCAATTTTTCACAACATTTCGCTCTGATTTTACAAAATTTGCTCAAAATGCAAGTAAATGTCTGTAGATTTTTACGGAATCATAATCTCGAATGTATTTTAAGTATTTTTGAAAAGTTTTTAGTCGCTGACAATTGTTTTTAAATTTTTTTCGAATCGTCAAAATTATTGCAATTTTTCACAGCATTTCGCTCTGATTTTACGAAATTTGCTCAAAATGTAAGCAAATGTATGTAGATTTTTGCGAAATTATAATCTCGAATGTATTTTAAGTAATTTTGGAAAGATTCAAGTCGCTGGCAATTGTTTTTATATTTTTTTCGAATCGTCAAAATTATTTCAATTTTTCACAACATTACTCTCTGATATTACGAAATTTGCTCAAAGTGTAAGTAAGTGTGTGTAGATTTTTGCGGAATTATAATCTCGAATGTATTTGAAGTAATTTTGGAAAGTTTCAAGTCATTGGCAATTGTTTTTATATTTTTTTTTGAAACGTTAAAATTATTGCAATTTTTCACAACATTACGCTCTGATTTTGCAAAATTTGCTCAAAATGTAAGCAAATGTATGTAGATTTTTGCAAAATTATAATCTCGAATGTATTTTAAGTAATTTTGGAAAGATTCAAGTCACTGGCAATTGTTTTTATATTTTTTTCGAATCGTTAAAATTATTGCAATTTTTCACAACATTACGCTCTGATTTTACGAAATTTGCTCAAAATGTAAGCAAATGTATGTAGATTTTTGCGAAATTATAATCTCGAATGTATTTTAAGTAATTTTGGAAAGATTCAAGTCACTGGCAATTGTTTTTATATTTTTTTCGAATCGTCAAAATTATTTCAATTTTTCACAACATTACTCTCTGATATTACGAAATTTGCTCAAAGTGTAAGTAAGTGTGTGTAGATTTTTGCGGAATTATAATTTCGAATGTATTTCAAATAATTTTGTAAATTTTCAAGTCACTGGCAATTGTTTTTATATTTTTTTCGAATCGTCAAAATTATCGCAATTTTTCACAAGATTACGCTCTGATTATACGAAATTTGCTTAAAATGTAAATAAACGTATGTAGATTTTTGCGGAATCATAATCTCGAATGTATTTGAAGTAATTTTGGAAATTTTCAAGTCACTGGCAATTGTTTTTAATTTTTTTTCGAATCGTCAAAATTATGGCAATTTTTCACAACATTACGCTCTGATTTTACGAAATTTGCTCAAAATGCATGTAAATATATGTAGATCTTTGCGGAATCATAATCTCGAATGTATTTTAAGTATTTTTGGAAAGTTTTTAGTCGCTGGCAATTGTTTTTAAATTTTTTCAAATCGTTAAAATTATGGCAATTTTTCACAATATTTCGGCCTGATTTTACGAAATTTGCTCAAAATGCATGTAAATGTCTGTAGATTTTTACGGAATCATAATCTCGAATGTATTTTAAGTAATTTTGTAAATTTTCAAGTAAATGGCAATTGTTTTTATATTTTTTTTGAAATCTTCAAAATTATTACAATTTTTCGAATCAATTTTGAGTAATTATGGAAAGTTTGAAATCGATTGCAATTGATTTTTTTAAATTTTTTGGATCTCCAAAATTATTCAAAATTGCTATCGACTTGAAACTATTCGAATTGACAAAAAATCACTCCTGTTTGCGATTTTCTAAAACGCCCTTGATGATGATTCAATTGAAAATTCGACCTTCTCGAATGTTCGTTGCGAAGAAAGTGTCTTGGGAAGGTCGGGGACGTTCCGGATGAACCGTTCACATGCTAACGGAATTCTAGATCTAGGCCACTGTCAAAATAAACAAACAATAAACCGCCTCGACGATTCCAACGATTGGATAATAATAATTTATTCGGCATTTAAAAAAAAGACGTAAAAAAATTGAGAGAGATGACTTTCTCAAAACTATGAAAGTATTTTCGCTCCGGACTAGGTCTTATTATACCGGGTGTAACTACTCAAATATCATTTGCATTTTTTATATCTGTCTTTATGAAAATTTAGTATTGTGTTTTTTTGGGATTAAAGTGTGTCAATGAATTTTAATAAAAATTCTATTTACGGTTTAATTTTTCTATTTCAAATGGAACACCCTGTATATTTTTACATAATTTAATTCGTCTTTAGTTTATGGATTGTAATTTAAGATAGAAAAATATGATTTATACAAAATTTGTAGATAATCATCGACTTTATAATCGGAAAATATTTTTATGTATATGTGGGGGTGCCCCACAACAAAGAGCTAACACAAAATTAAGTTTTTTTTTTAATGGAACACTATTTTCGTATTTTTATACGTAGTTTTTAATACCAATTAAACATACAATAACTTTTATTGGGCTAAATTCAACCGTTTTTGGGCAAAAATAAGCAATATTTGAACGGTCACAGAAAAATAATAAATTTACAGAAAAGTTACATTTTTAGATAATTATGTTTGTTTAAGTAATTAAATGCTATTTTTATGAAGGAAGAAGACCTTCGCTAAATGTAATGAAACTTTTTTATTTTAAATGGAACACCTAGTATATTTTCATAGAAATTTAAGGTCCTTTTTCTCGCCTTTCTAAAAATACATGGTTTGCTAGGTGTATAAATAATACTTTGAAATTTATTATTATGTTTTTGCTCATTTCCTCAAAATAATTCGTGTTCGTCCGTTATTCGGGTAATTGGGTGTTTCCAGTCTCTGAATCCCGTTTTAATAATATTAAAACCTTTGGCAAATGACTTCATAGGAAATAGGAATACAAATCCTAACGACTTTGATATAAAAGCCAATTTCGACAATTAAGATGATTAAGTTTATATCGTATCCAATTTAAATATAGTTATGGCCGGTATTAACCGTTATTCATTTTCGGTTCCCCAAAACGAAAACGATCATAATGGACGAAAACGAAAACTTTCGTTTTCGTTCCGAAATATTTTTCGTAGGTTGAGGCACTTCGTGATGCACTTTGGAACTTTAAATAAAACAGTTTCTTTGTTCATAAATTCAAATTTGTACTAAACTTTCTTGGAGGATTTTAAAGTTTTAGTGCGCTTTAATAGTATATTGTACAACGAGCATATAATGATCATTACTTTAAGTTTGAAAATGATCAGCTTATGATCGAAACTTGAGGCACTAAAAAATAAAGTGTGATATTAACAAATAAACTGTTTTATTTAAAATATATTAAGGACTAGAACTTCTGCCAAGAAAAGTCTGAATTTAAAGAAATTTTGGTGCACCAAAGTGCACAAAAACTTTAAAATCCGCTAAGAAATTTTAGTACAACTTTGAATTCATCCGCAGACACCAACAATCCTTAAACTGCAAAGTATTAAATAAAAATCGTTGTTAAAATCGCATGACTTCAGCTTCTTAAAATGCACATTGTTTACGATTTCACGGAACGCTGTGCTATTATCCGAATACAGACAATGACAATCGTGAGATCATTTCCATTTAAATAATAACTTCAGTGGCACCAATGTCCCCCACGCGAAGCAACTTTTATATAATTCACGAACGGAATTCGCCATACTTTTTTTTTAAATTAAGACTATTTTGGAATTCGCCTAACCGTAATTATAAACGGCCAATTAACAAGAATACCGTTTGGTACATTGTACCGGGTGACGCAAATTCAATGTTTTTTTTATAGGCTTTATTAGAGAATATTAGCAGTTACGGGAACAAGAAGTGCTTCCGGAAACCGGGGAGTAAAAATAGCAACTCTGTACGCGCAAAGAGACTACCAACATAAAAAAAAATGGGGGAATTTAGTAATCTCGGTAACCTCAAGAAATAATAATAGTATTAACAGATCACGGCTAACTTGATTAGTTTGGGAGATATCGGGTTTTTTTTAATTTTTGTCCATTTTAAAATACGTTCTTTTCTCAATAACTGTGAGATACATAAAAAAAAAACAGTTAAATAGTTATTTGTGTGGTCTTCTTCGCAGAATTCAGTGGCGTGCTTATTTTTTTTATTTTGACTTTCAATTTGAGAGGTATGACACAAAGTTGCATTTCTTATAAATGGAACACCCTGTATGTTTTTATGTCATTGAATAGAACTTTAAATCAGCTTTATAGCGGTTAATAAAAATCCATGTAAATTATCGTGAACGTCAAAATAAAAAAAAGCACGCCACTGAATTGTGCGAAGAAGACCACACAAATAACTATTTAACTGTTTTTTACTTTCTCCGTTACGAAGTACGAGAAAGTATTGCCATTTATATTTACGTTTTTATGGTTTATTTTCAATTGAAATCATATTTTAAATGTACATCGAGCGTTGTGTAAACTCGGATGAAACTGACGTTTATAACGTCAAAATTAAGATGGAAAAATTATACTGCAAATTCAAAAAATCAGTTTACTCAAAAACTAAAGGGATTTCGAAAAAAACTTATTCTTTATAAGTTGTTCATTTTAGCATTTTCTGCAATTATTATTAACATACATTTGCTGTAACTATTATCGTTTTATAATTATAAACCAAAAATTAAAAAACATTAATACATTTTTTTCTCGAATAAAAATGATTTTGTGAAAAATGTTTTCAAGCAAAAGATGTTAATTTCTTTGTTGTCTTCAATGTTTGTTTAAATGTTTTTGTGATATTTGTCATATTTAAGAAAATATTGACAAAAAACAAAAAACAGTTAAGGTAAACACCCACTTCCGGTGTGCGAAATTTTACCAAAAGTTTTTCAGTTCTTCAGATTATCAAATAAGACGTATGTTCAAAGTTTCATATCAATTGCTCTATTACTTTTTGAAATACAGCGCGCACAGACACACACACACAGACTCAAACATTTTTTTTCCAGAAATTGTTGAAATGGCATCTAGGAACCCCAAAACGGATATTTCCGTAAAAAAAAAATTTGAAAAAAAAATCACGATCACAATACTTTCTCGTACTTCGTAACGGACAAAGTAAAAATGATATTGTTTGTGGTTGGAAAACCTATTGACGATTCGAATAATAATTAAAATTGAAAAACCCTCACCCGTGATCAGTTCAAATATTCATGTATTCAAGCCACTTTTTGTCTTTATTATATTTAATCAACAAGCGAGGGTTTTTCAACTTTAAGTGTATAATTTGTCACTACATCAATAATTCAATAAATCAATTATTCATTCCATTAAAAACATTGTCACGGTTCATAAAAAACCAGAATCTCCCATTAAAAAAATGTGAGTCACCGCTATAATCTTGAAGAAATTGTGTTAATCTTGGAAAGTGCAATAATGTGAGGGTTTTTAAATTTTAATTGAATCGTTAATCGCAACAACTACATCAATATTCAATGGCGCAATTATTTACTCCGTTAAAAACAAAAGAATTATCGTAGTTTATATAAAATCGGGATCCCCCCATTGAAAAATATGAGTCACTGTAATAATTTTGAAGAAATTGTTGGATCTCGGTAAATGGAATAATCCAATCATTTGTGGAGATTCCAATAATAGAATGATTACTATTCGAAATTAATCTGAAAATCTATTATTCATTCGAATGATTATTCGAGTGATCATTCGAATGATCTAAAAATCGATTATTTATTCGAATGATCTGAAAATCAATTATTTATTGGAATGATCATTCGATTATTATCATCATTATTATTAATTTTTTTTTGTTCAAATATCCATTTTTAGTTTTCTTTATATGCTGAAGGTTTGGATGGAAGAACAGCTGGGTTGTTACCCAAAGCTGAATCCCACCTTACGATTCTCTGTAATTTATTTTGTAATTTTTCATTGTATATATGTGTGTAACACCATGTGAGAATAAAGTGTATTATTATTATTATTATTATTAATTATCTGAATTAAGAGTAATAATTCGAATGATCGTGAATCGAGTATTTTTATTTTCGAATGGTCATTCAAATGATCACTCGAGTACCGATCATTCGAATGATTATTCGAATTATCATTCGAATGATCATTCGAATTAAAAAATAGGTTCTCGAGATAATCGATTATTTGGATAATCGAATGAATCGATTATCGTCATTCGAATGATCCTATCACTAATTATAACCTTCCCCAATTTGAACCTGATAATGTTATTGTGGTGGGGTATATTATGTACTTTCAATTAATGATCAGTTGTTAATTTTATTTTATTTTTTTCTGATAATGTAACATGTGCTCAATCGGTTAATTAATTAATTTTTCGAATGGATCCCAAATGAATAACATCCTTAACTCACTCACAATTTTTTGTTTAACATAGAAACTTCGCTTCAATCGGATTCCAAATTCTATTGGCAATATGCAAAATAGTATTTTATTTTATACAATTTATTGTTTGTTTGGTTGGAAAATTTATAAATTGTCATGTTGAAAATATGTCATATCATCAGACTTGCAAATTTAAAACAGCTGTGTGGCATAATTTCGAAATATACGTACGCGCCTATTTTTTTTATCGTGGAAGAGTTACCGGAAAATGTCGTACGGGCAGTTTTGACTGTGGGCCTGAAATAGAAAATTGTTCCATTTTTTTTTGTGAGCGACAAAAATTGGTTATTTAATATTTGTAATTGATTAAATAAAATATTTAAAAAAATGCTCAATTTTAATTTTTAAATTATCATTTAGTGATTTTTTATACATATAAATGTGGAGAAACGTACACTACTTTGAATTTTGCAGAACCAGGAGTTATTCCGCAAACAGTTTCAGTTGCGGAAAATGATTTTCAGTAGCCGATCAAATTAATTAGGAACAGAACAAATTTCCTGTAATTTTAAAGTTCCAATGAATTTAATGAGCAAATAATTAGCTTTACGACTTATTGTTCACAGCAAAATTCATTTGAACTTGAAAATTACAATTCCTAATAATTTGGTTTATATTTTTTATCTTTAGTAGGGTTAAATTTGCCGAGAGCAATAATTACTCGATGTAAATAGAAATATTATATTTTAATAAAAAATGGTAATAAATAGTCCACGGGCGTAACTGGCTTTTATAGGATTCGACTTCAAAATCACGCCTCATCCCATAAAAGCCTTCTTACGCCCTAAATACATAAACAACTATTATGGGATCAAATCGGAAAAAGTTATATTTTTATTAATGAAGCCGAGTCAATATTTAGTGCTTCACTCGAATAAAATTAATTCAACGAACACAGGAACGCAATCACTTGTAATGTATTCGCAAATATTATTCCAAGGGCAGGATAGTAGAAGGTTGCATTTCTACACTAAACGGCACTAATTGAGCTAAGCCCAACAAATACACTCACTATGCTAACCGATAAAATATAGATTGTAACTTGGATCACAACAAATATTATCAAATAACTTACCAATAGTAATGGATAATTTCCTTTATTGCCACCTATAAATCGAATGCAATACTATTTTTTGCCTTTTTAGGATCGATCGCATAACAAAATAATAATAATAACATAACGGAAGTGTCGAGGCGTCGGAAATTGTATTATTGAATGATACGCCCTTGATAATTCCAGCCACTTAATAACACTGTCGATAATAATAAAGCCACAGCTAATGGCAATTGCCGAAAGCGAAGAAAAAAAAATCCAATAATGGCACAAACGAAAATACAAAATTACTGCAACGACTTAGCGAGAAACGGTTTAATATAATGATTGAGTCATCGTTAGTGGCTGAATGGTCAAACCTATGCCAAAAAAACAAAACAAAAAATAATGATTGAATTAAAAGGTCACAACATCAGGATAATAACTTGATTCGAAATATATTACTTTTTGAAGAAAAAACAAATTCTTTGCAAGAAACGGTTTTATGTAACCATTGAACTAAAAGATCATCGAATATTTTTTTTTAAATATATTAGTTTTTGAAGAAAAGTAAAATCACAATTTATAATTCAAAAAAAGAATCAAAACCGGAAGCTAGGTGGAAGGAACCAGTGGCGTAGCGTAGGGCCCGTAGCCGCGGGGGACCCAAATAGGTGCCCGACTCAATGTTGAAAACAATACATTCCCGAATTTCTATCGGTGAAAGTAAAAATGTTCATTTCCGCAGTGGGGCCCACAATTTGACGTTACGCTACTGGAAGGAACATTTAAACAGAATGACACAGCATTGGACGGAATGCTAACAGAAAGGAGAAGTAGACGAAGTTTACTTTACTGTTTGAAAAACGGACACCCTGTATATTATATAATATGCGTCATGCACTTATTGCATAAGATGTCGGGAAGTGCTACGTAAATGTTTACTCTTACTTTGAACATGAATTTATTTCATCCTGTTAAACAATTATTACATAAGTATATTAAATATTAATATTCTGAATATTAACGACATTCGTGACCTGTCCAATAGTGATAAATAATCAGCCTAATAATTGTAGATTATAAAGGGTCCTGCATCTCACGTCTTCCACACCTCAGTTACTAATTAAGTTAGGATTTCGATATTTTGTAGAATATATTTGTATCATATGATGCATTTCTGAAAAATATTTTTGATTATACAGGGTGTTCCAAAAAAGCGTGACGTCATGATGATATATATTTTTAAATTACATGCTATATATTTTATTGCTTATTTGGGTACCTTTTATGGTTGCCTACATACTCCTATAATTTTAATGGAATCGATTCAGGGATATCAGCAAAAAAGAATTAAAACTAAAAAAACAGTTTTGCACTATTGTTTTAAAAAATGAATAAAAAATAAAAATAGTGCCTTGTTAATAAAATCATACAAGGTACCTATTAAATAAGGTCTGATAGTCCCGTTAACAAGGTTTGATTGATATGAATTATACAGGGTGTCAATTTAGTGTCAAACATTTCAAACTTTAAAGCACTTTATTTTTCTTATTTTAAATTGGAGCCCCTGTATATTTTTATGTCATTCCATGCAGAATTAAAAAACAAATATTTTTCCTAATAACAACCCTGTCCCGATTCCTAACGCATTAAAAGTTAAAAAAACTCGTTTTATCAACCATTTCAATAGCCATTTTACTAAATAGAAATCGAAGGTGGCTTTGAAAAATAATTTATTGACATTAAAATTTAACAAAGTGACAAGAGACTATTTTGACTTCAGAATTGTAAACGTTTAAAGCATTGTTAGCTTAAGTTCTTTATACTCAAGAATAATATTTTGTCACGGAAGGAGAGAAATGTTATTTCTCTCACGATTTCGACAGCTGAGAAATCGACTTTCTCGCCATCGGGATACAAATTTGCACCTCAGGAAAAATCACCCATTTCTCTCCCTGTGATTTCAACAGCTGAAAAAGCGGCGTTAGTAGGTATGGGGGCACTTGGGACGACCTTGCGTGACCTTCAGCGTGACCGTGTGTATGAAGTTGCCTAACTTTCAGGGGTGAAGTAGTCCGGCGGGAGATTTAATCAGGTAGCAGTTATTTTCAAACAGGTAGCAGTTATTTGGAAACAGGTAGCAGTTATTCAAGGACAGGTAGCAGTTATTTAAAAACAGGTGGCTGTTTTCAAATAACTGCTACCTGTTTGAAAATAACTGCTACCTGATTAAATCTCCCGCCGGACTACTTCACCCCTGAACGTTAGGCAACTTCATACACACGGTCACGCTGAAGGTCACGCAAGGTCGTCCCAAGTGCCCCCATACCTACTGACGTTCTCTTCCGTTTGTGAAAAATAACATTAACAAGTTGCAGTTGAAATTTTGTTTCTCTCAATAATAAAGGCCTACGTTTTTTTTTTTATTCGCGGTTTTTATTCTACTCTACAATTAATATTCCTTAGCAACATGTTGTGATTTAGTGTTTGTGACTGAAGTTCTCGACGTAATTCCTAAAGGGATTGAAAATCGAAGTCGACTTAATAATTGAGATGCAAAAGCGATTCAATAGCTGGTGATTTATTCACGATCGAGACCCAATTACACCCTGAGAAATAATAGATCTTATGGAACGGCTATTTGCTAATGAAGCAGCAAATTGAAACGCGTTTTATATAAAAAAAAAATTAAAACAAACATTTTCAAAAATCCATATCTCTATTAAAAATTGTTGAATTTACAAAAACCTAATTAATTTCGAATAAGCGATACTTCGTCCATTGGGAATAAATTTTTCTGGAAATTTGTCTGCGCGTTTTATATATTTTTTTTTAATTAAAACTAAAATTTTCAAAAATCTACATCTCTATTAAAAATTGTTGAATTTACAAAAACCAAATTAATTTTGAATAAGCGATACTTCGTCCGTTGGGAATAAATTTTTCTGGAAATTTGTCTGCGCGTTTTATATTTTTTTCTACGATGTTTTCGTTCAAGTGCTCAAAAAATTAAAACTAAAATTTTCAAAAATCTATATCTCTATTAAAATTTGTTGTATTTACAAAAACCAAATTAATTTAGAACAAGCGATACTTCGTCCATTGGGAATAAATTTTTCTGGAAATTTGTCTGCGCGTTTTATATTTTTTTCTGCAATGTTTTCGTTCAAGTGCTCAAAAAATTAAAACTAAAATTTTCAAAAATGTATATCTCTATTAAAAATTGTTGAATTTACAAAAACCAAATTAATTTCGAATAAACGATACTTCGTCCATTGGGAATAAATTTTTCTGGAAATTTGTCTGCGCGTTTTATATTTTTTTCTGCAATGTTTTCGTTCAAGTGCTCAAAAAATTAAAAATAAAATTTTCAAAAATGTATATCTCTATTAAAAATTGTTGAATTTACAAAAACCAAATTAATTTCGTATAAGCGATACTTCGTCCATTGGGAATAAATTTTTCTGGAAATTTGTCTGCGCGTTTTATATTTTTTTTGTGATGTTTTCGTTAAAGTGCTCAAAAAATTAAAACTAAAATTTTCAAAAATCTATATCTCTATTAAAAATTGTTGTATTTACAAAAACCAAATTAATTTCGAATAAGCGATAGTTCGTCCATTGGGAATAAATTTTTCTGGAAATTTGTCTGCACATTTTATATTTTTTCCTGCGATGTTTTCGTTCAAGTGCTCAAAAAATTAAAACTAACATTTTAAAAATTCATATCTCTATTGAAAATTGTTGTACTTACAAGAACCAAATTGATTTTGAATAAGCGATACTTTGGCCATCGAGGAAGATTTTTTATGGAATTTTGTCTGCTTATCAAAGACTATTCACGTTTATAAATTTAAATCGACAGTGTGCGCTGAATAAATTGTAAAATAGAAAATCTGATGTTTACGTGCAACCTCAGAAAGTTTGAATATACATCGAGCAACTTTTCGCAGCGATGAAAACACGAAAAATATGAAAATCTCTCGAGTGGATACAGAGTTAGTCTCTCCCGACTAGCAACTTTATGACTCGTTCTTTTTAAATCATACGCGTTGGAATAACTGATGATGATAAAGTATCAGTAATGTTAATTAATATTGTCGTTTTTTGTCTTTTTCAGATCGTCTGAGAGTAAGCTGTGGGCGCTGTTTTGGGGTAAGTGCAACTTTCCTTAAGCGTTATTTGGCGTGGCGTCGGGTTCGGGTTCGTGTCTTTCCTTTCCAGGTCGTCCCCCTCGGTGTTGCCGTTCTTTCGTTGAAAAGGTGCCACCCGCTCCTCCTTCAGAAGGGCCGTTACCGGACGGTAGAGCAAATGGGTCGGACCTTATAGGGCTTGTAGGTAGGGAGCAGAGGGGGACCGATAAGAACGAGGTAGACTGCACTTGGATCTTAACACTAGACCGACATAGCGAGCTGCAGAATGTCAATTCTGCAGGCCAAAAAGTTAAACGTCTTTTAAAATTGTTTCGCTTATGATTTCAGGGACACCGAGAGCTAAGCACTGCGGATTTAATTGAAAAAATGGGTTCGGCGTCTTTATAATTGTTTTGCTTATGGTTTCAGGGCATCTGGAACTACGCGCCGATTTTAATTGAAACGATGGGTGGTGGGTGTCCACAATTCCACTATTTTCTCAAATTAAATTTCAAAAGACACGCCTTTTATATGGCAATTTACTTTACATATACAAAGTGGCGCAAAAGTAATGTCATAATTTGAATTGGCTGCCATTTTGTTATAAATGAAAAAATTCCACTTTTTTCTCAAATGAGACACGAAAATACAGTATGTCTGTCTTTAATATGACATACACTTTACATATACGTTTGGCCTTGCGTTTGGACACCCGCCACCCTTTGTTTACATGTTTACTTAACCTATAAATCCTGTTTTCGGTTTTTTGGGATAATGCAATTGGAGCAAGAGTTAATACAACACCGACGATTGAATAAACAGTGTTTGTAAATTAGTTAACAATTTAAACGGTGAACAGAAATTAACCATTTCTCAAGAATAGATCCTCTTCAAACACCTCCAAAGAGAAGTTTTTTCAGGTGAGGTGTACTGCATAAAAATTTAGCTGAACCACAAACTAAATAATTTGTTTATAATTGTAGGATATAACAGCCAATACAGGTATTCTAAAGGCAAGCATTGAAGATTGAAGATATCGAATGCTTCTGTTGAGCAGAAGGTTGCAGATCTGAGTATTGTGCCGGATGTCTACTGCCAGCGCCAATCAAAAATCATTTTGCAGGTATGAATTGTGTTTCTGATTACAAACGATATTTCTCTGGATACAAGCTTAATTAACACTTGTATCCTTTTTAAATGTTTAAATTATTATTTTGTAATATTGTGTAATTACTGCGATATGATTTATCTATTTTCAAAATTTGATGTTTTTATTAGGGAATAATTTAAATTAGTGTTTACGTGATCTAGTAGCCTATGACTCTTGTGGGGGAAATTTCAAATCTTAACGCGTTGTTCGGTTTTGATTATTCAAAATTCAAAATAAGGCCGATTAAGATATTAAAATCGACCTTTGACGGATTTTTTCTCCAAATCATACCAAAATAGTTCCCCTATTAAGACAAAAAATTTACTATGTCTTTGAACCTCTGCTCGCTCCAGGAGCGGATATATTAGGCCGCCACTTAGGACAAACCAATTAAAATTGGTTTTTTTAATTGTAATGTCCGAACAATTTATTTATAATTATTTTATTGATAGATGATATGACGGTGCATCTTTGGTATTAAAAAAAAATTGGACCATTATTTTCTGAGTAATAAGGCTTAGAAATTTTCAAAGTAACGTTACTAAGGTGCGAGCCACAAATTTTGTTTCAGAGTTGGCCATGCCTGAGAGAGACAAACAAGAGACAAGCAGTCATGTCTGAGATTAATTCATTTTTTTAAATCTAATTCAATTGAACTAATATTAATATATCTCATTTATCTCACAGCCAACTCTGAAACAAAATTTTGTGGCTCACACGATATATTTTGCTGAAGAGGGACTACTTCAAAAAATTCATGAAAAATTCATCTTGTAGAGTCGTATACCATATAATTTCCTTATATTTTAGAATGGGGTGGAACAATGTTAATAGTAATTTACGATGCAAGTAACGTTATGAAGGTTTTTACATTACGAGAGAAAAGTTTGAAAAAAGTTTGAAATTCTCGAGTAATGTAAAAGCAAATAACGTGTGTCGTAACACGGTTTTTCTCCTATTTCTATTTTTTTAATGAAAAACAAATGTTTAATGACAAACGCCAAAAAACGATAATGTTTGTTTACCAATAACTCCATACCAACGAGTTGCGTTAAGATACATATAACAACACTAGTGTTGTTAAGAATTTCTTAACAACACTAGTTATTACTCGCTAAATATTGGTTGAACCTAAATATTTCATAACAACTATGGATAGAACTCATGAAGAACTACAGGAAACACCAATCAGAACTATCCGGAAGTATCAAAAATATTTTTTTGAAAAAAGTCGCAAAGCAAAAAAAAAATAAAAAATTGAGAGTTCTATGAGTTCTGAGTTAATTTTATATTTCTACTTATTGAGTACAATAAATATTTCTTATAAACAAATTCGATACAATCACGATTTATGGCATTTTTAAATAAATTTAAAATTCGAAAATAGAAAATTTTCATTTTGAAAATACCTTATGCGTTGTACTCAAGGAGTTCTAACGAAAACTCTAATGGAAAATTTAGATTAAATAACAGGAAATGGGTATTTTCAAAATTTAATTTTCTATTTTCGAATTTTAAATTTATTTAAAAATACCATAAATCGTGATTGTATCGAATTTGTTTATAAGAAAGAATTATTGTACTCAATGAGAACAAATAGAAAATTCACTCAGAACTCTTAGAACTCTCTTTTTTTTTCTTTTCATGCTTAGAATTTTTTCAAAATATTGATTTTTTTTAATAGTTCTAGGAGTTCTGATTTGACTTATGGGTTGTATTCAAGGAGGTCTAACGAAAACTCTAATGGCAAGTTGCGATTAAATGACAGGAAATGGGTATTTTTAAAATTAAATTTTCTATTTTCGAATTTTAAATTTATTTAAAAATGCCATAAATCGCGATTGTATCGAATTTGTTCATAAGAAAGAATTATTATACTCAATGAGTAGAAATAGAAAATTAACTCAGAACTCATAGAATTCACATTTTTCTTTTTCTTTTCGCGCTTAGAATTTTTTTCAAAATATTGATTTTTTTTAATAGTTCTAAGAGTTCTGATTTGATTTATGCGTTGTACTCAAGGAGTTCTAACGAAAACTCTATTGGCAAATTGCGATTAAATGACAGAAAATAGGTATATTCGAAATTAAATTTTCTATTTTCGAATTTTAAATTTATTTAAAAATACCATAAATTGTGATTGTATCGAATTTGTTTATAAGAAAGAATTATTGTACTCGATGAGTAGAAACAGAAAATTAACTCAGAACTCCTAGAACTCTCTTTTTTTTTCTTTTCGGGCTTAGAATTTTTTTTCAAAATATTGATTTTTTTTTAATAGTTCTCGGAGTTCTGATTACCATAATTTATAAATTGTGGTAAAAAACTTAGTAAGTGTTTTATGTTTATGTTTCTATAATGAATTACCACGTAGTAACGGTCGAAACCATCACCAGAAAATTCTTCATTTTTTATTATTAAGACTGTATTTTCGATTTTTTTCTGTCTAAATTTTTGATCTGTTGGCCTAAATATTCTTTATTTTGACCTAAATTTTCGATTTCATTGTTAAAATTTTCGAGTATTTGGTCCGCATTTTTTATTATTAATTAATTTTTTTTTAATTTTTGACCTGTATTTTCGATATTTTTGGTCTAAATATTTTAACTTTTGGCCTAAATATCCTTTATTTTGACCTAAATTTTGGATTTAATTGTTTAAATTTTCGACTTTTTGGTCCGCATTTTTGGTTTTCCCGCCGAATTTTTAGTTTTTACATTTTTGACCTGTATTTTCTTCGATTGTTTTGGGTCTAAATTTTTGATCTGTTGACCTAAATATTCTTTATTTTAACATTAATTTTTGATTTCATTGTTAAAAAAATTTTTTAGTCCGTATTTCTGATTTTTCGATTTAAAGATTTTTGACCTGTAATTTCATTTTTTTTTTGCTCTAAATATTCTTTATTTTGACCTTTTGAAATTTTTGATTTTTTATTCTGCATTTATTATCTTTAGGCCCAAATTTTCGATGTACTGTCTAAATTTTCGACTTTCTGGCCAACATTACAGATTTTTGTTATTTTTTTTTTTAATCTTTTGACCAAAATTTTTCTTTATTTTGACCTAACTTTTCGATTTTATTGTTAAAATTTACGATTTTCTGGCCTCCATTTTTGATTTTTCATTTAGTCTGCATTTATTATCTTTAGGCCCGAGTTTGCGATGTTTTGTCCAAATTTTCGAGTTTTTGACCTACATTGATATTGATATTGATCTTTATTATGTGTTAACCATACAAAGTATAGATACATTCGACATATAAATATAAAACATTTTACTTATGGATTTTTTTTTTAATCGTTTGCCCTAAATTTGTTTTTGTTTTTATTTATTTATTTATATTTTATTTATTTAAAGTCTGTTAAAACTTTTCTTTCCTTGGTCCACCACTTTTATTCTTTGGCCAGAATTTTTGATTTTTGGTGTCAATTTTTTTATCGTATATTTTAGATTTTTTAACTTGGACTATTGATTTTATTTCGTGAGATTTTTATTTTTTTGCTATTATTTTAGAATTTCTGATCGGAAACTTATTTTTGGCGGCTGAAAGTGGCAAATTATTTTGCTTCTACCTAGGTTTTTGATTTTTCGTCTCCGTTTTTTATATTCAGATCAGGATTTTTGTTTCTTTGGTTCATATTTTAGATTTCTGTATTTTCGATTTTTTGTTCTATTTTTCCTTATTTGATTGGTTTGTAGAAATTTGTTTTTCTGTCTGCAATTTTACCTTTACGCTCGTTTTCGATGTTTTGTCTAAATTTTCACCGTTTTAGGCTATATTGTAGATTTTTATTTTTTTGGTCTAAATATTCTTTATTTTGACGAAAACATTCGATTGGTTTGTAGAAATTTTGGATTTTTTGTCTGCATTTATTATCTGTGCGCCTGAGCTTTCGATGTTTTATCTGAATTTTCATCTTTTTAGGCCCTATTGTAGATTCTTACTTTTTTGGCCTGTATTTTGTATTTTCGATTATTTTGATTTAAATTTTTTGAAATATTCGATTGGTCTAGGAATATAAATAGTTGTTTGTTTCTTCAAAAACTAAGGGGGTATAGTATAAATGGCTCTAGCATCAACATGTTCCACGAGCCGCCACTGGTGCTGATTACATAAAATTATCTTAAACTGTAAGTTTTCTATGAAACCATAATCTCAAATAAATTTTGAGTAATTTTGGAAAGTCTTAAGGTCAATAGCAAGTATAAATATAAATAACTATTATACCGTTAAATCGAAGAAAGTAACATTACGTATAGCGTTAAAACTTGAGAAAAATTTAAATAATTGCATGTTTCGGGATTTTTTCATCTACCAGATATGAAGTGGGGTTGTCTGTCTGTCTCTAGAAATAATTAATATATCTGGAGTGTGAACGTGTTACAAGAAGTGCTTCTTGTAACACCTTGGGACGATCGATCACAACAAATTGAATTAAAGCGATCACTCTAACACCACGCCTAATCCCCGTGAAATTTTCTGACTCACGGTTACATCAAGCCGATGATTCATGAATACGTCCAGACAAATATTTGGAATTAAGCAATAGAATTATTGTGAATAGTAGAGATGGGCGAAATTACTTTTTTTTGTGAGTAGACTGAAATGTGTCAAATGATTCATGAATACGTCCAAACAAATATCTGGAATTAAGCAATAGAATGATTGTGAATAGTAGAGATGGGCGAAATGACTCTTTTTTCTGGGTCTACTGAAATGCGTCGACTCATGACTCTTTTGAAAAATTAAAAAGGATGTCTGGAAATGCAAAAAAATAAAATCATTTGAGACGATTTTGCATTTTATAATTAACCAATGTAAACACAAAGATTCCAACTTGTAAGGCAATAATCTGGGGATCTGTTTACAGCAAAAGAGAACAGACAAATTGTGTCCATCATGTTACTTTCTCCGATTTGATGGTACAGTAATTTACTTTCTTGGTTTATGTTGTAATTTTGAGATGAAAATATCTGTTAAAATCAAGAACGAAACTAGGGGGTTGTCATTTAAAAAACAAAATTGATGACGCCATTACTCAAAAACAAATGATGACTGAAAATCGACGTTATCAAAATAAATCGACCTGTTTTTTCCAGAAATATTTTATTTCGGTTTTACTGGATTTGTTGCATACTTTAAGCGCGCCCTGTATATACAAAGCAGTGAATGTCTATGTTCATACTTTTAAATACACCCCGACATGATTCCCTATAATTTAAATTTCCGATTAGTCGGAGTGCTTGTTCCTGGCATAAAAATACTTTAGCACAATTTCCATAGAAAATTATACCAAATCACATTTTGCTCTCAAAGAGAGTAATATATTAACTGAAGTATATTTTTACTAACAATTAATTATCTGATTATATAGCAAGTTGTAGTTAGTTTGGATTCAACATATTGTACGTGTTGTTTCCAATTTAGTTCGTTGTCCACGATCACACCTAGTAAATTATCGTTTCATAATTTCAGACCAAAAATGACAAAGTCGCGATTTTTTTTTTACTTGTATTCTCGTGAAAATTCCAATTACTCACGTTTTATGCAATTTGCTGTGTAATTTTTGATGCCTTATCGCATTCAAATATTGATTTAATGATTCTTTTATCGGCGGCGAAAGGTAAATAGCATCCGATGAACTTTCGATTGAAAGATCTCAAGGTTTTCAAATTTAGTTACAGTATCTCATGTTGCAATTTATTCTCTACAATAATCTTAGTCGCATCAACATGTTTTTGCAACTGACCAGTACTTAACAGTTTCATTTTTTCATTTAGCTTATTCTACATGTTTTTGCTACTGACCGGTATTCAGTATGTCTAAAACTTTAATTTATTCTCATTTAAAATGACCAGTATTCAAGCATTAATATTTTCACTTTCTCTGAAATTTTTAAATATTTTTTTCATTCAGCCATGTTTTTGCTACTGATCAGTAATTCATGCACTCAATTAATAGTTTCACTTTCTTTAAAACTTTTTTCTTTCATTTAGTTTATTTAACCCAGATATGCCTACAGTTCTACACGTAGGACGACTAAATAGTTCCTCTTAAAATTATATCTAGAATATCGCCAGCGCCATTTATCACGTTTTATTCCTATAAGTACGTTCAGTGATTATTCAATGACATTTGGAAGGAAGCGAAAAAAAACTTCAATTTCGTAAATTTTCGATTTTTTACACAGATTCACAATATTTACACCTGAGTGGTTTAGTGGTATTTATACGTTTATTTTCATCTACACCTGCAACTGTGTCATCGACCAATACATTACTGGTTTTAAACAATTTTGTCAATTTTTTAACGCGTGCTCGAATCCGATCTACTTTCCACAGATTTCCGCTTCACAATATTTACACCTGTCACATTAAGGTTAACCCTTTGCACTCGTATTTATATTTGACAGCGCAATAGTAAAACGTATTTTGGCCACTATAAGTCGACATACGAGTGCAAAGGGTTAACTTTCGTTCCATTTTACAAAAATCACTGTTGTATTATTAATAAAACTAAAAAACAATATTTACACTTGATTGACATTTTAAGGTTAACTTTTATGTTATTGAAATAACTGTTTTATTAAAAAAATTAAAATCGAAAAAAAAAACTTCAAATTAATTAATTCCATTGTATTGTACCATGTTAAAAAAGGTGTTATATATGTAAAAAAAGGTGTTATCCTTTACCACATAAATAAATAAAATAAACAAATCTTGCGCGCTTAAATATCGGGCCATTTAACAGGCCGCCGGCAAGTGCTACTTCCCACAAGCACTATTTATATGTAAATAAACGAAGTTGGCGTAATGACCGCGTTAAATTTAAACACTCGAACGTTGCCGGCATAATTTTTACGTAACGTAACCATGGCTACGCGTTTGTTGATCTTGATTGATGTATATTTAAACGGCTAAATTGAATTTTTGTGCAAGACTTCGCGGGCGGAGATTATCGACGGTCATGTGCGTAAAATCCCTTCGAAAATACATAAACCTGTGCGATTGCACATTTCACCTGGATTAATTGATTCATGCAATCGCAGCAATCACGTGCCATTAGTATTTTGAACTGCGTTTTCTTTTTTTAAAGTTTGCATGTGGGGAAATCGATGGGTTTCGGACCGGGGGGTTCCTAACCCGCACGGGCGTCGTCCCCGTGTTATATAGGTTAGGTGGATGGACGCCGGCGGTCGCCCGCGATAAGAGCGCTGGGGCGCCGTGCGTCCGTTTTTTTTTTCTCTCGGTTATTTTTAGGCGAACGCACTTCGGCTGAAAAATGCGTTAACCACTCACCGTGCCTGCATCGCCGTGGGGTGTATTCTCTCCTCGGTTCCGCGAGTCCACATGCGAGGTGCAAGATTTTTTTTTTGGAAATGCGGGTATTTCCTTGGGGGTATACACCACTCGTTTCCGCACACACACTCTCACTCGCGCCGGATTCGGAGGAGCACGGGCGATACGCAGCGCGTTTTATCGAGGATCGCCGTCCGTTGCGGAGATTAGACAGACGGTGCGGCACTCGCCAGTATTTTCTCTGTGGTTTCAGTAAAAAATCAATATTTCCTGCACGGGACGAACCACACTGGCGGCTCTAAGGGCGAGACGATTCGATTTTTGGGCGCGTTTTGCATTGCGGCGGCATCTGAACGACGCTCGGCGAACTGTTCTTATCGGCAATGCGGCAAACTGTAATTTTAAAAATGACAGGCGCCTTTTTTTGCGAATTAGATTTTTTAATATTTGAGAACTATTCCAATATGATTACACCTTGTAAATTATAACTATATAATTATAGTAATAACGCGAACAATTTAATTCGTATGGAGCATGCTTCAAACTAATGCATTCTTGGTTGCATACTTAAGATGCCATATCCGGCAAAGGTGATAGAACTCGAACAATGCATTAATTAATATTAGAAAATCATTTTAGCAAGTCAAAATATGTGCGGTTTATAAATTAAATTATAAAAATAGGAAATCTGGTTATATATTTTTATTAATTAAGTGTTCGAAAGTAGGCCCAAATTAATTGTTGCCTAATAATTTTCTGTTAAAATTTAATTTTACGAACAGTTTGAATATTCACATATTCAGACTATATTTGGTTTTATTAAATTTATTTAATCAGGGCCGCGCCAAGTGGGGGTGTTAGGGGTGCCCAGAATCCGGGCGGCAGGCCTAACAGCCCTCTTGCCTTGGCGCCCACCAAATCTTATTGGTTTTTACAATTTTCAAACTATTTATTTAAAATTGGCGCTCGTAGAAAAAATCAATCCACCTAAAATACTTTTTTTTCGTAACACGTACGTCCGTGAAATATGAGATGATTGTTTATTCTTTTCGTGCGGATTGAAGGCGCGAAATCAAAGAGATACGTTATCTCTTTGTTTATATCGAAATTCTTTCTTTCTAAATAATTTTGATCAATGGTGCTCATTTTTTCTACCCCCTCTTCACATTAAAGGGGGGGGGATTTTTGCTCGCACCCCAGCGGCGACATACCTTGGCGCGGCCCTGTATTTAATGCTTCTGCGACAAGTGAGGTTGCCTCAAACTAATTTTCCGTTAGGCGGGGAACCTACGTTAGAAAATTTGACGAAAACAGTAACATATTTTGGCTTGCTAAAATGAATTTTTAATAAATAATACATTTTTATCGAGTATGGTGTTTTATTTACTGCTCTCCTTGTCCGGCCGCGACATCTACACATAAATTTCCTAACTATACTATATGCAACTTAAGTTACATCCTCCTAACACGTGGCATTCTAAGTATGCAACCAAGATTGCATTCTTTTGAAGTATAACCAGAAAAGGGTAGCCGGGATAAGATGGTCAAAATGCCACCCTACCAGTGACGGTTTGCGGGGTTTTTTCTGGTACGGCTGAGGAACAAGAGGTGGTAATACAGATAGGTGCGGTCACGCAGCCAGCCGTCTCTGCAACTGACCCTACCTATCTGCATTACCACCTCTTGTTCCTCGGCCGTACCAGAAAAACCGGCGAACCGTCACTGCACCCTAGCAGCGGCGGCTCGTGGATTTCCGTAGTTGAGGCAAAGACAAAGATGCCGCTCGTGCTGCACTACTTGCTCTAATAGAGAAAGCAAATATTCCTTTGCTTTTTCGGTCAAATTTTCTTCCGTGGCCTCACCGAACATCCACGAGCCGCCGCTGCACCCTACACGAATTTTTAAATAAATATTAAAATATCATTAGTTGTGCTCTTAAACCAAAGTGGCCGTAAACCGCATATCAAAAATTGACCCGGGAAGCCCCTACATGGTTTTTTTTTTTAATATATTTGTTTTAACCACTAAAAATTTTAAAAAATCTGAAAAAATTCACATACATTACTGTCCCAAATTCAAAATTTGGTAAATTTTTCAAGGTCATTGAAGGTTATTTAGGACATTAAAAAATGTTTGAAAATTTTATTTCGTCATATGATTGTTATCAGTGATTTTTTCATCGTTCAACGTTTGGTGCGGCATCTTAAAAAAATCGAATAACTGATATTTTGGTATTTTTCTTATATTTATCAAAAATTGAGCAGTCATTTTATGTAAAACTATTAGCATTTTTTTTTTCAATTTCGTATAAAAAACAACCAAGATATGACCTTGAAACCCTCCTAAAACAACATTTTATTTTTATAACCACTTAAAAATTATTATAAAAATCTGAAAAAAATCATATATTTTCGACCCGTACACCAAATTAGGTAATTTTTTTTTCATTGAAGGTCATTTAGGGGATTATTTTTTATTATACAAATTGGGTAAATTTCTTCAAGGTCATTGAAGGTAATTTAGGGGATTATTTTTTATTATACAAATTGGGTAAAAGTCATCAACAAAAAAAGTTTTAACTGTTTTTTCATTGTATCTTCGAAAATATTGGTTTTAGAGAAAAATGTTTCAGACAAAAACTAAAGCTCCCGAAAAGCCCTATCTAACCCAACCTAATCCAACCCAACCTAACCTAACCTAACCCAACCTAACCTAATCCAACCCAACCCAACCTAACCTAACCTAACCTAACCCAACCTAACCTAACCTAATCTAACCTAATTAAAACTAGGTTGGGTTTAATATAAGAGAATGTTTACCAAATAGTCAGAAATGTTTTGCAAACTGCTTTAATACTATCCATCTGCATTAGACACATTTAGCTTCCATTTTTATACAAATAAAACCGCATTTAAGAACAATGCTGACAAACAAAAAACTAATAATGTGTTGTATTACCTTTAAAGAAGGAATGAAGGATTACATTTGGACAAAATAATTACCATATTTCTGATAACTACAATAAAAAAAAAACGGGTTGCCTTGAACAATGCTATAATACGGTGATAATTATTTTTTAAGCACCTATTTATTTAAATACCTACCGTATTATCTTTAGTAACCTATTATACGTGTGTTAAAAAGTTATTCCTACCGAATTGGAAAAATGATATTTTTTTTTTGTTTTATTTAGATTTAACAACACACATAAAATAATAGCTTATAAAAAAAGTTGGTGCGTCACTAACTTTCTAAAGTCGTCACAAGTTTCAAGTATTCCAAAAATAAAGACCTCGATCAATTGCCCATTGAATTTATGTAATTTGAATTCAATAAATTGCAATTATTCCTTATCATCAAATTACGACGTATTTATTTATTACAAACATTCCCTGGCATTTTATGTAAATACCACAATATTCCCATGCCTTCAATATCCCGACAGGAATAACAGCATCTAGCGGCCATATTTAAACTCAGAACGGTCATCGTGTATGAAGATGGTCTTTCTAATCTCCCAAGGTTCGATAAACTTGAATCGCCGCCACGTGACCCCAACACAACGTTTTCCTCTTGCCTGCTCGCTTTCGAAATAGAAAGTTGAGCGGCCGCAAAATGTCACAAAAGTGACGATGCTATCATTTACAGATTCAAGCGCTCATTAGTGATTTGTCCGCACTTAAAAAAATTCTCATATTGCAACCGACTTTCACCGGTAACATCAAATTTTTTACCATAATCTGATATGAAAATCGGAAATTATAAGTTACGCGTCGCGGGAAATTCACTCGGCGATTTTAATGAGCGATTGTGCATGTTCTTTTCCAATTTTATTGTGCTTGCACGTGAAATGATCAGTGGTTCTAAAACCTGGGTGTGTTATTAGGAATACGTATGGGTCCCATGGATTTATTGATGGAAATATTCACACGTTGCTTCGATGTTGTACCCATGATTAAAATCACTTGTGCTGTGGCAATCATTATTCAAATATTTTAATGATTACGATGCGTACATAGTTGTAGAATTTTTGTCGATAAATGGAGGAAAATCAATTTTAAACATTTTAATACTCAACGTACTTGTGTATAAAGAATTACAATTATTTATACTATTTATAATATCCACATTATAATCACAAATTTATTATTTATTAAACTATTTACTTTAGATAAATAGTTTAATAACTATTAACTACTAACCAGCGGCGGCTCGTGAATATTCGGCGGTGAGGCAACGGAAGAAAATTTGACCGAAACAGCAACGAAATATTTGCTTCCTCTATAAGAGTAAGTAGTGCGGCACGAGCGGCATCTTTGCCTTTGCCTTGCCCTCCCTACGGAAATCCACGAGCCGCCGCTGATGATTACACATTGATCAAAAGATGATATCTATCTATTCAATAAATGAGTTTACTTATTAAGTCTCTAAAAATGTTGATTTTTTTTAATACGTTTTGGTTTTCCATGCTAAAAAATCCCATTCTTAGTGACGCCGCTGAACTTCTGTCAGTTACCTTATGTTTTAAGGGCTGCCAACTATTTTCGACTTTTTGATCTCACGGTTTTACATTAAATAGATGTCAGTGACGGTTCGCGGGATTTTTTTCTAGTACGGCCAAGTTAGCAGGGGTGGCAATCCAGGGTCGGTTACAGTGACCGCACCTATATATAATACCTCGGCCGTACCAGAAAAAACCGCGCGAACCGTCACTGATATCAGCTTATCCTTTGTTGCTCAATTTAAATTTAAACTAAAAGTATATTTCATATCTTTCGTTTATCAGCTCAGTTTATCACACCCAAGAGTCTTCTATTGCGCAAGAGCAGAAGAAACTATTTTTATTTTTTATTTAACCCATTTGTGCTCACTGTGCCATCAGTGGAACATCCATTTTCGGAGACTTTCACGTGCATCAGCGTTCCGTGTCGCTTGTTTTTCCAGAATTTATGATCTTTAAGACCACTGTGCACTAAAGGATGACGCACATTTGTCGTTTGAATCTTCTGTGATAAGAAACTACACAGAAAAATATGAAAATTTGAAGAAAAAACATCGTTGGGCAAAAACGGGTTAAAACCCCTTACTTGACTCTTTTTAGTACAGTCCGGCAACCCTGTAGAGGTGTAAATGTTTTAGAGCCGCTGAAAAATCGAGCGGGCGTCACGGTCAACAAGTGGGGGGCCAAACAACCGGTCGCGGTGCGGAATACGTAAACATCTTCGCAGTGAAATTCAACCGTGTGCGGTGATCGTTGTTCGTGCTGTTTCTCGGGAGAAATCCACCGGAATCTCAGAAAGTAAGTCACATTTCCGAATGCTCGCACATCGGACGAATCGCCGGACGTCAACAGAGAAAAACCGGGTTAACGCTCTTACGTTAGCGCAGTAATTATGCATTACACGTATTCATCAGAAATAGTGTGTACGTTTTTTTTAAATGCAAATACCGTATCCGCCCAAGATTCGTGAATAAACACTATAAATTATCTGGTAACTAACGTCATCTAATGTTTGTTTTAAAATGTACCAATTGTTTGAACATTAATATCCCGTTGATGATTTATAACATGGTATTGTAAATATGCCAAACCGCACTCTGATATAATGGTTTTTTGCGTTTATAATTAGGAACTTGTTTAAATAATGTAACTGTTTTCGTATTGTGTACATAACTTAACATTCCGGTGATTATTATACATTCCATGTATTCGCATTAATGTGGCATGAAATGTCGACACTAATGTTTATGTTTTTGCGTTGTGAAAGAATTTCAAGAGCAAATAATGCTTTCGAGTTATAAAATAATGCAGTTGATTGCAATTAAATGAGGCAGCGACGTTGGCGACAAGATTAACCCTTAATTACGGACACAGTCTACCAGACTCTAGCGTGAATGTTTTGCGTTCCATCTGTATAAATGTCTGTCAAACATCAATTTGTTTTTCTTCGTTAGTGGCAGACATTGGCCTGCTTGATATATATAGCTTCCTAAACATCCGTGTTCTCTAATATAGTGTATCAAGTAATCATTTCTAAATAACAATTAATTCGTCTGGAATCCACGAAACCCTATGTCCGTGTTAGTGCACTAAATTAGAGTGTCCTTGGTTGAGGGTTAAGCGTCATTTTAAACAAATTTAACCCTTATTGCAGAAGCGAATTTTTGTAGAACAATGACCAGTAGATCGACGAAATCTTAACAAATTAATTGCTTTATTACTAGACTAAGAAAAAGAGCATAATTAAGCTAACGAGCTAGTTTATAACAGTCGCAACAACTAAAATGAGCTTATTTATGAATTGATCTTTTGGTGGGTGCACCAGTAACTTAATTTATAATGTCGCCAATATGGCTAAGGATTAAGAAATCGTTATTGACAAGACATACATTATAAAAAATTATTAAATTACTACAGTTCTCCTCAGACTTCGTGAACGACCTTAGATGTCTATGCGCCTTAAACCCAAAATTCATTCCTTGATCTTGACAACCGGCGATTGATCTCAGGATTTTCCATCAAAGTTTTGTCCATCAGTCTATTATTAATGATATTCCATAAGTTTTTATGCAAGTACGCATATTCGGGCCAAAATGTTTTAGATCAACCATAATTATATTTCCCAGTGCACTTAACGAGAGAAATTTGCACATTTCACACCATTATAAGTAATGTATAACAGGCACGGTTTATTACAAGAGCGAGTGAATGGAATAATGTGCGCTACACTTACATCTATTATAACCTCCGCTAGCCTGATTACAGACTGCCAGAAAGGTGGTGGAGTCGATACAAAGTACAGTAGGACAGGACAAAATCCCTAGACAATAAAGATCTTAGGTGTAAGGGTCGTTTTACGATGGCTTTTAACTTTTTCAAGTTCAAGCACTCGCAAGGAAGGTCCTCCATTTTCGATTCTATGCAGAAATGTTGTAGGAGATGCCAATTAGATATTCTGAAAGTTACAACACCTACTTTTGCATGATGATAACCGCACGATTTGGGACTGGAACCGTTCGAATATTTCATGACAAAAGTTTTATGGTTTGAGGAAGTGCATTCAGTGGCGATGTTTAAGTCACGATGGATAGCATAATCAAGGTCAACTTCTTTTTTTCAATAGAAACTGCAATTTTTTATTACACTATTTTCTTGTGCTAATTAATCTAAATAACTGTTGTCTGAAACAGTAATTTATTTGTCCCATATTTTTTGAGATATTATAGTAATTAAGGTATTTAGGGCGCTATGAGTACAATAACAAGCTCTCGCCTGTACCAACGGGCCGCCCTTCATTATATTTAAAGTTCCAAAAATATTCATGTTGATGGGCATATTTAAAAATATTCGTCTTAAAGTGGTTATTTCCTTTGAAATTTCAAATTAGAATATTTTTGATGAAAACATTACATTTTTCATACAGAGAAATTATAAATACATACATACATATGAAATGCGTATAATTACATTGTTGTTTTGCACCGCGCAATGTCGTCGCTTATTAGTAATGCAAATACCATCATGTTATGTTTTTCCAATGATTGCAAATTAATCAGGTTTATTGCTTATAAGGCTAATTTGATTGTTATAAATAGAAACATGTATTTATATGTTTTTATTTGTACTTTAATAACTTTATTCAAATATTCTAAAACGCATACTAATAATATGAACATATACAGGACGGCAAACGTAACTTGCCGTTGCGTAGTGGCAAAATTGTGGGCGGAACCTTCGAAGGGCGCTCTCGATAGATTTTGTGAAGAGTTCGCGCGCCTGGTACATTCAATTATGTGGAGAAGAGCGCCCGATAGAGTTGTAAATGAATAGCGCTTGCTTATTACTGACACTGTACTTGGCCGGCTGTAGAGAGAGAGCTTTCGCTTGCTCTCTGCGCGTCTGACCAACTTACATTTGCCGTCCTGTACAGTGCACGCCTAAAGTATAGAATATATTCAGTAAAACCGAAATAAAACATTTTTGGAAAAAATCCTCGAACAGGTCGATTTTCTTTTATAAAAGTACACATTTTTGCATGAAAGTCGATTTTCAGTCGTCATTTTTTTTTTAGTTATGATGTCCTCCATTTTGTTTTTAAATGGCAACCCCCTATTTTTGTTCTTGATTTTGAGAGATCTTTTGATCAGATTTTCAGACTCTTATGTGGCACATCATATGCAGGATGTCCCAAGAACCATTTTATGCTCTTGGGCTGACTTTTACTTGTATGTTTTTTTGTCATGATGAATAGAATGAAACTTTGGGCCCGGTGAAGAAATTTTGCACTCCATGTCCGGGCGTAACGTGTTAAAAGAATGAATTATTTTTAAATACACTATGAATATTGAAAGAGTATTTGATTGGATTCTTAAACTTTTTTTCTGAACAATATAATAAAAATTAAAAATTTTCAAACTTGAATATTCAGCCTTAGGATGCACCAACTGAATCGATATTTTGGAAAATTGATTTATTTTCGAACGATTTCTGATTTTTTTTAATCGATCCACTGGAAACGATTATTTTAATTAATCGATTTATTTTATTTCTCCAGAGATCGCCACCTTGGTGAGTGTTGATTATTGTTGCTTAGCAACAGTTTAAAGGCCCAAGGGCCATAAACGGCACTCTATGCCCGTTAATGAGACTATAATATGGTTAATTAATTTCTCACTTAACCCGTGGTGAAACATAATTATATAACTAGATTAATTAAAACACTTGGTTTTGTTTGAAAGACAAATAAAAGCAGTGAAACAAAACCAAGTGTTTTAATTAATCAAGAGACTATAATGGTACATTATGGATATATAAAGAAAATATTATTTATTGCATGTTTGTTTCAGTAAACTTACGACTGCAACAGAATGGGGACCAACATAAGGAGCTGGTACTCCGGCAAGGACATTTTCATCACTGGCTCTACGGGCTTTTTGGGAATCTGTCTCCTTGAGAAGATTCTGCGTACAATACCGGATGTTGGCACGATTTACCTCCTTCTCAGACCTAAAAAAGGAAAGGAGATTGATGCCAGACTGCAGGAAATCAAGAAAAATGCCATCTTTGAAAAATTATTGGAGAAAAAGTCTGTTGAAACGGTAAGGATAATGTGTTTACCAAAAAATTATTGACTTTCAACCAATTTTAATTATTGGCGTTAAAATTAAATAATTTTGTTTGCACTAATTTTCAACATATTCTATTGGATGTTTAATGTTGGCGGCGTTTACTTCGTGGTACATCTTGATTGTAGATTGGAATAAAACAAAAATTCCTCCAAAATGGCCAAACTTTTTTATACCACTATATTTTATTTATGTGACTAGTTTCGACCATTCACTGGTCATTTTCAAACATGAGTAACTTAAATTACGGCTTTACACTTCTTATATATTTATTACAACGCTTCAAACAGGGGCGAATACATTACGTCAATATATTCTATTGGTATTAAAGTTTTTATACGAAAAATTTCTTACGTTAGATGGCAACTTTTTTTTACATCCAGATCGACAATGAAAAGACCTCTCAAAATTAAGAACAAAAATAGGGTGTTGTCATTTAAAAACAAAATGGCTGACGTCATTACTCAAAAACAAATGACGACTGAAAATAGACTTTCATGCAAAAATGTGTATTTTTATCAAAGAAGATCAATTTTTTCCAAAAATATTTTATTTCGGTTTTACAGAATTTATTCCATACTTTAGTAGGCGTGCACTGTATATACCCTCACAATGGAGTATGGCAGGTGATGCAATTTTTATAACCTGTAACTTTGTTTGAGCCGGGTTAAAGTTAAATTGTGGATATATCAAAAGTACAGTATGAAATCAAATTTTGTAAGTGAAGTAATGTTACAGAATTAGTTTAGAAACGTTACAAGTCACTTTCCGGTCTAGTGATGTAAAAGCAAATGAGTGGGGTAAGCAGCATAGGACAAAGTGCAATGTCGCATAATGATAATTGCATTAACAATTATTTTCTTCACTCTAATAATGATTTGATTGCTCATTTTATTTTCATTTAATCATGGTTAAACTGCATGCAAATTTATTTAATGAAGAAAGGACGCATTCGTTTAATTCATTTTTAAGAAGGTTTGCAAAACAGGTTTTTGTAACTGAAGTTGGCCATTTTTGGTGTTTAACGCGAAAAAGGAAGGCCACCCAAACAAGAAATTCCAAAAAAACGAACGCATGTCTTGCTGCTCCATTATCATCAAGGCCAACCAGTCCAAATTATTTTATAGCCATGGTTATAAAAGAAAATGTAGGGCAAACTTTTATGATTTCTTCCAATTGTGAAATTAAAGATGATACTATAATCTCCAAAATAATACACTGTTGACATATTTTGTAGTTATCTTTTTATTCTTAGGCCTGGCATGCACTGGCAACTTTTCCTAAGCAACTTTTTAGTCACCGAAATCAAACACATTAAAGTTGCATCGATTTAAAAATTGCCCGTGCGTGGGCTTACATTAACTTTAATGTATTTAGTTTCGGTGACTAAAAAGTTGCTTAGGAAAAGTTGCCAGTGCGTGCCAGGTCTTATAGTTTGCAATTGTCTCTCAAAATTTATTCGTTAACCTGTTAGCTGTGTTTGACGAGTATAGTAGTCATGAAAAATGGCAATATTTTGCGTTACAACGAGTACCTACTTGATATAAACACAAAATATTACCATTTCTTCTTTTTTGCAGTTTTTCGCGATTATACTCGTCATTAAGAAATGGCAATATGACAAAAAATATTTGTCTTTCATAACGGCCAGAGTTGGTTATTGATAATAATATTATTACTTACGTTAATAATAATTAATAATTAATTAATACAAAAATTATAAATATTTCTTTACTTTTGTGATGTGATGACACACCACGAAAATTATGTTTGGATTTTCCAAAATTTTGACACGCCGAGCTCGAAAGGTTCGCCATCACTGGTATAACCGGTTAAATTTAATTCGATGAGAAAGTAAACAATTCGTAAACAATACTGAAAAACAAAGTAACTACTAATTGTTCAACTATTTGTGTTTCAGGCGTTTGCAAATGTGAAAGCTATTCCTGGAGATGTTGGCCAACCTGATTTAGGGCTTACTGCCGAAGATAGAAAGGTCCTCACAGAAAATGTGAATGTTATCTTCCATTCGGCTGCAACGTTAGACTTTGCGGAGACTTTGAAGACGACCATCGATATCAATCTTCTGGGCACTAGACGTTGCCTTCAGCTGGCAAAAGATTGCAAGAACTTGAACGTCTTCGTACACGTAAGCAGTGCTTACGTGAACTCGTTTTTATTGGAAACTGAAGAGGTAGGTAAAAATAATTGGAATTTATGCTAAATTAATGTAAAGTTGCTGTACTTGATTATAGATGATTTACAATAAAACAAAATGCTCTTCTTAATTTGCTGCTAATGCTATTTTCTCTTTTCATCGTAAAATGCAGCTAGTTTAAATAAATTTCCTTCAAAATAGTTTAAAATATTCATTTTAATTTTTAGTATGAATTTTATCAAAGTACTAAAGTTGTGAAATATAATGATGCACATTTTTCATTCTTTTAATATTATTTACACAGTGAATCATAAATAATTCACATACACACTTCATTTGCAACTCTCAATGGAACCAGCAGTATCAGCTAGGATTACAAATGAAGTAATTTACTAAAACAATCGGAAAGATTACGTTTGTTATTTCATTATTACTTTAGACTTGCGAAAGTTTAACTGTTTGGATTAGAGATGGGTAACAAAGAGTCGAGTCAGTGAAGTGACGCGGTTGAAAATATGAAGGTCTTTTTGATTCATAACTTGGTGCAGAATGTATGGCAGTTGAACTTATGATTTTTTTAATGCCCGTCACGTTTTAATGCTCTGATTTTGAAAAATTTCCTGTCCAATACGTCAACATTTTCAAGCATTTTTGACAGTTTGTATTGGTTGTATGTACTTGCAGAAAGGAGGTTCACAAGCAAAATTAAAAATTTGTTGCTTGCGCAGAATAGGACTTTTTTTAGTACCAGCCACGTTTCAAAGCTTCGTTCGATTAATTATAAAAGAACTTAAAAAAACTTTCAGACATTTTTGACAGTTTGTATTAATTGAATATACTTGCAGAAAGGCAATGCATATGTAAAATTGAAAATTGTTTGCTCAGAATTGGACTTATGATTTTTTTAATGACGTGACTAGCATTCTAAAGAAAAATGCATATTTAGGAATCATTTACTTTTGTCTTGCAGATCCTTTATCCGTTATACCAAGACCCGGAAAAGTTAATAGACCTGACGGAAACAATGAGCGAAAAGGAATTGGAAGAGGCTACGCCTGGAATTCTGGGCGATCACCCAAATACTTATACAATAACGAAGCACATGGCAGAGCATGAGGTACAAAAATGCCAGACTGCTTTCCCATGCACCATTGTTAGGCCCAGTATGAGTAAGTGCTATTTTTATAATTTATCAAGAAAAGATATTTTTAATTTTTACAGATGATTAGATAATCTATAGTCTGTCCACGGTACACATAGAGTTGTAAAAACGCCCACAATCGCCAACGCATCATTCTTACTGGCAAATGGTTGACGTGATCGTCAGCTGATTGCCTCATTGTATTGTGTTGGCTGTTAGCGTCGGTTTGCGATCGAGTACCTTTCTTCTTGTTTCATTATAATGGCTCTATCTCCATCAATACGACGCCGTGCGAAGCATTCTTCAGTGTCCACGAACGAATCTATACTTTATATTTTTAAGGTGCGTCAGGAAAATTATCCTGAACGCACCAAAGTTGAAAATGTGGAGGTGCGTTCTTAATTTCTAAATGTACTGGTTCCATTAACTACTGTTCGATATCTGTAACAATTTGACAAAAACTGAATTTTTACAGTTTGGACTGTTCCTAACAGGTGGCGCCACTCCACTAGCTCTGTTTAAATAAATTGACATAGTGTAAATCAGACTTTTGCTCAGAACAAATGGCGATTGTGGGCGTTTTTACAACTCTATGTGTACCTTGGACATACTATAGTCATAAGTGAGTTTACTGACATGCCAAATTTTGTAATGGGTAATGTAAAGGTATTTTTGGGAAAAATTGCCAAGGGTGCTGTGCAAGTACTATTTTACTTACATGAACATTTTTATGAATTACGAAATATAAATGTGATCATTACAGGAAAGAAGAGTTTATTTAGATTTATGTTTTCTTTTTAATTTACTAAACTGTTTGACAGATTGTACTGGCTTTACTACATATGGGGTCTGCCCAAAGTGGCGAATGTCCAAAGTGCCGAATTTCATACTACCGACCATGCCCAAAGTGCCGAATGACACCTAGCGACGTCGCTCATTTGTCAACAAGGCGTCGGAGCCAAGTGCGAATTGGTACTTTGGTCATTCGACAGAACGTCTTTGTACGCACCGACCAGTAAGGCCCAAAGTGCCGAATGCACACCCTCATGTATGTTCGGAATGTGCGAAAATAATTTTTGGTAATACAAGTTTATCAATGGGAGGTAGATGGTTTCAGGCTTGATGATGATGGTTTGTGGAGGGCGACCAAATGGTCGCAGCACTTAGACCATTCGTTGGTCCTTTGTGCCGTCGTTGGTCCTTTGTGCCATTCAGGCTTGGAGAATGTTTTTTTTTTATTTGAAATAAAACAAATTGTATTTTTGTTTTAAACGGCATTTTGGGCCTTATTCGTAGGTGCGTGTGAGGACATGGTGCCGAATGTCCAAACTGCCAATTGGCATTCGGGTCTGACGCCTTATTGACGAACGATGCGACGTCACGTCTGATTCGGCACTTTGTCCCGGACCCCTACATATGGTTAATATTAATGTTCCAACTACAACCAGACTCCAACAAATATTCATATATCAAACTACGTAACCAATGAGCCGTTGTGTAGAATGCATATATTTTGGAATTTATTAAACTGGAGCTACAATTCATTGCCACCTGAATTTTAATTATTACTAATCCAACCTACATACCTACGAAAGTGATTATTTTTTTTTTTTACTGTGGCATTGTATTTGTACTTGGCTATACGAAAGTAATCAAAACCATAATTTTTTCAAATAAAGTGTCAAAAATGATTTTTGCAATAACTCTGAAACGAACGAAGATATCGGACTGCAGTTTTCACATTTTTTCTTGTAAATTTCATCTACTTTCCGATTATCATATCAGAATACTGCAAAATAAAAAAAATGGTTATTATCGCAAATGGCGCCCCCTAGGAATTTTATTCGGAACTATCGTGTGGTACTAGACATGACATTTAAAAATACTTAAATTTATCTTTCAAACAAAATCGGATAAGCCATTTAGAAGATACAACGATTTAAATAATTAAACATTCATGAGCTTCCCCCACTCTTATTAATGTCTGTACATTAATGAGCTTCAAACAGAAATAATGCGGAATTTTTCAGGCTTTCCAATGACATTTTTAAAGTTATAGCTTAATATGAGAATTTTCGGAGTAATCCTTAATTTTATGATTTACTCTATCAATTAAATAATAATACGTTTATTAACGGAACATCGCCCTTTAAAAATACAAAATAACTAAAATCTATGAAGTAAAGTAATCTTAATCTAAAAATATATAACATTATTTGGCTATATGCACCAGGTCGAGTGTGAACAAATTGCGCCCCCCTTGCGGCGAAATGCGGAATTTAAAAATAATTTAACTGATTGAGGTTGGCGGCACTTACTTCGTGATACATTTTTAAGTAAATAAAACACACTTTTCCTTAGTTAAACAGTTAGTTAAACAGTGTGATATTAACTAAGTAAAAGTGTGTTTTATTTAATTAAAAATAATTTCTAGGATTTTCTCGTGGCCATTTTTTTTTTCTTGACTTTTTATGTCCAGTAGTTTTCGAGATATAGCCGGTGGCCATCCTTAATCAAACACCCTGTATATGACATCTGTTGTCGAAAGAGATGAATGTTTTGGATCAAAATCTTTTTTTGTTGATCCACTTTACCGATTTTGTTTAATTTTTATTTGCAGTCATTGGTGCATGGAAGGAACCAATTCCAGGATGGACCATAAGCAAAAATGGCCCCCAAGGTTTCCTGATGGGAGCTGCCAAGGGCGTTATTAGAAGACTTCCTGTTGGCAAGGATTTGGTGTATGATTATATTCCCGTTGATACGGTAGTGAATGAGCTTATTGTAGCAGGTTGTCATGCTGGTAAGTAATTTGTTGTACAGGGTGGCCGATTTATCTGGAGATATTGAAGCGTCTCAAAAACTAAAAAATTCTGAATAAAATTTGTTCACCTGAAAATCCAGTGATAACAAAGTCAGGCAAGTTTGAAATCTTAAACGGGAACCCCCATTTTTTATTGCAGATTTAGATTCTCCTTAAAAAAAAAAGTAAGTTTTATCTGAAACATTTTTTCGATTCGTGATAGATGGCGCTGTAATCGCAAGAAACCCAATTTTTGCGAATATCTCGAGAAATGACACATTGGATTGAAAAAAAACACGTTTAAATTTTCAAAAAGCTATTCAACGATACATAACTTGCCGTTGCGCAGTGGCAAAATTGTGGGCGGTACCTTCGAAGGGCGCTCTCGATATATTTCGTAAACAGTTCACGCGCCTGGTATATTCATTTTCAATGTGGAGGAGAGCGCCCGATTGAGTTTTAGATGATTAGCGCACGTGAAGAATATGTGACCGCTTATTACGAGTACAGGGAGAGAGAGAGCTTTCACTTCGTCTCTGCGCGTCTGGCCAACTTACATTTACCATCCTGTATATTTGGCTTTATTATTGATATTAAATTTTCCCACACGGCGCTGCAATCAAAAGTGTTGTTAATTCACTTGAGGTGTTTTCAATTACAATTTTGAAATAAAAGTCTTCTTTGACAATGCTGCACTGGCTTTTTTACCCCGTAGTTCGCCATACGGCCACAGTGGCGCGTCAAGGTTAGGATGCTTTCAATGTCGACTTTGGTATTATTGGATGACCCTGTTTCAGGCGAACAAATTTTATTTAGGAGTTTTTTTGATACAATGCGTAGTTTTCGAGATTTTTCAATGTCTTCAGATAAATCCACCTGTGTATAACATTTTAAAGTGATAATAAATATGTGTACCTCTATAAATTGTCTAAACAAAGCGAGAAAAATCACTTTTCATAATCCCCACAACATGAGTCTTTCAAATGACTACAACATTAAATAAAATATACTTTTTAACAAGCAATTTTTTTTTTAATAATAATATTTATTAAACAGATAAAAAATATAAAATTAACATAATAGACACTACAGTACCTAAATAATTGCACATTGTAATAATATTATTAAAATATAATTTTGTGTTTTGTATTTTCAATAGTTTTTTTCTCTTTTAGGATTTACGGAGACGAAGCATGTTGAAATTTACCACTGCACTTCGAGCACATGCAACCCGTTCCGTTGGGCAAACGTCGAAGAGAAGGTAAACTTATACCTTCACAGATATCCGTTAAAATCAGCTGTATGGTATCCACACTTGAAATTCGTGCCGAGTATTGAATGGTTCAGAGTTTCGGCTATATTTGTGCACATAATACCTGCCTTCTTTCTCGATTTAATTACTCGATTATTTGGTGGACGTCCAATGTAAGTATTTTTCAATATAACCAGTCTACATACATACATATGCGCAGAAAGTCCGACAACGGGTCAATATTTTCCTGGGGGCACGTTTTCAAAAATCGGTTATTGTGGGGTGAGGGAGATTTCGAATAAAAAAGTTTTTCAGGTAAAAGTTTGATATTTTTTCCTCAAAAACCTGAATCCGTCGAGAAAAATGGGGGTTGCTATTTAAAATTTTAAAATCACCCCACCACCCCCCCTCGCGAAGGGGTGAGGGATGGTTTAGTATCCAATGAATTCGTAACTCGTAACCAAGCAACTTTTGTACCAAACTTTTTTTTGAAAATATTGACCCGTTACCAGAGTCTCTGCGCACCCGGTATGTTGTTGAAATTTTGAACATTATCATTATAATTATGCTTTATTATGAACTAATCATATGGGCTTATTTCTATGTTGCAGATTAATGAAATTACACAGAAATGTGAACGCGTCCTTGGAAAGACTAAACAAATTTATTTTCACTGAATGGAGCTTTAAGAACGATAAGACTTTAAAGTTGCAAACTTGGCTGACACCACAAGATGAGAAAGACTTCAACATTGACATCCGCCCGTTAGGTTGGCAAGATTACTTTGACGATTTAACAATTGGAGCACGCCGTTTCTTAAATAAGGAATCTATGAAGAACATCAATGCCGCACGAGGGAAAGATACTGTGTAAGTATGAATATTTACGCAACTTACATACTAATTTACATATTTCTGGCACTCATATTTTGGTTTTACTGTGGAAACGGTTGTAGCTGATTTCCTAGTTGCTGACGTAAAAAAAAAGAAAAATAGTTAGGTACAACAAAAAGAATTTACAAAAAAAAATACAATCGAAAGCTAAAATTGAAAACTAATACTAATAACAGCAATGTTTCACCACGTGTTAAACGAGAATCAAATTCAACAATAAAAGAAAAAATACTATATTATCTTTTAGTTTTCAAAATATAAACTACTTCATGTTTATTTTTTTCTTCGGCACTCTTAATAAATATTTCTACAAAGATTTATTTATTTCACATTGTAATTTTATTTATCTACATGCAGTATGTCTACCACTTAACTTTACTTTTATTTTTTAGATTGATGTTATTACATCTCGGTTTACAAGGCTTAATATTCTCCGTCATTTGGTACATATTTTCGTGCCTGACGGGAATGACGATGACCAAGTGCGCTTTCATCGTGCCCATCGCTTACATGCTCATGTCGATGTTGTAAAGTCGCTGGGACGGGACGAGACCGAGCTCCTCTTCGAGTGCCTTCGACTTTCATGATGGTGTGGGGACAACTCTTGGCGGCATTGCCAAGTAGCAATCTTGATACTTTAGGTGTTCCGATGCATTTATTTATATATTTTTTTTATATATCTTAAGAGAAGGTGTGTATAACATTTGTAGACGGTTATCATGAAATAAACCAGTTGTATTAGAATGAAGTAGTAGCGCGAGGGTGGCTATTACTGTACACACGTTCTTTTAAGTATCCCCGTAAAAATAAATCGGGGACGTTCTACCAGTCGGCTATGTTTGATGAGTATACTCATGAAAAATGGCAATATTTTGTGCCTTCTCAACATAGACACAAAATATTGCCATTTCATCTTTTTTGCAGTTTTACTCGTCATGAAGAAATAGCATTATGGATATATTTTTTACCTAATTCATTTCAAAAATTGAATTGAAAAGCTTTTGCTAAAATTTTGTACATTTTGATTTTTTCCAATATTTTTTTAAATATGAAAAATATCACAAAAACATATTGAAGGCGAAATTAGACAAATTCATAATTATATTTTCCAATTTTATAATTACCATCATGTGGTATAATATCAAATATTCTAGTTTTTAATGAAACAAATAATTTAAGAAGTAACATAACTTATCCTAATTTTGAGACAAAAAGTTTTATCTGTTTTTTTATTTTTTTAAAATCATGAATAAGTTATGGTCCATCTTAAACGATAAAATCTAATTTAAGTATACGGATCAAATTATTTCAATCAAAAACTTCCAATGGTGGGCAGCTGTAATGCCTAATATTCCTCGGCATAACCATACCATGTTGCCGAGAAGCGCACAGCTTCATGTACTCCACGACGGCTTCAATCAACTCCGGCGGGACAACACCGCCAATTCCCGGAATCGGTTCAATCTCAACCTCTTCAACATCAAAGACTTGCTCCGAAGGTTCAGTAACGGTTTCCGTCACCATGGTAAATCCGGCATAACTCACGACATCTTCCGGAAACAATCCCTCTTTCGTCGTTTCACCTTCCTCGACACCCTCGTCGCCTTCGCCTGCTTCAGCGCAAAAGTCGCGTATTATCAGAGGCGTTTCGCAGATTTGCTCCTCTTCCTTTTCCTCTTCTTCTTGTTCTTCCGTGGTTAACGGCGGAGGCACATCGACATCAACGACGCCCTCTTGTTGCGACCCTTCTTCCTCTTCCCTCTCCTCTCCCCCGTACTCTTCTTCTTCGCCTTCCTGTTCTTCCATCTTGTGGAGCTCTTCTAATTCGAGTTCTTCCTCGGATAGGCCTAGAGATAGTACGTCGAAATCTACTTGATCTTCTAATTTCTCTTCGTTGCCCTCATCTTCAACTTCTTGAGCGTCCGTTCTAAAATTCAAAAGTATTTTTAAATAAAACGAGTTTAACTTTATCAAATCGTTGTGACTATAATTTTGACAATTTTAGCTTGTCATTATCAAACTATAAATTCATAGTTATTATTAAATCTTTGTAACTATAGTTTCGACAATTTTAGCTCATGTGCATATAAGTAAATGCTTTTACTAGGAATTTGTTAGTATACAGGGTGCCCGGATTTCGTAGGGACAACATGGGCAACTTCTGTTAGATTACTAAAAATTTGCACAGATAACATTGGTTTTATGAAGTGCCAAATAAAGTGTTTAAATTGTCATGGAAATTGGTTCAAGCCGCATCTCTGGGTTAGCTTGGGTAGCGAAGAAGTTACGGCGTATGAAAGAAATGAGATTTTGTTTTTATTTTAATTTCGAACAAGTGGGATTTGGGGGCAGATTCTTAATGAGCTCTCGAATCTGCACCTTTTTGCTAATTTGACCATCTCTCTATCTCTTCAAATGCAGATGTTGCCCATGTTGTCCGGGCACCCTGTATACTAACAATTATATGCATAAAAGTTAGTATATACTTATTAGTTAATACTTTTGTTATCTAGCATATGCTAGTGTGAAGGCTTTACTGAATTTTCTAGCAAAAGCAATTACTTACAAATTATAGTAAATATTACCATTTTTTTAAACTGACATTTGAGAGACAACTTGTCAAAGTTTGTTACTGAATTTAAAAACAATGGCTCTTTACCAAATCGTTCCTCAATGTAAGATCATAAACCACAAAAATAAGCTTGTGCAATGTTTCGTTTTAAAGAAATGAATGTAGAATACTTGGCCCAATTATTTTTGGACAAGAGGACTTGAAAAATTCGCTATTTCTAATTTATAATTATTTCTTGATATTTTGATCAAATTTTGTCTCAAAAATGGTGATTGATGATTTTGTTTGGATTTAATTCATAAAAAGCCGTTTTACACTAGACAATTTATTGTACAAGAAATGAGTTAATTTCTTGTGGAATTTAAATTCTCAAAAAATTGAGTCGTTTTTTAATTCGACCCAATGTACTGGGCAATTTAAATGGCACAATAAATTTACTAATTCCTTGTTCAATAAATTGTGTAGTGTAAAACAGCTTTTACTTGGATTCTATTGCTTCAAGACTTGCATCCTCTGGAGTCTCGTCGGCAGAAGGAGCCGCTTCCACGATTTCATTCAAGTCTGGACATGAAATGGTCTCTATCTTTAACTCCGCAACCTTTTCTTCCTCCTCTAGTGTTTCTGCTTCGGGCGTGGCTTCTCTAGAAAAAAAAAGAAAGTGAAAAAAAATTAGTTGTTAATTTTTCAATTCAGTTTAATTATTAGTTTACCATAATCGCAACCAACTTAATTTTGTGTGGTGAAAATTAACTTATAGTAATTTGTTTAACGGGGCAGAAAATTGTGTAAATTTGATTTTTTTTTCATCTTACCCAAATTCATCTTACCCAAATTCATTTTAATGGGGTTGAAAAATCTATGTTTTAATTTTTGCATTTTCTTGAAGTTTGGGATCTCAAGAATGTTTGGTGAAAATTTCAAGTCAATATCTCAAGAAATGACGTAGTTATAGCTATTATATTGATTCTATGCAATTTGAAAAATTTCATGATTTATTCATTGACAAATTTTTTCTCGAAACCACGTTTTTCAAATCGGTACCCAAAATTTCCTGAAAACCACTGATCCGATCACCTTGAATTTTTTTGTGGTTATTCTGTACATAATTAGCTAGTCTTTGTCGTAGGATTTTATTTCTTTGTTACTTAGTTTTTTTTCTATAGGAAAAATTAGAAGTAATTGGATCGAAAATGGCTATGTTATGTTCGCCCGCCATTTTGTCGAAAATCTATATTTTCAAAATCGGCTACATTATAGTATCTAGTTTAATAATCTTTTTGGTCTTTTTTAAAAGATTTTTGAAGAAATGCCGATGGGTACCGTTTTTATGGTTTTTTTATACGGCGCTCCAAAAAAATACCATAATACCGACATGCTGACTTTTTAGTTAAGTTGTCCGATAAATGTACTATTGGCAGTGGTGCATTGGAGGAACGTGGGAACGTGGAGGAACGCCGTTCTGGCACCTTTTTTCAGAAACGGAATTCGTTTGTGTTTGTTAATATTTTGTATAGTAAGAATAAAAAAATTAAAAAAGCTTACTAGGAAAACAATAGTTTGCTTAAAATAAGATGATCTCCGAAAAACTTTCAGCAAGCTGCTCTTGTGGAAAGTCGTGGACTATTTTTTTGCTGTCACCATGTGTTCCCGTACTTCTTATTTTACCAATACACCAATGACTATTGGACCCTAAACAAGGGCTGTTCAATGTCATCGAGTAAAGTTACTTACTTCTCTTCACTAACAGTAGATGGAGGTGTTTCTTCTCGTTTCTTTTTCTCTTCCTTCTCGAGTAGATCTAGAAGACTATCCGTAAAAATAGTGTTGAGAAGAGTCTGTTCTTTGGACGCATTTATATTTGCCAGAAATATGTAGACATCTAGGAAAATCTCGACTGTAATCATGGCAGAACCACCTTCGGGTTCTTCCGTAAGGACTTCACACACTAGGATCATGGTTTGCGTCAAATTCTGAAATATAGTATTACACATTAATTATTAAAGTTGCACGTGCAAGGGTAAAGTTTGCCAGAGTGTGAAAGTATTCAGAGAATGCGAGTGATTTGAATTTAAGAAGGTCACTGCGCAACAACAACTACTTCACTTCACTACAAACATTTTTTTTCATTCTGATCCTGGAGCAAGCTCAGTGCAGATGTGTTTGGTATTTGGTATTTATTTACGGAAGCCATTTCATTACAGTAATAAAATAAAATACAATAAAACATATATACAATACAAGATGTGTTGATAATACTGAATTGATTAACAATTAGCAATACTACAAATTTAATTACAAGAACTTTAAATGCAAAGTTGTCCACTTTACCTTATTAAATACTAAAAGTTGAAATATAATATAAACACTTTTACCAAATTGGTATAACACATTTTCATTGTTGACACAACTTGCCATTATCAAAACAAAGTGTTATACCAACAAAGTAAAAGTGTTTTTATTATAACGTATGTTCATTAAAAAAAAACCTCAAGTGTGCCATGATTCTTCATTTAAAAAAATTTAAGTTGGCACACGTGTTAGGAATTGACAAACAAAACGTCAGATCGTTCTAAAAGTCACAATTAAAATGGTCACAATGGTTTACAGCAACCAACAAAAACGTTTCTAGTTTAAAGTTAAAAAATCATGGCACACTTGAGGTTTTTTTTTTATGAAAAATTTACTATTTACAACATGTATAACGTAGTAGAAGCCTCTACCATAAACAATATTAAAAGTTGAAACGATTAAACACTACGTAATAATTAGTATGCTTACTTCACTGACGAATGAACAGCACATTGCGATGAAACGCAGCCACGGTATCGCCATGGGTTCCTGAAATCCGCTCAGGCAAAGGATTTTAACGAGGGTGTGATGGTTCAGGCAAGCGCCGATCCACCTGTCCCAGAGGAGCTTGAAGTTTACGTCCACGCTACCTTGGAATTGGTGCAGTAGTGCCCGTAGCCAACCCGGAGTGATCCCATCGTAGTCCTTGGGTATGGGGTACTCCAATCGAGGCTTTATGGGTGGGGGTAGGTTCAGGGAGAGGCATCGGAAGTACGCTGCCGACCATCTGAAAAGAATTGAAAAGTGATACGAGGGGTACAGCAATGATTTATAAAGTAGGTGATCCGAGAAATGAACTCCCGAATTTAAGGAAGTATTTGATTGATTTGATATTGTATTGGGTTTACTATTTAAATGATCTGTGTCGATTTGAAATCCATTGTTTTATCATGTTTTTTTCTGTAGGTGATAGATTTCAAGAAATAGGATTTGTATGAATCTAAAATTTGAACGTTTGAAAAATCAGGGCCAGAGTTACAGTGAATCGACAGATTTCTTCCCTAGCTGAGTCAAATGTGACTTTAGCCACCAAAAAACACGGTCAAAAGTAAAAAATACGTGTGGAAACTGTTCCAGCATTTTTGTGAGGTAAGAAAATACGAATTGAAAATTGTACTTGTAATAAATAGCTTTTCAAGGTTTGTACATAATTCAAGAACTTATCTTATCGAATGTACCTCGGGCGATAATTTTGACTGGATCCCTCAAGTGTGTTGCTTTAACTCTTTGCTGCACATGGGATTACAATTTGAACCACTAAATTCAAGCAAGTTGTGACCAATCGGTCAAAAAAATAGACTTACAAATCTTGATGTAAGAAGCTGAACAGGGACACGAATTATGAACCATCCATCCCCACCTCATTTCTACACTTCTAGTGTCAACTGAGATCAGTGCACGTAGGCCCTTTAAAATGTGTGAAATCTCGTGCAGCAAAGAGTTAAGTACCGAACACGGAGAGGATTTCCTTGTAGAAATCCTCAAGGAAACGGCTCTTGGGATTTTCTCCAAAAGGTTTTTCAAGTTTCAGTGTGTTCTTGCGTTAGTTTGTCATCGTGGAATCAACGGATGATGATATTTTAATACACGCCGCATTTAACTGCGCAGTTTCGGCCTCAAGGCTGAAAAATATTTGAATTTTGTCCACTCACGGTGGGAAATTCCTCAAGGTCTGGATTGCTCAATCCAATCCTCAACGATTTCTTGTACGTGTACGGCTACCTTAACGGATAAATGTAAAATTTTCAAAACACGAAACTTGACATTAAAGTGTAATTTATAATTGTCTTTAAAATCGCCTGATTAAGGGCCGCTTTTACAATCGTCGGATAAATGATGGTTAACTCATACCCTCTTTAATTAATCCCATCGTTTATCTCTCAGTTAACGCACGCTGCCTTTTACAAACGCTTAGATAGATTGCGGATACATGCGGTTGCGTAGTTTATAGAATTGGCATTTTTCGTTTTGCCTTCGAAAAGGTTAGAAAGTTGTGTTTGTAATCATTATTGCGACCCTTGACCCCCTCGAGCTTCTTTTCAATATTCCACCTAGAAATATGCCAGAATGCATGTTTCTTAGAAACCAGTTTGTCACCCTCTAACCGCCCCTGTTTGTAATACCGATTGCAGATCGCTATAATGCCGGTATGGTGCGTATGCTTGCCGTGCGCATTGCCTGCGAGTTAACCGAGATTTATCTGCTGCTCCAAGCACCGGATAAGATAACTGCGAATTATCTGCTACTTAACCCTAACCCTGCTTTAACTAGGCATTGTAAAAGCGTATTTTTGCATTTAGTGTTAACCTTAATTTAACCGACTATTGTAAAAGCGGAGATTATTGTAAGTAAATTTCACAGTTGAATAATAATAATAATACGTGATAACCCGGAATAATACGCTATTATAATTACCTCAAAAGGTCGGCGGGTTGTGATCTTATAGCAGCTTTAGAAAATTGCTTCAGGATATATGGAAACATCGGCGGAACGGTGATCTGCTGAGAGCAGTACATATCATCCGGCAACTCGGGCATCTTGTAAAAGTTCTTGTAAACTCAGCGAATTAAAAAATTTAAAAAATCACGAGAAAAACCTTCCCCGTCATTTTCTTCGCTAAAATTAGACGTTTATTGCCATCGCCGGGTCGTCTAGGCAACAACATTCCAAAACCCAAATAACGTAAGCGGAATTTCGAGAAGTCAAGAAAGCGACATTATTCGAACGGAAAAAAAAACGGTCGATGTACCGGGTGGTCCAAATCAGGCGCGCACCCAGAGGCCTTAATATACCGAATGTTAACCACCAAACCTGGCCATAACAAAATAGTGCTTATTGGAATTTAATTTAATGTCACGATTTTCAGTTTACACATATGTTTGTATTTGAGTTATTATATGAGTGAGACCCCCACCCCCAAGTCAAATTTCTGGGTGCGCGCTTTACCAAAATTGGTTCTATTTTTTACAACTCTACACTCTGATCACATCAAAATTTCCAAAAATCTAGAATTGGTGCGAATACAGTTTTTTTTAAGAAATCAATTTGGAATGAATTTTGGATAGTTTCAACTCGATGGCAATTGTTTTTATATTTATTTTGAGTCTCCAAAATTGGTTCAAATTTTTCCAATTTTACACACTGAGCATATCAAAATTTCCAAACATCTAGAATTGGTGCGAATACAGTTTTTTTTAAAGAAATCAATTTGGAATGAATTTTGGAAAGTTTCAAGTAGATAGCAATTGTTTTTATATTTATTTTGAGTCTCCAAAATTGGTTCTATATTTTACAGCTTTACACACCGGGCATATCAAAATTTTAAAACATCCAGTCACGTTAGGAATGTGGCATTTTAAGAAATCAATTGCGAATGAATTTTGAGTTGATAGTAATTGTTATTATTTTTAATTTGAGTCTCCAAAATACGTTATTTTTTTTCAATTTTACACTGTGACTGCATCAAAATTTTCAAAAATCTAGAAATAGTGCGAATACAGTTTTTCTTTTAAGATACCAATTTTGAATGAATTTGGAGTAATATTGGAAAGTTTCAAGTCGATAGCAATTGTTTTCATATTTATTTTGAGCCTCCAAAATTGGTTTAAATTTTTACAACTTTACAACAAAAAATCTAGAATTGGTGCGAATACAGTTTTTTCAAGAAATTAATTTGGAATTAATTTTGAGTAATTTTGGAAAGTTTCAAGTCGATAGCAATTGTTTTTATATTTATTTTGGGTCTCCAAAATTGGTTCAATTTTTTTTTTCAATATTACATTCCGAATACATCGAAATTTCCAAAAGTCTAGAAATGGTGTGAACACAGTTTTTTTTAAGAAATCGATTCCGAATGAATTTTGAGTAATTTTAGAAATTTTTAAGTCGATAGCAATTGTTTTTATAATTATTTTGAGTCACCAAAATTGGTTCTATTTTTTACAACTTTACACACTAAGCCCATTCAAATTTTCAAAAATCCAGTAACGTTAAGAATCTGGCATTTTAAGATATCACTTTTGAATTAATTTTCAGTGATTTCGAAAAGTTTCAAAGTCGATGGCAATTGTTTTTGTATTTATTTTGCGTCTCTAAAATTGGTTCTATTATTTTTCAATTCTAGACAACATTTCCAAAAATCTAGAAATAGTGCGAATACAGTTTTTTTTAACGAAATCAATTTGGAATTAATTTTGAGTAGTTTTTGAAAGTGGATTGCAATTCGGGCAGAATTGAGTGGCGTGTATATTTTTTTTATTTCGACTTCTAAGTTAAGAGTTACAGCATAAAATTTCTAATATAATCGTCTTTTCTTGTTATTTATTCGAATTTGATTAATCATGTTATATCAATCTAAAGCTGATTTAGAGTTCTATCTAATGTCATACACGTATACAGGGTATTCTATTTCAAAAATGCAACTTTGTGCCATAACTCTTAAATTAAAAGTCAAAATAAAAAAATAAGCACGCCACTGAATTCTGCGAAAAAGACCACACAAATAACCATTTAACTGTTTTTTGTATATATTACAGTTATTGGGAAAAAGACGTATTTTAAAATAGTCAAAAATTGAAAATAAAAAACAAATTAAGTTAACCACCATCTGTTAACCATTTCGGCCCTGGTGGTGGCAATTGCCACCGCAACATTTACATGTCTCTACTTACTATGACAATACATATTTTTGCTGTTTATCACTAGATGTCACTTCAACAAAGTCTCACTAATTAATTCCTATACTAATTAATCAAATCAGTTCAAATTTGGTATTTATGGTCTTAAGAATAATAATGAACAAAAAATTTTTTTTTTAAATTTAAAAATCTAGGGCTGAAAGGGTTAATGTTATTGTTATTATTTCAGAAAAAGAGGTCATAACGTGTACATCACATTTTTCCAACTCTTAAGGTTACCGAGAAAACCTATAAAAACATCGAATTTGTGCCACCCGGTACAATTGAAGGGTTTGGAATAAAATGGGTAAAATTGGTTTTAGTGCCCAGTGCCAAGAAATAGCATAACCCCATCCTTGCTCATATAAATTTGTTTTAGAATTTTTTACAATTAATTAGCTTCAGATTTAATTTTTTCAAAACAATGCACTTCAATTTGCAAAATTTCTCATTTTCTTTCCATACGACAATCAATACACGGAAATAACGTTACCTTACAATAAATTTAATTTTTGTATGGTCATTGTCCAATGAAAATTTATAGGGGGTACCCGGAATAGACGAATAACTTATTTTAATTTATTATTTATTGTTGCGCGAGCCATTCATATTTATGTGATTATTTTATTTGTATGTGAATATTGTGTGACAGACGATGGAATAATAGTATAATTATTTAATACGATGCGAAAAAAACATTTTTTATATGATTCCTCCAACCAACTACCATTTTCGTACCAATATAAATATTTTTTTTAATCAAGTAGGCAACGATAATCAGATAAAAGACAAATATGACAATTAAAACTTGAAAAAATAGGTGGTGCCTTGAAATTGTCGAAACAAAAATAAACCGCTGTCATGTTACCCAAATATTATTTTCTTAGGTCAGCGTCGGTCTGTAGAGTATCTTGTAAATCGCAATTGTTGCCTCTTTCGCTATCTCTTTTCCCTTATAAATATTTGGTTTATTGAATGATATAATTTCATTGTTTTCACTGTTATTTCCTGTTTGCCATTGCTTTGTATTATTAACCCCAGACATTTGAATTCGTCTACTTGAACAAATTCTTCGTCTATTAAGATTTTTACTTTATTTACGGTTTATTAATACTGATACAGCAAAACACAGAATCACACGCTATTATAATTTATATAGACCTTACCTCAAAAGATCCGAAGGTTGTGACCTTATAGCGGCTTTAGCATATTGTTTCAGTAAATACGGAAACATCGGCGGAACGATGATCTGCTGGGAGTTGTACATATCATCCGACAACTCGGGCATCTTGTAAAGCTTCTTGTAAGCCCAGCGAATTGAAATAAACTCAAAAATCGCGAGGAAAACCTTCCCCGTCGCCTTTCCTCGCTAAAACTAGGCATTTGTTGACAATGTCGGGTCGCCTAGGTAACAACATAATCAACATTAATCCTCGCGTGAGTGAAATTTCTCGGAAGCTAGTGTTGTTGAACTTGCCAATAAAATTAATCATACTAATAATGATGAACTCACAGTATTGGGCGAAGTTTAGCCACTTCACGCCCAGGTCGCCACATGTGGCAACAAGCAAAAAAATATAGATGGCGTTAAAAACCCTTTAACGCCATCTATGGAATATTTTTTCATATTTTTTTTGCAAGTTTGTGACAGTAGAATATTTCGTAGAAAAGCGTTACAACAAAAAAGTAATTTTTAAATAAACCTGGGATTATGCTATAATCCAATCAAAGCAGCATGGGCGCGAAGTGGTTAAGGCTACTCTACAACTTAACCCATAAAATATTACTAAATATTTTTTTAGAAGTTATACCGAGGAGGTTTAATTAGTGTAATTAATCAAGTCAATCAGTATTAGAAATCTTAATTAATTTACCTCTTGTAGAATTTCGAATCTGCATTATAAATCCATTTCTCATTTGCGGTTTTTGCGCAACGTTAAGTTTTGCAACATCGAATGCTTGATTTATGTTGCAATCTACAAATACATGTGCAGTATATTCTTGGAAATGATTTGTGAGCGTTTCATATAATATAAAATTATCTTACTAAAACAAGCCTTATATATTTCAAAAAAATATTTCAGCCTCCTCGATTTACCCTAAAGTAAATCCTTTCTTGCACCTTTGGCTCAAAAAATGCAACTTTGCTTAATAATCATCGTAGAATATTGAAGTATATTTTGTTTTCATCAGAAAGACGAGAGAAATCGATTGCCGCTAAAAAATTTCAGCTAACTTCAATAGCAAAAAAATTAGTCAGTCACCATGAACATTTTAGAAAATTAAATAAATTAATTGATTTTTCAGACTTTGATCGGCCGTGGCGGCCAAACGAAAACTCCAAATTGAACGCGGTTTGCAAATCTGAGCTCCTCGTACGTCAATTAGTCGGATTAGAGATTTTTAATTTTTGACAAAAACACGAAAAAAAGACATGAGTAAACCCCTTGAAAATTTGTTAAAAAATGCAACTTTCTCAATAATCATCGTAGACTATTGAATTTGACTTATTTTTCATTAGAAAGACGAGAGAAATCGATTGCCGCTAAAAAATTTCAGCTAACTTCAATAGCAAAAAAATTAGTCAGTCACCATGAACATTTTAGAAAATTAAATAAATTAAATGATTTTTCAGACTTTGATCGGCCGTGGCGGCCAAACGAAAACTCCAAATTGAACGCGGTTTGCAAATCTGAGCTCCTCGTACGTCAATTAGTCGGATTAGAGATTTTTAATTTTTGACAAAATCACGAAAAAAAGACATGAGTAAACCCCTTGAAAATTTGTTAAAAAATGCAACTTTCTTAATAATCATCGTAGACTATTGAATTTGACTTATTTTTCATCAGAAAGACGAGAGAAATCGATTGCCGCTAAAAAATTTCAGCTAACTTCAATAGCAAAAAAATTAGTCAGTCACCATGAACATTTTAGAAAATTAAATAAATTAATTGATTTTTCAGACTTTGATCGGCCGTGGCGGCCAAACGAAAACTCCAAATTGAACGCGGTTTGCAAATCTGAGCTCCTCGTACGTCAATTAGTCGGATTAGAGATTTTTAATTTTTGACAAAAACACGAAAAAAAGACATGAGTAAACCCCTTGAAAATTTGTTAAAAAATGCAACTTTCTCAATAATCATCGTAGACTATTGAATTTGACTTATTTTTCATTAGAAAGACGAGAGAAATCGATTGCCGCTAAAAAATTTCAGCTAACTTCAATAGCAAAAAAATTAGTCAGTCACCATGAACATTTTAGAAAATTAAATAAATTAAATGATTTTTCAGACTTTGATCGGCCGTGGCGGCCAAACGAAAACTCCAAATTGAACGCGGTTTGCAAATCTGAGCTCCTCGTACGTCAATTAGTCGGATTAGAGATTTTTAATTTTTGACAAAATCACGAAAAAAAGACATGAGTAAACCCCTTGAAAATTTGTTAAAAAATGCAACTTTCTTAATAATCATCGTAGACTATTGAATTTGACTTATTTTTCATCAGAAAGACGAGAGAAATCGATTGCCGCTAAAAAATTTCAGCTAACTTCAATAGCAAAAAAATTAGTCAGTCACCATGAACATTTTAGAAAATTAAATAAATTAATTGATTTTTCAGACTTTGATCGGCCGTGGCGGCCAAACGAAAACTCCAAATTGAACGCGGTTTGCAAATCTGAGCTCCTCGTACGTCAATTAGCCGGATTAGAGATTTTTAATTTTTGACAAAATCACGAAAAAAAGACATGAGTAAACCCCTTGAAAATTTGTTAAAAAATGCAACTTTCTTAATAATCATCGTAGACTATTGAATTTGACTTATTTTTCATCAGAAAGACGAGAGAAATCGATTGCCGCTAAAAAATTTCAGCTAACTTCAATAGCAAAAAAATTAGTCAGTCACCATGAACATTTTAGAAAATTAAATAAATTAATTGATTTTTCAGACTTTGATCGGCCGTGGCGGCCAAACGAAAACTCCAAATTGAACGCGGTTTGCAAATCTGAGCTCCTCGTACGTCAATTAGTCGGATTAGAGATTTTTAATTTTTGACAAAAACACGAAAAAAAGACATGAGTAAACCCCTTGAAAATTTGTTAAAAAATGCAACTTTCTCAATAATCATCGTAGACTATTGAATTTGACTTATTTTTCATTAGAAAGACGAGAGAAATCGATTGCCGCTAAAAAATTTCAGCTAACTTCAATAGCAAAAAAATTAGTCAGTCACCATGAACATTTTAGAAAATTAAATAAATTAAATGATTTTTCAGACTTTGATCGGCCGTGGCGGCCAAACGAAAACTCCAAATTGAACGCGGTTTGCAAATCTGAGCTCCTCGTACGTCAATTAGTCGGATTAGAGATTTTTAATTTTTGACAAAATCACGAAAAAAAGACATGAGTAAACCCCTTGAAAATTTGTTAAAAAATGCAACTTTCTTAATAATCATCGTAGACTATTGAATTTGACTTATTTTTCATCAGAAAGACGAGAGAAATCGATTGCCGCTAAAAAATTTCAGCTAACTTCAATAGCAAAAAAATTAGTCAGTCACCATGAACATTTTAGAAAATTAAATAAATTAATTGATTTTTCAGACTTTGATCGGCCGTGGCGGCCAAACGAAAACTCCAAATTGAACGCGGTTTGCAAATCTGAGCTCCTCGTACGTCAATTAGTCGGATTAGAGATTTTTAATTTTTGACAAAAACACGAAAAAAAGACATGAGTAAACCCCTTGAAAATTTGTTAAAAAATGCAACTTTCTCAATAATCATCGTAGACTATTGAATTTGACTTATTTTTCATCAGAAAGACGAGAGAAATCGATTGCCGCTAAAAAATTTCAGCTAACTTCAATAGCAAAAAAATTAGTCAGTCACCATGAACATTTTAGAAAATTAAATAAATTAAATGATTTTTCAGACTTTGATCGGCCGTGGCGGCCAAACGAAAACTCCAAATTGAACGCGGTTTGCAAATCTGAGCTCCTCGTACGTCAATTAGTCGGATTAGAGATTTTTAATTTTTGACAAAATCACGAAAAAAAGACATGAGTAAACCCCTTGAAAATTTGTTAAAAAATGCAACTTTCTTAATAATCATCGTAGACTATTGAATTTGACTTATTTTTCATCAGAAAGACGAGAGAAATCGATTGCCGCTAAAAAATTTCAGCTAACTTCAATAGCAAAAAAATTAGTCAGTCACCATGAACATTTTAGAAAATTAAATAAATTAATTGATTTTTCAGACTTTGATCGGCCGTGGCGGCCAAACGAAAACTCCAAATTGAACGCGGTTTGCAAATCTGAGCTCCTCGTACGTCAATTAGCCGGATTAGAGATTTTCAATTTTTGACCAAAACGTGAAAAAAAGACATGAGTAAACCCCTTGAAAATTTGTTAAAAAATGCAACTTTCTTAATAATCATCGTAGACTATTGAATTTGACTTATTTTTCATCAGAAAGACGAGAGAAATCGATTGCCGCTAAAAAATTTCAGCTAACTTCAATAGCAAAAAAATTAGTCAGTCACCATGAACATTTTAGAAAATTAAATAAATTAATTGATTTTTCAGACTTTGATCGGCCGTGGCGGCCAAACGAAAACTCCAAATTGAACGCGGTTTGCAAATCTGAGCTCCTCGTACGTCAATTAGTCGGATTAGAGATTTTCAATTTTTGACCAAAACGTGAAAAAAAGACATGAGTAAACCCCTTGAAAATTTGTTAAAAAATGCAACTTTCTTAATAATCATCGTAGACTATTGAATTTGACTTATTTTTCATCAGAACGACGAGAGAAATCGATTGCCGCTAAAAAATTTCAGCTAACTTCAATAGCAAAAAAATTAGTCAGTCACCATGAACATTTTAGAAAATTAAATAAATTAAATGATTTTTCAGACTTTGATCGGCCGTGGCGGCCAAACGAAAACTCCAAATTGAACGCGGTTTGCAAATCTGAGCTCCTCGTACGTCAATTAGTCGGATTAGAGATTTTTAATTTTTGACAAAATCACGAAAAAAAGACATGAGTAAACCCCTTGAAAATTTGTTAAAAAATGCAACTTTCTTAATAATCATCGTAGACTATTGAATTTGACTTATTTTTCATCAGAAAGACGAGAGAAATCGATTGCCGCTATAAAATTTCAGCTAACTTCAATAGCAAAAAAATTAGTCAGTCACCATGAACATTTTAGAAAATTAAATAAATTAATTGATTTTTCAGACTTTGATCGGCCGTGGCGGCCAAACGAAAACTCCAAATTGAACGCGGTTTGCAAATCTGAGCTCCTCGTACGTCAATTAGTCGGATTAGAGATTTTCAATTTTTGACCAAAACGTGAAAAAAAGACATGAGTAAACCCCTTGAAAATTTGTTAAAAAATGCAACTTTCTTAATAATCATCGTAGACTATTGAATTTGACTTATTTTTCATCAGAACGACGAGAGAAATCGATTGCCGCTAAAAAATTTCAGCTAACTTCAATAGCAAAAAAATTAGTCAGTCACCATGAACATTTTAGAAAATTAAATAAATTAAATGATTTTTCAGACTTTGATCGGCCGTGGCGGCCAAACGAAAACTCCAAATTGAACGCGGTTTGCAAATCTGAGCTCCTCGTACGTCAATTAGTCGGATTAGAGATTTTCAATTTTTGACCAAAACGTGAAAAAAAGACATGAGTAAACCCCTTGAAAATTTGTTAAAAAATGCAACTTTCTTAATAATCATCGTAGACTATTGAATTTGACTTATTTTTCATCAGAAAGACGAGAGAAATCGATTGCCGCTAAAAAATTTCAGCTAACTTCAATAGCAAAAAAATTAGTCAGTCACCATGAACATTTTAGAAAATTAAATAAATTAATTGATTTTTCAGACTTTGATCGGCCGTGGCGGCCAAACGAAAACTCCAAATTGAACGCGGTTTGCAAATCTGAGCTCCTCGTACGTCAATTAGTCGGATTAGAGATTTTTAATTTTTGACAAAAACGTGAAAAAAAGACATGAGTAAACCCCTTGAAAATTTGTTAAAAAATGCAACTTTCTTAATAATCATCGTAGACTATTAAAGTTGACTTTTTTTTCATCAGAAAGACGAGAGAAATCGATTGCCGCTAAAAAATTTCAGCTAACTTCAATAGCAAAAAAATTAGTCAGTCACCATGAACATTTTAGAAAATTAAATAAATTAAATGATTTTTCAGACTTTGATCGGCCGTGGCGGCCAAACGAAAACTCCAATTTGAACGCGGTTTGCAAATCTGAGCTCCTCGTACGTCAATTAGTCGGATTAGAGATTTTTAATTTTTGACAAAAACACGAAAAAAAGACATGAGTAAACCCCTTGAAAATTTGTTAAAAAATGCAACTTTCTTAATAATCATCGTAGACTATTGAATTTGACTTATTTTTCATCAGAAAGACGAGAGAAATCGATTGCTGCTAAAAAATTTCAGCTAACTTCAATAGCAAAAAAAATAGTCAGTCACCATGAACATTTTAGAAAATTAAATAAATTAATTGATTTTTCAGACTTTGATCGGCCGTGGCGGCCAAACGAAAACTCCAAATTGAACGCGGTTTGCAAATCTGAGCTCCTCGTACGTCAATTAGTCGGATTAGAGATTTTTAATTTTTGACAAAAACACGAAAAAAAAACATGAGTAAACCCCTTGAAAATTTGTTAAAAAATGCAACTTTCTTAATAATCATCGTAGACTATTGAATTTGACTTATTTTTCATCAGAAAGACGAGAGAAATCGATTGCCGCTAAAAAATTTCAGCTAACTTCAATAGCAAAAAAATTAGTCAGTCACCATGAACATTTTAGAAAATTAAATAAATTAATTGATTTTTCAGACTTTGATCGGCCGTGGCGGCCAAACGAAAACTCCAAATTGAACGCGGTTTGCAAATCTGAGCTCCTCGTACGTCAATTAGTCGGATTAGAGATTTTTAATTTTTGACAAAATCACGAAAAAAAGACATGAGTAAACCCCTTGAAAATTTGTTAAAAAATGCAACTTTCTTAATAATCATCGTAGACTATTGAATTTGACTTATTTTTCATCAGAAAGACGAGAGAAATCGATTGCCGCTAAAAAATTTCAGCTAACTTCAATAGCAAAAAAATTAGTCAGTCACCATGAACATTTTAGAAAATTAAATAAATTAATTGATTTTTCAGACTTTGATCGGCCGTGGCGGCCAAACGAAAACTCCAAATTGAACGCGGTTTGCAAATCTGAGCTCCTCGTACGTCAATTAGTCGGATTAGAGATTTTTAATTTTTGACAAAAACACGAAAAAAAGACATGAGTAAACCCCTTGAAAATTTGTTAAAAAATGCAACTTTCTTAATAATCATCGTAGACTATTGAATTTGACTTATTTTTCATCAGAAAGACGAGAGAAATCGATTGCCGCTAAAAAATTTCAGCTAACTTCAATAGCAAAAAAATTAGTCAGTCACCATGAACATTTTAGAAAATTAAATAAATTAATTGATTTTTCAGACTTTGATCGGCCGTGGCGGCCAAACGAAAACTCCAAATTGAACGCGGTTTGCAAATCTGAGCTCCTCGTACGTCAATTAGTCGGATTAGAGATTTTTAATTTTTGACGAAAACGTGAAAAAAAAAACATGAGTAAACCCCTTGGAAATTTGTTAAAAAATGCAACTTTCTTAATAATCATCGTAGACTATTGAATTTGACTTATTTTTCATCAGAAAGACGAGAGAAATCGATTGCCGCTAAAAAATTTCAGCTAACTTCAATAGCAAAAAAATTAGTCAGTCACCATGAACATTTTAGAAAATTAAATAAATTAATTGATTTTTCAGAATTTGATCGGCCGTGGCGGCCAAACGAAAACTCCAAATTGAACGCGGTTTGCAAATCTGAGCTCCTCGTACGTCAATTAGTCGGATTAGAGATTTTCAATTTTTGACCAAAACGTGAAAAAAAGACATGAGTAAACCCCTTGAAAATTTGTTAAAAAATGCAACTTTCTTAATAATCATCGTAGACTATTGAATTTGACTTATTTTTCATCAGAAAGACGAGAGAAATCGATTGCCGCTAAAAAATTTCAGCTAACTTCAATAGCAAAAAAATTAGTCAGTCACCATGAACATTTTAGAAAATTAAATAAATTAATTGATTTTTCAGACTTTGATCGGCCGTGGCGGCCAAACGAAAACTCCAAATTGAACGCGGTTTGCAAATCTGAGCTCCTCGTACGTCAATTAGTCGGATTAGAGATTTTTAATTTTTGACAAAATCACGAAAAAAAGACATGAGTAAACCCCTTGAAAATTTGTTAAAAAATGCAACTTTCTTAATAATCATCGTAGACTATTGAATTTGACTTATTTTTCATCAGAAAGACGAGAGAAATCGATTGCCGCTAAAAAATTTCAGCTAACTTCAATAGCAAAAAAATTAGTCAGTCACCATGAACATTTTAGAAAATTAAATAAATTAATTGATTTTTCAGACTTTGATCGGCCGTGGCGGCCAAACGAAAACTCCAAATTGAACGCGGTTTGCAAATCTGAGCTCCTCGTACGTCAATTAGTCGGATTAGAGATTTTTAATTTTTGACAAAATCACGAAAAAAAGACATGAGTAAACCCCTTGAAAATTTGTTAAAAAATGCAACTTTCTTAATAATCATCGTAGACTATTGAATTTGACTTATTTTTCATCAGAAAGACGAGAGAAATCGATTGCCGCTAAAAAATTTCAGCTAACTTCAATAGCAAAAAAATTAGTCAGTCACCATGAACATTTTAGAAAATTAAATAAATTAATTGATTTTTCAGACTTTGATCGGCCGTGGCGGCCAAACGAAAACTCCAAATTGAACGCGGTTTGCAAATCTGAGCTCCTCGTACGTCAATTAGTCGGATTAGAGATTTTCAATTTTTGACCAAAACGTGAAAAAAAGACATGAGTAAACCCCTTGAAAATTTGTTAAAAAATGCAACTTTCTTAATAATCATCGTAGACTATTGAATTTGACTTATTTTTCATCAGAACGACGAGAGAAATCGATTGCCGCTAAAAAATTTCAGCTAACTTCAATAGCAAAAAAATTAGTCAGTCACCATGAACATTTTAGAAAATTAAATAAATTAATTGATTTTTCAGACTTTGATCGGCCGTGGCGGCCAAACGAAAACTCCAAATTGAACGCGGTTTGCAAATCTGAGCTCCTCGTACGTCAATTAGTCGGATTAGAGATTTTCAATTTTTGACCAAAACGTGAAAAAAAGACATGAGTAAACCCCTTGAAAATTTGTTAAAAAATGCAACTTTCTTAATAATCATCGTAGACTATTGAATTTGACTTATTTTTCATCAGAAAGACGAGAGAAATCGATTGCTGCTAAAAAATTTCAGCTAACTTCAATAGCAAAAAAAATAGTCAGTCACCATGAACATTTTAGAAAATTAAATAAATTAAATGATTTTTCAGACTTTGATCGGCCGTGGCGGCCAAACGAAAACTCCAAATTGAACGCGGTTTGCAAATCTGAGCTCCTCGTACGTCAATTAGTCGGATTAGAGATTTTTAATTTTTGACAAAAACACGAAAAAAAAACATGAGTAAACCCCTTGAAAATTTGTTAAAAAATGCAACTTTCTTAATAATCATCGTAGACTATTGAATTTGACTTATTTTTCATCAGAAAGACGAGAGAAATCGATTGCCGCTAAAAAATTTCAGCTAACTTCAATAGCAAAAAAATTAGTCAGTCACCATGAACATTTTAGAAAATTAAATAAATTAATTGATTTTTCAGACTTTGATCGGCCGTGGCGGCCAAACGAAAACTCCAAATTGAACGCGGTTTGCAAATCTGAGCTCCTCGTACGTCAATTAGTCGGATTAGAGATTTTTAATTTTTGACAAAAACACGAAAAAAAGACATGAGTAAACCCCTTGAAAATTTGTTAAAAAATGCAACTTTCTTAATAATCATCGTAGACTATTGAATTTGACTTATTTTTCATCAGAAAGACGAGAGAAATCGATTGCCGCTAAAAAATTTCAGCTAACTTCAATAGCAAAAAAATTAGTCAGTCACCATGAACATTTTAGAAAATTAAATAAATTAAATGATTTTTCAGACTTTGATCGGCCGTGGCGGCCAAACGAAAACTCCAAATTGAACGCGGTTTGCAAATCTGAGCTCCTCGTACGTCAATTAGTGGGATTAGAGATTTTTAATTTTTGACAAAATCACAAAAAAAAAACATGAGTAAACCCCTTGAAAATTTGTTAAAAAATGCAACTTTCTTAATAATCATCGTAGACTATTGAATTTGACTTATTTTTCATCAGAAAGACGAGAGAAATCGATTGCCGCTAAAAAATGTCAGCTAACTTCAATAGCAAAAAAATTAGTCAGTCACCATGAACATTTTAGAAAATTAAATAAATTAATTGATTTTTCAGACTTTGATCGGCCGTGGCGGCCAAACGAAAACTCCAAATTGAACGCGGTTTGCAAATCTGAGCTCCTCGTACGTCAATTAGTCGGATTAGAGATTTTTAATTTTTGACAAAAACACGAAAAAAAGACATGAGTAAACCCCTTGAAAATTTGTTAAAAAATGCAACTTTCTTAATAATCATCGTAGACTATTGAATTTGACTTATTTTTCATCAGAAAGACGAGAGAAATCGATTGCCGCTAAAAAATTTCAGCTAACTTCAACAGCAAAAAAATTAGTCAGTCACCATGAACATTTTAGAAAATTAAATAATTTCAGACTTTGATCGGCCGTGGCGGCCAAACGAAAACTCCAAATTGAACGCGGTTTGCAAATCTGAGCTCCTCGTACGTCAATTAGTCGGATTAGAGATTTTTAATTTTTGACAAAATCACGAAAAAAAGACATGAGTAAACCCCTTGAAAATTTGTTAAAAAATGCAACTTTCTTAATAATCATCGTAGACTATTGAATTTGACTTATTTTTCATCAGAAAGACGAGAGAAATCGATTGCCGCTAAAAAATGTCAGCTAACTTCAATAGCAAAAAAATTAGTCAGTCACCATGAACATTTTAGAAAATTAAATAAATTAATTGATTTTTCAGACTTTGATCGGCCGTGGCGGCCAAACGAAAACTCCAAATTGAACGCGGTTTGCAAATCTGAGCTCCTCGTACGTCAATTAGTCGGATTAGAGATTTTTAATTTTTGACAAAAACACGAAAAAAAGACATGAGTAAACCCCTTGAAAATTTGTTAAAAAATGCAACTTTCTTAATAATCATCGTAGACTATTGAATTTGACTTATTTTTCATCAGAAAGACGAGAGAAATTGATTGCCGCTAAAAAATTTCAGCTAACTTCAATAGCAAAAAAATTAGTCAGTCACCATGAACATTTTAGAAAATTAAATAAATTAAATGATTTTTCAGACTTTGATCGGCCGTGGCGGCCAAACGAAAACTCCAAATTGAACGCGGTTTGCAAATCTGAGCTCCTCGTACGTCAATTAGTGGGATTAGAGATTTTTAATTTTTGACAAAATCACGAAAAAAAGACATGAGTAAACCCCTTGAAAATTTGTTAAAAAATGCAACTTTCTTAATAATCATCGTAGACTATTGAATTTGACTTATTTTTCATCAGAAAGACGAGAGAAATCGATTGCCGCTAAAAAATGTCAGCTAACTTCAATAGCAAAAAAATTAGTCAGTCACCATGAACATTTTAGAAAATTAAATAAATTAATTGATTTTTCAGACTTTGATCGGCCGTGGCGGCCAAACGAAAACTCCAAATTGAACGCGGTTTGCAAATCTGAGCTCCTCGTACGTCAATTAGTCGGATTAGAGATTTTTAATTTTTGACAAAAACACGAAAAAAAGACATGAGTAAACCCCTTGAAAATTTGTTAAAAAATGCAACTTTCTTAATAATCATCGTAGACTATTGAATTTGACTTATTTTTCATCAGAAAGACGAGAGAAATCGATTGCCGCTAAAAAATTTCAGCTAACTTCAATAGCAAAAAAATTAGTCAGTCACCATGAACATTTTAGAAAATTAAATAAATTAATTGATTTTTCAGACTTTGATCGGCCGTGGCGGCCAAACGAAAACTCCAAATTGAACGCGGTTTGCAAATCTGAGCTCCTCGTACGTCAATTAGCCGGATTAGAGATTTTCAATTTTTGACCAAAACGTGAAAAAAAGACGAGTAAACCCCTTGAAAATTTGTTAAAAAATGCAACTTTCTTAATAATCATCGTAGACTATTGAATTTGACTTATTTTTCATCAGAAAGACGAGAGAAATCGATTGCCGCTAAAAAATTTCAGCTAACTTCAATAGCAAAAAAATTAGTCAGTCACCATGAACATTTTAGAAAATTAAATAAATTAATTGATTTTTCAGACTTTGATCGGCCGTGGCGGCCAAACGAAAACTCCAAATTGAACGCGGTTTGCAAATCTGAGCTCCTCGTACGTCAATTAGTCGGATTAGAGATTTTTAATTTTTGACAAAAACACGAAAAAAAGACATGAGTAAACCCCTTGAAAATTTGTTAAAAAATGCAACTTTCTTAATAATCATCGTAGACTATTGAATTTGACTTATTTTTCATCAGAAAGACGAGAGAAATCGATTGCCGCTAAAAAATTTCAGCTAACTTCAATAGCAAAAAAATTAGTCAGTCACCATGAACATTTTAGAAAATTAAATAAATTAAATGATTTTTCAGACTTTGATCGGCCGTGGCGGCCAAACGAAAACTCCAAATTGAACGCGGTTTGCAAATCTGAGCTCCTCGTACGTCAATTAGTGGGATTAGAGATTTTTAATTTTTGACAAAATCACGAAAAAAAGACATGAGTAAACCCCTTGAAAATTTGTTAAAAAATGCAACTTTCTTAATAATCATCGTAGACTATTGAATTTGACTTATTTTTCATCAGAAAGACGAGAGAAATCGATTGCCGCTAAAAAATGTCAGCTAACTTCAATAGCAAAAAAATTAGTCAGTCACCATGAACATTTTAGAAAATTAAATAAATTAATTGATTTTTCAGACTTTGATCGGCCGTGGCGGCCAAACGAAAACTCCAAATTGAACGCGGTTTGCAAATCTGAGCTCCTCGTACGTCAATTAGTCGGATTAGAGATTTTTAATTTTTGACAAAAACACGAAAAAAAGACATGAGTAAACCCCTTGAAAATTTGTTAAAAAATGCAACTTTCTTAATAATCATCGTAGACTATTGAATTTGACTTATTTTTCATCAGAAAGACGAGAGAAATCGATTGCCGCTAAAAAATTTCAGCTAACTTCAATAGCAAAAAAATTAGTCAGTCACCATGAACATTTTAGAAAATTAAATAAATTAAATGATTTTTCAGACTTTGATCGGCCGTGGCGGCCAAACGAAAACTCCAAATTGAACGCGGTTTGCAAATCTGAGCTCCTCGTACGTCAATTAGTGGGATTAGAGATTTTTAATTTTTGACAAAATCACGAAAAAAAGACATGAGTAAACCCCTTGAAAATTTGTTAAAAAATGCAACTTTCTTAATAATCATCGTAGACTATTGAATTTGACTTATTTTTCATCAGAAAGACGAGAGAAATCGATTGCCGCTAAAAAATGTCAGCTAACTTCAATAGCAAAAAAATTAGTCAGTCACCATGAACATTTTAGAAAATTAAATAAATTAATTGATTTTTCAGACTTTGATCGGCCGTGGCGGCCAAACGAAAACTCCAAATTGAACGCGGTTTGCAAATCTGAGCTCCTCGTACGTCAATTAGTCGGATTAGAGATTTTTAATTTTTGACAAAAACACGAAAAAAAGACATGAGTAAACCCCTTGAAAATTTGTTAAAAAATGCAACTTTCTTAATAATCATCGTAGACTATTGAATTTGACTTATTTTTCATCAGAAAGACGAGAGAAATCGATTGCCGCTAAAAAATTTCAGCTAACTTCAATAGCAAAAAAATTAGTCAGTCACCATGAACATTTTAGAAAATTAAATAAATTAATTGATTTTTCAGACTTTGATCGGCCGTGGCGGCCAAACGAAAACTCCAAATTGAACGCGGTTTGCAAATCTGAGCTCCTCGTACGTCAATTAGCCGGATTAGAGATTTTCAATTTTTGACCAAAACGTGAAAAAAAGACGAGTAAACCCCTTGAAAATTTGTAAAAAAATGCAACTTTCTTAATAATCATCGTAGACTATTGAATTTGACTTATTTTTCATCAGAAAGACGAGAGAAATTGATTGCCGCTAAAAAATTTCAGCTAACTTCAATAGCAAAAAAATTAGTCAGTCACCATGAACATTTTAGAAAATTAAATAAATTAAATGATTTTTCAGACTTTGATCGGCCGTGGCGGCCAAACGAAAACTCCAATTTGAACGCGGTTTGCAAATCTGAGCTCCTCGTACGTCAATTAGTCGGATTAGAGATTTTTAATTTTTGACAAAAACACGAAAAAAAGACATGAGTAAACCCCTTGAAAATTTGTTAAAAAATGCAACTTTCTTAATAATCATCGTAGACTATTGAATTTGACTTATTTTTCATCAGAAAGACGAGAGAAATCGATTGCTGCTAAAAAATTTCAGCTAACTTCAATAGCAAAAAAAATAGTCAGTCACCATGAACATTTTAGAAAATTAAATAAATTAAATGATTTTTCAGACTTTGATCGGCCGTGGCGGCCAAACGAAAACTCCAAATTGAACGCGGTTTGCAAATCTGAGCTCCTCGTACGTCAATTAGTCGGATTAGAGATTTTTAATTTTTGACAAAAACACGAAAAAAAGACATGAGTAAACCCCTTGAAAATTTGTTAAAAAATGCAACTTTCTTAATAATCATCGTAGACTATTGAATTTGACTTATTTTTCATCAGAAAGACGAGAGAAATCGATTGCCGCTAAAAAATTTCAGCTAACTTCAATAGCAAAAAAATTAGTCAGTCACCATGAACATTTTAGAAAATTAAATAAATTAATTGATTTTTCAGACTTTGATCGGCCGTGGCGGCCAAACGAAAACTCCAAATTGAACGCGGTTTGCAAATCTGAGCTCCTCGTACGTCAATTAGTCGGATTAGAGATTTTTAATTTTTGACAAAAACACGAAAAAAAGACATGAGTAAACCCCTTGAAAATTTGTTAAAAAATGCAACTTTCTTAATAATCATCGTAGACTATTGAATTTGACTTATTTTTCATCAGAAAGACGAGAGAAATCGATTGCCGCTAAAAAATTTCAGCTAACTTCAATAGCAAAAAAATTAGTCAGTCACCATGAACATTTTAGAAAATTAAATAAATTAATTGATTTTTCAGACTTTGATCGGCCGTGGCGGCCAAACGAAAACTCCAAATTGAACGCGGTTTGCAAATCTGAGCTCCTCGTACGTCAATTAGTCGGATTAGAGATTTTTAATTTTTGACAAAAACACGAAAAAAAGACATGAGTAAACCCCTTGAAAATTTGTTAAAAAATGCAACTTTCTTAATAATCATCGTAGACTATTGAATTTGACTTATTTTTCATCAGAAAGACGAGAGAAATCGATTGCCGCTAAAAAATTTCAGCTAACTTCAATAGCAAAAAAATTAGTCAGTCACCATGAACATTTTAGAAAATTAAATAAATTAAATGATTTTTCAGACTTTGATCGGCCGTGGCGGCCAAACGAAAACTCCAAATTGAACGCGGTTTGCAAATCTGAGCTCCTCGTACGTCAATTAGTGGGATTAGAGATTTTTAATTTTTGACAAAATCACGAAAAAAAGACATGAGTAAACCCCTTGAAAATTTGTTAAAAAATGCAACTTTCTTAATAATCATCGTAGACTATTGAATTTGACTTATTTTTCATCAGAAAGACGAGAGAAATCGATTGCCGCTAAAAAATGTCAGCTAACTTTAATAGCAAAAAAATTAGTCAGTCACCATGAACATTTTAGAAAATTAAATAAATTAATTGATTTTTCAGACTTTGATCGGCCGTGGCGGCCAAACGAAAACTCCAAATTGAACGCGGTTTGCAAATCTGAGCTCCTCGTACGTCAATTAGTCGGATTAGAGATTTTTAATTTTTGACAAAAACACGAAAAAAAGACATGAGTAAACCCCTTGAAAATTTGTTAAAAAATGCAACTTTCTTAATAATCATCGTAGACTATTGAATTTGACTTATTTTTCATCAGAAAGACGAGAGAAATCGATTGCCGCTAAAAAATTTCAGCTAACTTCAATAGCAAAAAAATTAGTCAGTCACCATGAACATTTTAGAAAATTAAATAAATTAAATGATTTTTCAGACTTTGATCGGCCGTGGCGGCCAAACGAAAACTCCAAATTGAACGCGGTTTGCAAATCTGAGCTCCTCGTACGTCAATTAGTGGGATTAGAGATTTTTAATTTTTGACAAAATCACGAAAAAAAGACATGAGTAAACCCCTTGAAAATTTGTTAAAAAATGCAACTTTCTTAATAATCATCGTAGACTATTGAATTTGACTTATTTTTCATCAGAAAGACGAGAGAAATCGATTGCCGCTAAAAAATGTCAGCTAACTTCAATAGCAAAAAAATTAGTCAGTCACCATGAACATTTTAGAAAATTAAATAAATTAATTGATTTTTCAGACTTTGATCGGCCGTGGCGGCCAAACGAAAACTCCAAATTGAACGCGGTTTGCAAATCTGAGCTCCTCGTACGTCAATTAGTCGGATTAGAGATTTTTAATTTTTGACAAAAACACGAAAAAAAGACATGAGTAAACCCCTTGAAAATTTGTTAAAAAATGCAACTTTCTTAATAATCATCGTAGACTATTGAATTTGACTTATTTTTCATCAGAAAGACGAGAGAAATCGATTGCCGCTAAAAAATTTCAGCTAACTTCAATAGCAAAAAAATTAGTCAGTCACCATGAACATTTTAGAAAATTAAATAAATTAATTGATTTTTCAGACTTTGATCGGCCGTGGCGGCCAAACGAAAACTCCAAATTGAACGCGGTTTGCAAATCTGAGCTCCTCGTACGTCAATTAGCCGGATTAGAGATTTTCAATTTTTGACCAAAACGTGAAAAAAAGACGAGTAAACCCCTTGAAAATTTGTTAAAAAATGCAACTTTCTTAATAATCATCGTAGACTATTGAATTTGACTTATTTTTCATCAGAAAGACGAGAGAAATTGATTGCCGCTAAAAAATTTCAGCTAACTTCAATAGCAAAAAAATTAGTCAGTCACCATGAACATTTTAGAAAATTAAATAAATTAAATGATTTTTCAGACTTTGATCGGCCGTGGCGGCCAAACGAAAACTCCAATTTGAACGCGGTTTGCAAATCTGAGCTCCTCGTACGTCAATTAGTCGGATTAGAGATTTTTAATTTTTGACAAAAACACGAAAAAAAGACATGAGTAAACCCCTTGAAAATTTGTTAAAAAATGCAACTTTCTTAATAATCATCGTAGACTATTGAATTTGACTTATTTTTCATCAGAAAGACGAGAGAAATCGATTGCTGCTAAAAAATTTCAGCTAACTTCAATAGCAAAAAAAATAGTCAGTCACCATGAACATTTTAGAAAATTAAATAAATTAAATGATTTTTCAGACTTTGATCGGCCGTGGCGGCCAAACGAAAACTCCAAATTGAACGCGGTTTGCAAATCTGAGCTCCTCGTACGTCAATTAGTCGGATTAGAGATTTTTAATTTTTGACAAAATCACGAAAAAAAGACATGAGTAAACCCCTTGAAAATTTGTTAAAAAATGCAACTTTCTTAATAATCATCGTAGACTATTGAATTTGACTTATTTTTCATCAGAAAGACGAGAGAAATCGATTGCCGCTAAAAAATTTCAGCTAACTTCAATAGCAAAAAAATTAGTCAGTCACCATGAACATTTTAGAAAATTAAATAAATTAATTGATTTTTCAGACTTTGATCGGCCGTGGCGGCCAAACGAAAACTCCAAATTGAACGCGGTTTGCAAATCTGAGCTCCTCGTACGTCAATTAGTCGGATTAGAGATTTTCAATTTTTTACCAAAACGTGAAAAAAAGACATGAGTAAACCCCTTGAAAATTTGTTAAAAAATGCAACTTTCTTAATAATCATCGTAGACTATTGAATTTGACTTATTTTTCATCAGAAAGACGAGAGAAATCGATTGCTGCTAAAAAATTTCAGCTAACTTCAATAGCAAAAAAAATTAGTCAGTCACCATGAACATTTTAGAAAATTAAATAAATTAATTGATTTTTCAGATTTTGATCGGCCGTGGCGGCCAAACGAAAACTCCAAATTGAACGCGGTTTGCAAATCTGAGCTCCTCGTACGTCAATTAGTCGGATTAGAGATTTTTAATTTTTGACGAAAACGTGAAAAAAAAACATGAGTAAACCCCTTGGAAATTTGTTAAAAAATGCAACTTTCTTAATAATCATCGTAGACTATTAAAGTTGACTTTTTTTTCATCAGAAAGACGAGGAGAAATCGATTGCCGCTAAAAAAATTCAGCTAACTTCAATAGCAAAAAAATTAGTCGAGTCACCATGAACATTTTAGAAAATTAAATAAATTAAATGATTTTTTCAGACTTTGATCGGCCGTGGCGGCCAAACGAAAACTCCAAATTGAACGCGGTTTGCAAATCTGAGCTCCTCGTACGTCAATTAGTCGGATTAGAGATTTTCAATTTTTGACCAAAACGTGAAAAAAAGACATGAGTAAACCCCTTGAAAATTTGTTAAAAAATGCAACTTTCTTAATAATCATCGTAGACTATTGAATTTGACTTATTTTTCATCAGAAAGACGAGAGAAATCGATTGCTGCTAAAAAATTTCAGCTAACTTCAATAGCAAAAAAATTAGTCAGTCACCATGAACATTTTAGAAAATTAAATAAATTAATTGATTTTTCAGACTTTGATCGGCCGTGGCGGCCAAACGAAAACTCCAAATTGAACGCGGTTTGCAAATCTGAGCTCCTCGTACGTCAATTAGTCGGATTAGAGATTTTTAATTTTTGACGAAAACGTGAAAAAAAAACATGAGTAAACCCCTTGGAAATTTGTTAAAAAAATGCAACTTTCTTAATAATCATCGTAGACTATTAAAGTTGACTTTTTTTTCATCAGAAAGACGAGAGAAATCGATTGCCGCTAAAAAAATTCAGCTAACTTCAATAGCAAAAAAATTAGTCAGTCACCATGAACATTTTAGAAAATTAAATAAATTAAATGATTTTTCAGACTTTGATCGGCCGTGGCGGCCAAACGAAAACTCCAAATTGAACGCGGTTTGCAAATCTGAGCTCCTCGTACGTCAATTAGTCGGATTAGAGATTTTTAATTTTTGACAAAAACACAAAAAAAGACATGAGTAAACCCCTTGAAAATTTGTTAAAAAATGCAACTTTCTTAATAATCATCGTAGACTATTGAATTTGACTTATTTTTCATCAGAAAGACGAGAGAAATCGATTGCCGCTAAAAAATTTCAGCTAACTTCAATAGCAAAAAAATTAGTCAGTCACCATGAACATTTTAGAAAATTAAATAAATTAATTGATTTTTCAGACTTTGATCGGCCGTGGCGGCCAAACGAAAACTCCAAATTGAACGCGGTTTGCAAATCTGAGCTCCTCGTACGTCAATTAGTCGGATTGGAGATTATTAATTTTTGACGAAAACACGAAAAAAAAGACATGAGTGAAAATTTGTTAAAAAATGCAACTTTCTTAATAATCATCGTAGACTATTAAAGTTGACTTTTTTTTCATCAGAAAGACGAGAGAAATCGATTGCCGCTAAAAAATTTCAGCTAACTTCAATAGCAAAAAAATTAGTCAGTCACCATGAACATTTTAGAAAATTAAATAAATTAAATGATTTTTCAGACTTTGATCGGCCGTGGCGGCCAAACGAAAACTCCAATTTGAACGCGGTTTGCAAATCTGAGCTCCTCGTACGTCAATTAGTCGGATTAGAGATTTTTAATTTTTGACAAAAACACGAAAAAAAAGACATGAGTAAACCCCTTGAAAATTTGTTAAAAAATGCAACTTTCTTAATAATCATCGTAGACTATTGAATTTGACTTATTTTTCATCAGAAAGACGAGAGAAATCGATTGCTGCTAAAAAATTTCAGCTAACTTCAATAGCAAAAAAATTAGTCAGTCACCATGAACATTTTAGAAAATTAAATAAATTAATTGATTTTTCAGACTTTGATCGGCCGTGGCGGCCAAACGAAAACTCCAAATTGAACGCGGTTTGCAAATCTGAGCTCCTCGTACGTCAATTAGTCGGATTAGAGATTTTTAATTTTAAAACACGAAAAAAAGACATGAGTAAACCCCTTGAAAATTTGTTAAAAAATGCAACTTTCTTAATAATCATCGTAGACTATTGAATTTGACTTATTTTTCATCAGAAAGACGAGAGAAATCGATTGCTGCTAAAAAATTTCAGCTAACTTCAATAGCAAAAAAATTAGTCAGTCACCATGAACATTTTAGAAAATTAAATAAATTAATTGATTTTTCAGACTTTGATCGGCCGTGGCGGCCAAACGAAAACTCCAAATTGAACGCGGTTTGCAAATCTGAGCTCCTCGTACGTCAATTAGTCGGATTAGAGATTTTCAATTTTTGACCAAAACGTGAAAAAAAGACATGAGTAAACCCCTTGAAAATTTGTTAAAAAATGCAACTTTCTTAATAATCATCGTAGACTATTGAATTTGACTTATTTTCATCAGAAAGACGAGAGAAATCGATTGCCGCTTAAAAAATTTCAGCTAACTCCAATAGCAAAAAAATTAGTCAGTCACCATGAACATTTTAGGAAATTTAGAATAAATTAAATGATTTTTCAGACTTTGATCGGCCGTGGCGGCCAAACGAAAACTCCAAATTGAACGCGGTTTGCAAATCTGAGCTCCTCGTACGTCAATTAGTCGGATTAGAGATTTTTAATTTTTGACAAAAACACGAAAAAAAGACATGAGTAAAAAAAAATGAAAAAATTGAAAATTTGTTAAAAAATGCAACTTTCTTAATAATCATCGTAGACTATTGAATTTGACTTATTTTTCATCAGAAAGACGAGAGAAATCGATTGCCGCTAAAAAATTTCAGCTAACTTCAATAGCAAAAAAATTAGTCAGTCACCATGAACATTTTAGAAAATTAAATAAATTAAATGATTTTTCAGACTTTGATCGGCCGTGGCGGCCAAACGAAAACTCCAAATTGAACGCGGTTTGCAAATCTGAGCTCCTCGTACGTCAATTAGTCGGATTAGAGATTTTCAATTTTTGACCAAAACGTGAAAAAAAAGACATGAGTAAACCCCTTGAAAATTTGTTAAAAAATGCAACTTTCTTAATAATCATCGTAGACTATTGAATTTGACTTATTTTTCATCAGAAAGACGAGAGAAATCGATTGCTGCTAAAAAATTTCAGCTAACTTCAATAGCAAAAAAATTAGTCAGTCACCATGAACATTTTAGAAAATTAAATAAATTAAATGATTTTTCAGACTTTGATCGGCCGTGGCGGCCAAACGAAAACTCCAATTTGAACGCGGTTTGCAAATCTGAGCTCCTCGTACGTCAATTAGTCGGATTAGAGATTTTTAATTTTTGACGAAAACGTGAAAAAAAAACATGAGTAAACCCCTTGGAAATTTGTTAAAAAATGCAACTTTCTTAATAATCATCGTAGACTATTAAAGTTGACTTTTTTTTCATCAGAAAGACGAGAGAAATCGATTGCCGCTAAAAAAATTCAGCTAACTTCAATAGCAAAAAAATTAGTCAGTCACCATGAACATTTTAGAAAATTAAATAAATTAAATGATTTTTCGGACTTTGATCGGCCGTGGCGGCCAAACGAAAACTCCAAATTGAACGCGGTTTGCAAATCTGAGCTCCTCGTACGTCAATTAGTCGGATTAGAGATTTTTAATTTTTGACAAAAACACGAAAAAAAGACATGAGTAAACCCCTTGAAAATTTGTTAAAAAATGCAACTTTCTTAATAATCATCGTAGACTATTGAATTTGACTTATTTTTCATCAGAAAGACGAGAGAAATCGATTGCCGCTAAAAAATTTCAGCTAACTCCAATAGCAAAAAAATTAGTCAGTCACCATGAACATTTTAGAAAATTAAATAAATTAAATGATTTTTCAGACTTTGATCGGCCGTGGCGGCCAAACGAAAACTCCAAATTGAACGCGGTTTGCAAATCTGAGCTCCTCGTACGTCAATTAGTCGGATTAGAGATTTTCAATTTTTGACCAAAACGTGAAAAAAAGACATGAGTAAACCCCTTGAAAATTTGTTAAAAAATGCAACTTTCTTAATAATCATCGTAGACTATTGAATTTGACTTATTTTTCATCAGAAAGACGAGAGAAATCGATTGCCGCTAAAAAATTTCAGCTAACTCCAATAGCAAAAAAATTAGTCAGTCACCATGAACATTTTAGAAAATTAAATAAATTAAATGATTTTTCAGACTTTGATCGGCCGTGGCGGCCAAACGAAAACTCCAAATTGAACGCGGTTTGCAAATCTGAGCTCCTCGTACGTCAATTAGTCGGATTAGAGATTTTCAATTTTTGACCAAAACGTGAAAAAAAGACATGAGTAAACCCCTTGAAAATTTGTTAAAAAATGCAACTTTCTTAATAATCATCGTAGACTATTGAATTTGACTTATTTTTCATCAGAAAGACGAGAGGAATCGATTGCCGCTAAAAAATTTTAGCTAACTTCAATAGCAACAAAAATAGTCAGTCACCATGAACATTTTAGAAAATTAAATAAATTAATTGATTTTTCAGACTTTGATCGGCCGTGGCGGCCAAACGAAAACTCCAAATTGAACGCGGTTTGCAAATCTGAGCTCCTCGTACGTCAATTAGTCGGATTAGAGATTTTCAATTTTTGACTAAAACGTGAAAAAAAGACATGAGTAAACCCCTTGAAAATTTGTTAAAAAATGCAACTTTCTTAATAATCATCGTAGACTATTGAATTTGACTTATTTTTCATCAGAAAGACGAGAGAAATCGATTGCCGCTAAAAAATTTCAGCTAACTCCAATAGCAAAAAAATTAGTCAGTCACCATGAACATTTTAGAAAATTAAATAAATTAATTGATTTTTCAGACTTTGATCGGCCGTGGCGGCCAAACGAAAACTCCAAATTGAACGCGGTTTGCAAATCTGAGCTCCTCGTACGTCAATTAGTCGGATTAGAGATTTTTAATTTTTGACAAAAACACGAAAAAAAGACATGAGTAAACCCCTTGAAAATTTGTTAAAAAATGCAACTTTCTTAATAATCATCGTAGACTATTGAATTTGACTTATTTTTCATCAGAAAGACGAGAGAAATCGATTGCCGCTAAAAAATTTCAGCTAACTTCAATAGCAACAAAAATAGTCAGTCACTATGAACATTTTAGAAAATTAAATAAATTAATTGATTTTTCAGACTTTGATCGGCCGTGGCGGCCAAACGAAAACTCCAAATTGAACGCGGTTTGCAAATCTGAGCTCCTCGTACGTCAATTAGTCGGATTAGAGATTTTTAATTTTTGACAAAAACACGAAAAAAAGACATGAGTAAACCCCTTGAAAATTTGTTAAAAAATGCAACTTTCTTAATAATCATCGTAGACTATTGAATTTGACTTATTTTTCATCAGAAAGACGAGAGAAATCGATTGCCGCTAAAAAATTTCAGCTAACTTCAATAGCAACAAAAATAGTCAGTCACCATGAACATTTTAGAAAATTAAATAAATTAATTGATTTTTCAGACTTTGATCGGCCGTGGCGGCCAAACGAAAACTCCAAATTGAACGCGGTTTTCAAATCCGTTGTCCTCGTGTGCAAATTAGTCGGATTCAATTAAAATTGGTGATTTTTAATTTTTGATGAAAACTTGATGAATTACCCAAAAATTGCATTAAAAATGTTTTCCTGAGGAAACCGCTGGTTCGATTCGGGGTTGGAGAATTCCAGACAGCCAATACAATTTTACTTGAATAATTCTAGGGATTTTCAGAAAATGTGCTGCCAACTATTTTCGACTTTTTGATCTCACGGTATATCTTTTGCAGCTAATGCAATGGGATCGAAATTGTCATAGTAACTTGTTACTTTGTATATCTTTTGTTCTCGAATTGCGCATTCGTTTATAACTTAATTGTCTGGCGTTTTGAATGACAATAGATGCATAAATCGGTAATTGTGAAATCTCGATTATGAAATATCATTAAATATGTATTCCGATTGTTTTCATCACCTCAAACTCTTTGTATGGAAATTAATATTTCAAATCGGTACTACTGGAACGTGTACGCTTAAAAAAAATAATATCCATCACTATGATATCATGGCAACCTTTGTTTTTAATTCAAAATAATTGCAATATTAAAAGCAATGCCAGTTTTAATTGCTATTTGGTTAACTGCGCTGTTGAATAATGTGTGCCAATTTACTTGAATCATCAATTTTGCTCATTGATCATTATTTATTTGTGTTATTTCTGGCACGAAAATATAGTAATGAAAGAAAATTGGGGCCACGGTGGCCTAGTGAGTAGAGTTCCTGCTTACGGGTCTTGTTGTCGTGGGTTCAAATCCCATCCGCGCGGTCAATTTTTCAGAATGAAGAAGTGGCCGTGCCAATTTCGACGAATGAATTTACAAAGAGAAAACAAAAACATAAAATTCCTACGTTTTCGCCATTGCTTTACACCTGTAAAGCCTCTGTTTTGTTGGTATTAAACTATTTGGATTGTGGGATAGGGCCCTTCCGCCTTCCTATTGTTACTTTTAATTTAAGCTAAAAAAACTATGGCTGTGTAATGATTTTTTTTTATAGATTCATTGGTGATGTTGGAAGTTTACTAATTACCCAAAAAGTATTTGTAGCTGAAGTATAATTCCGTACTGGATAGTACTATCAACAATTTATATACAAGGTGTTACAAAATCTTTACATTATCATTGCTATCTCGGTAATTATAAGATATTGTTGGTTGGCAAAAAAAATAATGTAACTTACAAACACTAAAAAAAAAAAATAAAAAAAAATCATCGTTAGTGGCTGAATGGTCAAACCTATGCAAAAAAAACCAAAAAAGAAACAAATTTATGAAAGCAACAACTCACTATCCCGGTCAAGACGAATATTGAATTACTCAAAATACCTTTTTCTACTTCGGTTCGATAATGGACGTATTGTTTAACAATGAGCGTTATTGTTGACGAAAGAAAGTTCAAACAAGTGAAGGTATGACGCACTTTAGAATGAAAATGTAACTTGATCCGAATTGAAACCGAGAACCTATTTTCAACGAATCAATTTACACGCGTTGCAAAATATAATTATCATTATTCATGATAGATTGATATGATTGCGTTCTTGTAATTGTCACGTACGTGCGAATTACGATTTTGGTATTTACACCACTTTTAATATTTCTAGAAATCGCCGTGTTACAATTACAAAATTACAAACACGTGTTTATTAGTTCCTCGGGCTAATGACGCATGTGGTGTTATAGTTTTTTTTATTAGCATAGGAAATTAGTTCATTCCGCCAGAGTTTCAATTAACTGTGTTTATTGATTATTAAATATTTATTATTATATATTATATAGTAAATGGGGGGAAGGGAGGTATATTTATTATTATATATTATATAGTAAATGGGGGGAAGGGAGGTATATTTATTATTATATATTATAAATTGATTGGGGGGGGGGGGGGGGGAGGTAGCGTCTACCCCATCAACTTCGTTCCGAAAAAGTGACCGCACGAATGGGATTCGAACCCACGACCACGAGGCCCGTGAGCAGGGGCTCTACTCACTGGGCCACCGCGGCTCGTTATTCAACAGATCCTCCAGTTTTTCATACTGCCGTTCAAATTGTGTATACAAATTACGCTTATTACTCAACAATTCTGAATTAATAAAACAGTACAAGTGTATAATTTCCATGGTGCGTTCGTTCGCCTGTGTCAACTCATTCCAAATGTATTCTTTATGGTTATCTTTTCCGTTCCGATCTGATGAGTTGTTCAAAAGTTTATTTGGTAGATTCGACCGAGACCGTCGCATAACGGTCGTTACGTAAACGTCTGCCGAAGGTAGCGGAGAAAGCCGCCCAGACGTCACCATGCGCAATCTCGAAGTCATCGTTTACTGCCCATTAAAGGATGTAATTTTCGAATTAAATCTCGCTGTAATTATGAAGATCTAATTACTGCATTTACGACGAACTCGACTCACTGCTAAGTTCAAGCTCGCTGCAGTTCATAAAGATAATATTTAAAACGAAAAAATGGTGGTTTGGCCATCATGTTACTTTCTCCGACTTGATGGTATCATAGCCATTTATATTTACGTTTTCATGGTTTATTTTCAATTGAAATCATATTTAAAATGTACATCGAGCGTTTTGTAGACTCGGATGCAACTGACGTTTAAAACGTCAAAATTATTAAAGATGAAAATGGTCAGTTTACTCAAAAACCAAAGAGATTTCGAAAGAAACTTATTCTTTATAAGTTGTTCATTTTGGTATGCTCTACAATTATTATTTGCTGTAACTGTTACCGTTTCATAATTATAAACCAGAAATGAAAAAAAAACAAATTTCTCGAATAGCAATGGTTTTACGAAAAATATTTTCTTGTTCATTTTTTTGTTGTGTTTAATATTTGTTTGAATGTTTTTGTGATATTTTTCATATTTAAAAAAATATTGGAAGAAAACAAAAAGCCCATTTCCGGTGTACAAAATTTTACCGAAAGCTTTTCAGTTCTTCGGATTATCAAGTAAGACTTATGTTCAAAGTCTCATATGAATTGCTCAATTTGGCCAGTGTTTTCAAAGTAATTCAAGGTCATATAGACCGACCATAATGAAAATGAAATCCAAAAGTTTTTAATTGGTTTTATAAATATTATTTTTTGACTTACGAAGGAGTGGATGAAAAATTCTGAAAAAAAATATGAAAATAGTCCACCCAATTAACCATTTGACCAATTTTTTCCAAGGTCATTCAAGCTTATTTCGGCACTGAAAAAATTTCAAAAGATTTTAAACATAACTTTTTAAATCGATTTTTTAATCATTATTTTTATACTGACGAACAAGTGAATGAAAAATTCTGAAAAAATCATTAAAATAGTCCACCCAATTACCCATTTGACCAATTTTTCACAAAGTCATTCAAGGTCATTTAGTTACTGGAAAATTTCCAAAAGTTTGTAAATCGATTTTTTTTAAATTATTTTTTTTTACTGACGAACGAGTTTATGAAAAATTCTGAAAAAAATCATGAAAATAGTCTACCCAATAATTACACATTTGACCAATCTTTTTCAAGGTCATTCTAGGCCATTTAGATACTAAAATATTCCAAAAATTTTTGAAATAGATTTTTCAAACATTATTTTTTTACTGACGAACGAGTGGATGAAAAATTCTAAAAAAAATAATGAAAATAGTTTACCCAATTACCCATGTGACCAATTTTTTTCAAGGTCATTCTAGGCCATTTAGATACTAAAATATTCCAAAAGTTTTTGAAATCGATTTTTCAAACATTATTTTTTTACTGACGAACGAGTCGATGAAGAATTCTAAAAAAAAATTATGAAAATAGTCTACCCAATTACCTATTTGAGCAATTTTTTTCAAGGTCATTCTAAGCCATTTAGATACTAAAATATTCCAAAAGTTTTTGATATCGATTTTTCAAACTTTATTTTTTTACTGACGAACGAGTGGATGAAAAATTCTAAAAAAAATAATGAAAATAGTCTTTCCAATTACCCATTTGACCAATTTTTTTCAAGGTCATTCTAGGCCATTTAGATACTAAAATATTCCAAAAGTTTTTGAAATCGATTTTTCAAACTTTATTTTTTTACTGACGAACGAGTGGATAAAAAATTCTAAAAAAAATAATGAAAATAGCCTTTCCAATTACCCATTTGACCAATTTTTTTCAAGGTCATTCTAGGCCATTTAGACACTAAAATATTCCAAAAAATTTTGAAATAGATTTTTCAAACATTATTTTTTTACTGACGAACGAGTGGATGAAAAATTCTAAAAAAAATTATGAAAATAGTCTACCCAATTACCAATTTGACCAATTTTGTTCAAGGTCATTCAAGCCATTTAGATACTAAAATATTCCAAAAGTTTTTGAAATCGATTTTTTAAACATTATTTTTTTACTGACGAACCAGTGGATGAAAAATTCTGGAAAAAAATCATGAAAATAGTCCATACAATCACATATTTGATCTTTTTTCAAGGTCATTTAAACCCTAAAAAATTCCAAAAGTTTTTTTAATCGATTTTTTAAACTTTTTGTTTACACTGACGAACAAGTTGATGAAAATTCTGAAAAATTTCATGAAAATAGTCCACCCAATTACCGATTTGAACGCTTACGAAGTTCTTTTATTTTATTATTTATTTACTTTTATTACTTTATTTATTTATAAAAAAATACGATTTTTGTTTTGATTTAAAACAAAAAAAATGAGATTTGTGCGTTGATTTAAGGTGGAAATTTTCCAATTATTTTTAAAAATGTGTTAAATTCGCTACAGGTTCACGTTTAAATCATCAAATCTAAGAACGCGTTCAGCAGTTAGGTAATTAAAAAAAAATTGTTTTGACTTGAGAATTTGCGTTTTTTGACAATTTGAATTTTTGGCAATTAGCACTGATTTAAGATGGAAATTTTACAATGACTTTTCAAAACGTATTAAATTCGATACATTTTCACGATTAAATCATCAAAATCTAACAACGCGTTCAACAGTTATATATATTTTTAAAAATACGAATTCTTGTTTTGATTTAAAAATTTACGATTTTGGCAATTTGCATTGATTTAAGGGGGAAATTTTCCAATAACTTTTCAAAGAGTGATAAATTCGCTATAATTTCAAATTTAAAAAATCAAAATCCAACAACGCGTTTAATAGTTATATGATTTAAAAAAATACGATGTCTTAGTTTTGATTTTTGACAATTTACATTGATTTAAGATGAACATTTTCCAATGATTTTTTAAAATGTGTTAATTTCGCTACAATTTTATGAAAAATGTTTTCAAGCAAAAGATGTTCATTTCTTTGTTGTCTTCAAAGTTTGTTTAAATGTTTTTGTGATATTTTTCGTATTTACGAAAATATTGGCAATTGGAAATATTTTTTCCGTAAAAAAAATTTTTGAAAAAAAAAATCACGATCACAATACTTTCTCGTACTTCGTAACGGAGAAATTAAAAAGCTCACTTTATTGGCTTTATTATTAGATAATCAAGAATCCTAAATTTAAATCATTTTTATTGTTTCTTAGGTGTGTACTCTCTATATTTTTACTAGTTATACAAATAAATCTTAACTTTCTCCCCAATTTGTTCGATCGACTGAATGAGAAATCTGTACAATTGTCGAAATTGGCCAAACCGAAAGTGGCGTGAGTATTCCGTAATTTCCACACACACACAGACACACACTTATATCAGTTACTATTACACTCGATATTATGTTAACGTAATAGGAGATTACATTTAGCTTTCTCGCGTTTTGCTTTGGAATTGTGCTCAAGGAATGCGTTTGATACGTTTCTAATTGAATCGCAAAATTCGCAGTGGTGTTTCAAACAAAATTACAATGTCACTCATCCAGTAAACTTAAGAATTTTTCACATAATACGTTAACCATGCTGTTCAACTATCAAAATATTCGTGCACTTCGCTAAAAACTTGGCTAATCATCGTATAACCACGCTAATGTAATTTTTCCATCTTTCATAATTTTGACGTTTTAAACGTCAGTGTCCTCCTCTGGATGTACATTTAAAATATGATTTAAATTAAAAATAAACTATGAAAGCGTAAATGTAAGTAAGAAAGTAACATGATGGCCACATCACTATTTTTTTTATAAATAAGAAAATTGGTATAGTCACGTTAGTTTTGACCCACATTTTGAATACCGAGAGCAGTGTCTTGCAACTCGCAAGCGGCGAGGCATACCATTTCGCTTTTAAAGAGGCTGTCGTGCAACTTTCATTGCTGATGGAGTATTTGTGGTATTGCGTAACGCACCTCTTTCATTATCTCACCACACGAAACACGCGCTATGTTGGTATTTAAAGAGTACTACATGATTAACCGCAAAGCTAATTGCTCCGACCATAAATGTTTTTCCTTTGATGATTACTGTTTCCCTATTAAGCAACTAAAAATAATCGCGTACAAGACGTCGTTTGCTGATACCTTTCCTTAAGCGCGACGAATCGTTGTAGCCTTGAAATTGCCAAAGCTAATTGTAAGTGTTTTATGAAATCGAGCACTCGAATAAATCTTTCGCCTTTTATTAAAGATTTCCGTGGAGAGGGACAACTCCAATGAGTCTAAAACTAATTTTTGCACGCCCAGCTTAAAAGTTGGGCAATAAAAAAAAAATAAAATAAAAAAATATTAAATCGAGCATGTAACAAAAATTGACGACAAAGTTGGGGAAATGTAAAGTCATGTCTGAACTAAAATCGCACGATAAACAAACTATTTCCAAGTAAGTTGAAACCAATTCAAGCTTACAGTATGCTACACGTTGCGTCACCGGTGACTGACACTGAAGTATTCCAATGGGGGCGCGTCAGTCACCGGTGACTGACAGTGGGTACCAACTTTAAACTTACTTATCGTCTAAAAAATGCATTAAATAAGCATATTCTTACGCATTTTATAAAATAAAACTTAAAAATAAAGAAAACTTTTTTTGACATTTTACAAAAAAAAAATGGTGATGTGGCCATCATGTTACTTTCTCCGATTATTTGACGGTATAATAGTTATTTATATTTATAGATTAAATCGAGAGTTTCACATGAACGAATGGTAATGACGTTAGAAACGTCAAAATTATGAAAGGTAAAAATGACAAATTATTTTTCAAATTCTAATTATCTTTACCGTAAGTTTACTGAAAAACTAAAAAAAAAAATGCTAAAAAAAGTCCTGAAAAAGATTTCTAAAAATCGTGCTGATTAAAAAGCCTTTAAAAAAGTCTAATCAAAATCCTAAACAAGAAAGTCTTGAAAATAATTTTAAAAATAGTCCTGATAATAATAAGTCCTAAAAAAAAAGTAATAAAAGCCCTGAACAAGAAAGTCCTGAATAAGATTTCTAAAAATAGTTCTAACCAAAAAGTCATAAAAAAAACCTAATGAAAGTCCTGAACAAGTCTTGAAAAAAGTCCCGATAAAAATGTCCTGATAGAAAGTCTTGAAAAAATAGTCCTGAAAAAAGAAGTCTTGAAAAACAGGTCCTTCAAAAAGACCAGAAATAAAGTCCTGAAAAAAGAGTTCTGACACAAAAGGTCTTGAGAAAAAATCCTGGAGAAACAGTTTTGGAAATAAAGTCTTGAAAAAGAGCACTGTTAAAAAGTTGTGAAAAATAGTTGTGTAAAAAGTCCTGAAAAAAGTACTGCAAAAAGAGTCCTGAAAAATTAAGTCTTCACATAAAACACCAGAAATAAATGTCCTTAAAAAAAACTTGAGAGAAGTCCGAAAAAGAGTTCCAAAAAAAGTCCCGAAGGAAAGTCCTAAAATAAGTCTTGAAAAAAACTCCTGAAAAAGAGTCCTGAAAAAATGTCCTGTAATAAAAAGTTATGAAAATAACATCGTAAAATAATCCTAAAAAACATTTCTGAAAAAAACCCTGTAAAAAGATTAAAACAAAGACCTGAAAGAGGTCTGAAGAAATTGTCTTGGAAAAAATTATTACATTCAAAAATGTCCTGAAATATGGTACTGAAAAAAGTCCCGTAAAGAAGGAAAAAAATTCCCGAAAAAAGCAATGAAGAAAATTCTGAAAAGAAGTCCTGAGGTTCCCAATAAAGTCTCGAAAAAGTGTCCTGAAGGAACGGTCCTTGAAATAAAGTCGTGAGAGAGAGTATTGACAAATGCCGTGAAAAAAAGTCCTGAAAAATAGTCTTTTTACAAAATACCAGAAATAAAGTCCTGAAGAAAGTTCAGACAAAGAGTCCTATGAAATATCACAAAAAAATGTCATGTAAAGACAGACTTGAAAAATTGCCCTGAAAATAACAAAATAAACAAAAAAAAATCTGAAAAGAAAGCATTGTAAAAAGTTCTTAAAAAGATCTGAAGAAATTGTCTTAAAAAAGAAATCCAAGGTCCAAAAAGGTAATGAGAAAAAAAATTCTAAAAAATGTTATGAAGAAAATTTTGAAATTTTTTTTCTGAAAAAAAAAACAAAAATTAGTTCCTGAACAAAGAGTTCTTAAGAAAGTCCTGAGAAAAGAGTTCTGACAGAAAAGGTCCTAAAAAAAAATCCTGGAGAAACAGTTTTGGAAATAACGTCTTGAAAAAGAGCACTGTTAAAAAGTTGTGAAAAATAGTTGTGTAAAAAGTCCTGAAAAAAGTACTGCAAAAAGAGTCCTGAAACATCAAGTCTTCACATAAAACACCAGAAATAAATGTCCTTAAAAAAAACCCGAAAGAAGTCCCAAAGGAAAGTCCTAAAATAAGTCTTGAAAAAAACTCCTGAAGAAAGTCTTGAAAAAAGCCCCGAAAAAGAGTCCTGAAAAAAGGTCCTGTAATAAAAAGTTATGAAAATAACATCGTAAAATAATCCTAAAAAACATTTCTGAAAAAAACCCTGTAAAAAGATTAAAAGAAAGACCTGAAAGAGTTCTGAAGAAATTGTCTTGGAAAAAATTAATACATTCGAAAATGTCCTGAAATATGGTACTGAAAAAGTCCCGTAAAGAAGGAAAAAAATTCCTGAAAAAAGCAATGAAGAAAATTCTGAAAAGAATTCCGAAAAGAAGTCCTGAACAAGAGGTTCCTAAGAAAGTCTCGAAAAAGTCCCGAAAAAATGTGCTGAAGGAACGGTCCTTGAAATAAAGTATAGACAAATGCCGTGAAAAAAAGTCCTGAAAAATAGTCTTTTTACAAAATACCAGAAATAAAGTCCTGAAGAAAGTTCAGACAAAGAGTCCTATGAAATATCACAAAAAATTGTCATGTAAAGACAGTCTTGAAAAATTGCCCTGAAAATAACAAAATAAACAAAAAAAAATTCTGAAAAGAAAGCATTGTAAAAAGTCCTTAAAAAGATCTGAAGAAATTGTCCTAAAAAATAAATCCAAGGTCCAAAAAAGGTAATGAGAAAAAAAATACAAAAATTAGTTCTGAACAAAGAGTCCCGAAAACGCCCGGAGAAAAAATTCCTGTTAATAAAATTTTGAAAATATAGGTACTGAAAAAAAAAATCTAAAAATATTTCTTAAAAAGTCCTGAAAAAGAATCCTCAAAGAAAATAAAAGTCCTTAAAAAAGACCTGAAGGAAGTTCAGAAAACAGTCCTGAAGTCCCAAAAAGGCTAAAAACAGTCCTGAATTCCCAAAAAGGCTAAAAGAACAAAAAACTGTAAAAGTAAATACGAAATTTTAGCAAAAGCTTTCCAGTTTTTCGGATTCTGAAACAACACGTATGTTCAAAGTTTCATGGTCATTTCTGTATTAGTTTTTCGAAATACAGCGCGCACAGACAGACTGTTATGTAGAGAAAAAATTGTGATGTGGCCATCATGTTACTTTCTCCGATGGCTCCATCATTTATATTTACACTTTCATGGTTTATTTTCAATTGAAGTCATATTTTAAATGTACATCGAGCGTTGTGTAAACTCGGACGAAATTGACGTTTAAAACGTCAGAAAAATTATACTTTAAATTCAAAAGCTCAGTTCACTCAAAAACTAAAGAGATTTGGAAAGAAACTTATTTTTTATAAGTTATTCATTTTGACATTCTCTGCAATTATTATTAACAAAAATTTGCTGTAACTATTATCGTTTCATAATTATAAACCAAAAATGAAAAAAAAATAATACATTCTTTTCTCGAAAAAAAAACTTAAGGTTATGTTTACATTTGTTTCTCGTGTGACGCCAATTCAAAATCCACACCGGTCTTTTTCGCCGCGAATAAAACATACATTTTACCCCCTCTCTGTTTCTGATCTAACAATAAGTCGATTATTAATCCACAGTTGAAAAACCAATTTAAATTTAGAGTTTTGATGAATATGTTAATTTGAACTTTTGGGCTGTAAAAAGGGATTTGGAGCCTGCTCTGGCGTTAAATAGTTAACCTTATTATTACCTTCTACTTCTAATAAAATTAAAAATATTCCAGAGCAATGGACTAGCGCGCGTCGCCGTCGTCGCCGTCTGTCCCCACCATTTTCAAATAAAAATGAAAGTGAGTTTATAGCAAACTTTAAACTGCTCGCCGTCCGAGACACGACAAGGTGCGCACTTGCCTAGTAGTACCCTATTATTTCGTACCGAATTTTTTGGGAAATTTCGGAAACGGTCCGAGCGCCGCGCTCTCGTCAGGAACGCATTGTGTCGCAATTTTGTGGTGATTTTTTTTTTGGATTTAGCGGGAACTCGCAGGAACGCAGGTAAATAAGAGATTTTTTGATTGTTACGTAATCGCGGAGTGGAGTGTGCAACCGGCGATTTCTACGAGTCAATAATAACAGGTTTCTTTTTTTTTGTTAACAAGCAGCATAACACTGGTAAAAGTGATTTTTAACCGAACACATGTAATGTCTAATTATCTACAGTGAAGGAAAGGCAGAATTATTTATAATATGGTGTGAGCCACAAAATTGGCTGTGAGATAAATGAGGTATGTCGCATATTATTAGATTAGATCAATTGAATTAGATTTAAAAAAATGAATGACTGCTATGTTTCTCTCTTTCAGAAAAATTCTGTGGCTCACGCCTTATAATAAATACACTGCTTCAGTTTTTATTTAAAAAGTATTCCAAAAATGCTAAAAGCTCTGTACTCGTCCACAATAGCACTTTATGGACTCGCCTCCTTTATTGGCCGAGCGAGCGAAGCGATTAAACGTCTCGTCCCATAAAGTATTACATTGTAAAAAAAAGGTGAATCCCGTTAATAAACGTATTATTATTTTTATTATTATTAAAAGTGCTATATTATAGACTTATTAATTACATAAATAGATATTCTTTAGTTTTAAATTATACTATTTTAATTATACATGAAAATCAAATATTTTTTTTTTATTTCTGTTTTTTGGCATAGGTTTGACCATTCAGCCACTAACGATGATATTAGAAAATCAAATAAATATGCATACATTTTACAAAGAAGACATGACATGCTCGCTTAAAAAAATATCAAAAATTATGAAAAACAATTTTTCTATACATCCCAGAGAATTATGATTAAGAAAAATCCGCAAACACGTTTTGTTGTTTTGCTTGTAAACCGACCTCTACAATTTTTAACACGATTTGAGCGGTAAGAAAACAAATTAAATATATATATTTTTTTTATTCAGAAAAATATCACATTTGAAGGTCATATTACAGACGCTACGTTGTTGGTGGCGAACCATGACATTTTAATTGGTTTATAGTCGTAAATGTTAGGCAAACGCAGGGGCGGCTCGTTATGTAGAGCCAAGGAGCCATGGCACTACCTCTAATTTCAAATTTTTTATTAATTCTAAAAACACGTTAAAACGATGCCTGCGAAAGTTTTATGAGACGAGAAAAATGGCAATGCATTTATTTGAGAATATATCTCTTGAACAAATTAGCAGATTTGAAAAATACACAGGATTGTGTTTTGTGTTGTTATCTTGAAAACCAGTGATGGGATATTTTAAGTTTCTCAGAGGATTATTAATATTAATGTATTTTGAGTAAATTTGGAAAGCTTCAAGTGTGTTACAGTTGTTTTTGTATTTCTTTTTTCAATCCGAAGAAGTGAAACTTGAAAAAATCTTAAGCGCTATTCTCAGTCGGTTATCTTAAAAACCAGTGATGGGATATTTTAAGTTTTTTAGAGGATTATTAATATTAATGTATTTTGAGTAAATTTGGAAAGCTTCAAGTGTGTTACAGTTGTTTTTGTATTTCTTTTTTCAATCCGAAGAAGTGAAACTTGAAAAAATCTTAAGCGCTATTCTCAGTCGGTTATCTTAAAAACCAGTGATGAGATATTTTAAGTTTTTTAGAGGATTATTAATATTAATGTATTTTGAGTAAATTTGGAAAGCTTCAAGTGTGTTACAGTTGTTTTTGTATTTCTTTTTTCAATCCAAAGAAGTGAAACTTGAAAAAATCTTAAGCGCTGTTCTCAGTCGGTTATCTTAAAAACCAGTGATGGGATATTTTAAGTTTTTTAGAGGATTATTAATATATTAATGTATTTTGAGTAAATTTGGAAAGCTTCAGGTGTGTTACAGTTGTTTTTGTATTTCTTTTTTCAATCCGAAGAAGTGAAACTTGAAAAAATCTTAAGCGCTGTTCTCAGTCGGTTATCTTAAAAACCAGTGATGGGATATTTTAAGTTTTTTAGAGGATTATTAATATTAATGTATTTTGAGTAAATTTGGAAAGCTTCAAGTGTGTTACAGTTGTTTTTGTATTTCTTTTTTCAATTCGAAGAAGTGAAACTTGAAAAAATCTTAAGCGCTGTTCTCAGTCGGTTATCTTAAAAACCAGTGATGGGATATTTTAAGTTTTTTAGAGGATTATTAATATTAATGTATTTTGAGTAAATTTGGAAAGCTTCAAGTGTGTTACAGTTGTTTTTGTATTTCTTTTTTCAATCCAAAGAAGTGAAACTTGAAAAAATCTTAAGCGCTGTTCTCAGTCGGTTATCTTAAAAACCAGTGATGGGATATTTTAAGTTTTTTAGAGGATTATTAATATATTAATGTATTTTGAGTAAATTTGGAAAGCTTCAGGTGTGTTACAGTTGTTTTTGTATTTCTTTTTTCAATCCGAAGAAGTGAAACTTGAAAAAATCTTAAGCGCTGTTCTCAGTCGGTTATCTTAAAAACCAGTGATGGGATATTTTAAGTTTTTTAGAGGATTATTAATATTAATGTATTTTGAGTAAATTTGGAAAGCTTCAAGTGTGTTACAGTTGTTTTTGTATTTCTTTTTTCAATTCGAAGAAGTGAAACTTGAAAAAATCTTAAGCGCTGTTCTCAGTCGGTTATCTTAAAAACCAGTGATGGGATATTTTAAGTTTTTTAGAGGATTATTAATATATTAATGTATTTTGAGTAAATTTGGAAAGCTTCAAGTGTGTTACAGTTGTTTTTGTATTTCTTTTTTCAATCCGAAGAAGTGAAACTTGAAAAAATCTTAAGCGCTATTCTCAGTCGGTTATCTTAAAAACCAGTGATGGGATATTTTAAGTTTTTTAGAGGATTATTAATATTAATGTATTTTGAGTAAATTTGGAAACCTTCAAGTGTGTTACAGTTATTTTTGTATTTCTTTTTTCAATCCGAAGAAGTGAAACTTGAAAACATATTAAGCGCTGTTCTCGGGGGGTTATCTTGAAAACTTGTGAAGGGGTATCTTGGACTTTTTCAAGGATTATTATGATGAATGTATTTTGAGTAAATTTGGAAAATTGCAAGTGTGTTGGACTTGTTTTTATATTTTTTTTTTGCACTCGTAAGAAGTGAAACTTAAAATCTTGAATACCAGTGATGGGATTTTTTTGGAGGATTATTAAAATTAAAGTATTTTGAGTAAATTCGGAAAATTAGTGTGTTGCAGTTGTTTTTATAATATTTTTGTTTCAAGTGCAAATTTAAAAAAATCTTAAACGCTGTTCTCGGTCGATTATCTTGAAAACATGCGATGGGGTGTTTTGAGTTTTTTTAGAGTATTTTTAAGATTCATATATTCTGAGTAAATTTAAAAAGTTTCAAGTGTGTTGCAGTTTTTTTTTTCACTCGGAAGAAGTGCAAATTAAAAAAATCTCAAGCGCGGTTTTTGGTCGGTTATCTTGAAAATTTGTGAGTTTTTGGAGGTATATTAAAACTATTGTATTTTAAGTAAATTGGAAAGTTTCATGTATTTTACAGCTGTTTTTATATTTTTTTCGCGTCAACAAAAAAATATTATAATTTTTCATAAAATTTTTCATAAATTTACATGAAAAGTTGCCAAAGCCATCGACGAAATGTATTGGAATTTTCTACCAAATCACTCTTGAATTAATATTGAGTGATTTTGTGAAGTTCCAAGTGGATGGCAATTGTTTTTATATTTTTTTTCGCGTCAACAAAAAATGATTACAATTTTTCATAAATTTACATGAAAAGTTGCCAAAGCGATTGACGAAATGTATTGGAATTTTCTACCAAATCACTCTTGAATTAATATTGAGTGATTTTGTGAAGTTCCAAGTGGATGGCAATTGTTTTTATATTTTTTTTTTCGCACCAACAAAAAATGATTACAATTTTTCATAAATTTACATGAAAAGTTGCCAAAGCGATCGACGAAATGTATTGGAATTTTCTACCAAATCACTCTTGAATTAATATTGAGTGATTTTGTGAAGTTCCAAGTGGATGGCAATTGTTTTTATATTTTTTTTTTCGCGCCAACAAAAAATGATTACAATTTTTCATAAATTTACATGAAAAGTTGCCAAAGCCATCGACGAAATGTATTGGAATTTTCTACCAAATCACTCTTGAATTAATATTGAGTGATTTTGCGAAGTTTAAAGTGGATGGCAATTGTTTTTATTTTTTTTTTTCGCGTCAACAAAAAATGATTACAATTTTTCATAAATTTACATGAAAAGTTGCCAAAGCGATCGACGGAATGTATTGGAATTTTCTACCAAATCACTCTTGAATTAATATTGAGTGATTTTGTGAAGTTTAAAGTGGATGGCAATTGTTTTTATATTTTTTTTTTCGCGCCAACAAAAAATGATTACAATTTTTCATAAATTTACATGAAAAGTTGCCAAAGCCATCGACGAAATGTATTGCAATTTTCTACCAAATCACTCTTGAATTAATATTGAGTGATTTTGTGAAGTTCCAAGTGGATGGCAATTGTTTTTATATTTTTTTTTTCGCGCCAACAAAAAATGATTACAATTTTTCATAAATTTACATGAAAAGTTGCCAAAGCCATCGATGAAATGTATTGGAATTTTCTACCAAATCACTCTTGAATTAATATTGAATGCTTTTGTGAAGTTCCAAGTGGATGGCAATTGTTTTAATATTTTTTTTCGCGCCAACAATGATTTTGCAACAATTATCGTTTTTTTTCTTCTTTATATTATATGCTAAGTGGCTCTACCATCAAAATGTTCCACGAGCCGCCACTGGGCATACGTATAAACTAATTACCCAAAATCACCGTAAAAGATCTCGGTAAGACCCTTCAGAAAATGTACTTGCGCAAGAACAAATGTTGATTTCAAGCGAAAAGAACTTGAAAATGCAAAAAATTGCAACTTTTTTTAATAATCATTGTAGATCGTTATAGTGAAAGTTATATGAATGAGAAAAATCGATTAAAATTTCAGCTAGTTTAAGGGGGAACACCACCTTGAGCGCGTCATTTTCGTATTTTATTTTCGGCATGAAAAGTCAGGAGGGTAAATCGTTTTTGATGGTTTTATTATTAAGTGATAAACCGGCTTCCAAACTATTTTTTTTTTCGCGCCGATCGCGGCTACCTTGAGGCCGCTGCACGTCCTCTTGCGGGAGATCGCCCCACTGCGGGGAGATTTCTGCAGTGACGGTTCGCGGGTTTTTTCTGGTACGGCCGAGGAACAAGAGGTGATAATACAGATAGGTGCGGTTACGCAGGAAGCCGTCTCTGCAACTGACCCTACCTATCTGTATTACCTCTTGTTCCTCGGCCGTACCAGAAAAAACCCCGCGAACCGTCACTGTTGAAATACTTTTTCTTGAAATATTCGCTCTTATAGGTCATGTATGTCATGGTTTAAAAACCGGATTTTAATTCAAATGTATTTTGTGTTAAAGGTGGTTACCTTGAATAAATCAATTTTTTTTTTAGGTAATTAACATTTTTAATTGCGAGGTTTTATTGTATTCTTGGGGACGCAATATGAAAGTACACTCTCATGTATTTTAAACATTACATTATAATTGAAGGTTTTATTGCATTTGTTCGGAAATTTTCCTCAAACTCACTATCGATCGCGAGATGGCCCAAATTAGATGTTTTTATTAGCCTATAAGAAAAAATCTGATATTTTCTGAAATAATAACAATAGCCATGACTGATCATGGCTAACTTGACTAAACAAATTAGAAACAACTTTACTTGTTGCAGAAAGCATTAGATAAATACAAGAAAACGAAATGGCTACATTTCGTTTTCTTGTATTTAGCTAACTTGACTAGTTTTTCAATTTTTGACTATTTAAAATATTTAATAATAATAATAATAATAATAATAATACATATATTACGGTAAATCACCATTACACAATTAAATAAACAACAAAATTTGTGAGTAAATGAGAACTAAAATTACGATTTAAACTGTAAATTAAACAATGATACACACATACATACAAATATCCATACACACGCACACACATGAGTGAGCAAGCTTGCCATATACAAAATATATATTCCTACTTAAACGAATCTTACAATTAATTTGAATTCTAATTTACATTTTTCTATCTAATGTTCGTTTAAATGAAGAATATGGTTCTTGCATTTTTTTTTAAATGGAACACACTGTATATTTTTATGTCATTTAATAGAACTTTAAATCACCAACAATGAACTAAAGACCTTGACCAAAGTCCCTAATCATGGTTAATTACTTTTACGCATATTTTGTTATTTCCACGCCAACTACCTTATAATAATTTAAATTAATTATTTCTGTAAATTATATGTTTACTATAACTGCAACCGCGCGGGCGCTCTTCAAGAAATTGATTACAGCATTGAGAGGTTGATTACCGTCATTTCCAATAAACACTTAGAAGTTCAATTTAATTACTCGCCTGAATAGTGTACTTTATGCATTCCTTCAATACCGAGGTTCGATGATTCTATATACAGGGTGCTTCAGACCACCAGTTCCAGGCATTTTTTTTCGATTTATAGTTTCCTGAGAAAAAAATGTGTAATTACCAAATTTTTATACTATACTAGTCTCGAGTTCCAAAACCAACCGGTAGGGGGCACCTGCGCTTAAGTAAAGAATTTTTTACGCTACCGACAAAGTAACTAAGCATGCATCCATGGTGACAGGTACCGTAAGTGGCTGATAATATTCGTGGTGTTTGTTGTCCTTGACGACGGAACTTAATTTTTCACTTACGGACCTAGGAAAATAATAAACAACAGAAGTTGTAATCTGACGTTTAAATGTCACTGTCACTTTTGATATTTAAAGACGGAGAGACGAATGCAGAGGGACTCGGCGGACGTAAATTGTAATTGGCTAATAAGTACATAATATAGCGAAGTACATAAGTAGTAATAGTACATGTTACAACATTTAACATTTATATATGCTCTATATATTCGTAATGGGTCGCTTACGATTGGTGAAAACAGTTCGGTAATTCATCAATTACAAAGCGGGAGTAGGTAAAATAAATAAATAAACTAGTTTTCCGACGACAGCTCCTGAAAACAGACATATAAGTTGTCAATTGTATATTTGTCACTTTTTTGACAAGTAATGTCATGCTTGAAAATTGAAATCCTCAAACCTCAAAAAAATGTGTCAAAATCATTCAAATAAAATGGGTAGTAACGAAGAACAATTAATTATTTATGAATCGATTTTAAAATAGTAATAAACAAATTTAGATTAAAATTTAAGAATATTTTGAAGCTAATAATATCCACATATTCAATTGAGATAGACGCGGGTAAATTCGAGAAAAATTATGATTGAAACATACTTGAGAAAATGTTTGGTCGTAGGAAACTTCAACACTACATTGCATGCTCGTACCTTTGCAATGCAAATTAGTATAGTTGACCGAAAGATATAAGGCGTTTATGGCCTTTTACGGTATGTAACTTTCACTAATTTTAATGAAGTACCGACAGCAAACTCTAATCCCCAGCACCCAATAAATGATCCGCAACTGATCCTCCTAACGGTGTCCCAGGCCGGGTTTCGGTATTTTTTTTATTAAGGGGCCGTTTTAACTTAACTTCGGGTGCTGCCGCGCGCACCCTTTGCAACGCACACATTTGTATCGAGAAAATGTACAATGCGGTCCTGACCAGCCCGAGAATATTTATGGGTTCGGTTTCACCATATGATGGCCCTAAACTTATTAAGGCAGTCAACCGGTAAAAGGCCATAAACGCCTTATATCTATTGGACAACTATACTCGCTTTCAAAACTTGTCAAACAATCTACTATAATTCGATATACGAAGAATCTTCGTCTCCATTATTTATTTATAAATAATATTATAATCTACTATTACATTGCTGGATAATCAACACATTTGGTCCAGAAATGTTTGGTGCGGTATATTAGGAGGTATCTTTTTGGAATGCGGCTTCCTTTCTCTTTCAATTTCGGCGATTATCCAGTTACAGCATAACAGCATTTCGGCACCTTGACCGCATTGCTGAACTCGATCCTTTAACCTACTTATGCAAATTTTATGCAAATTAATATAAACTTATAAGCAGTATTGAGGCGGGAATAATTCGCTCAAAGAAAAGTGAAATTTGAATGTTGACTCGTAACATCTGACAATTACAATATTTTTAGTGCACTGCTGAAATTTTAGTATAGAAAAGTCAACGAATGTTGCCAGCCTTACTGTATTTCAAAAAGTGTAAAACAATTGTAAATTTTTTAAATATGAAGCTTCTATTTCCTCAAATAATTTAGCAAAGTCTAACGACTAATGAAGCATTTTCCGATTAACACTTTTTGAGCGGGTGCTATGACCAAGGTGACTTGACTATGTAGCGGGTTGGATTTGCAACGCAAGCAAAAATATTGCGTGTATGATGAACTATATGCAACCCATTCTGCATGTTTGCGTCTAAAAATAGAAGGCCCGCCTATAGCACACAGTTCGCAGTGTCTACAATAGACGCCAAAGTGTGTTAATATAATGATTGAATAATACAATTCATTTGGCCATAATTAGTTATAATTCATAAGACTAATTTTCTTTTCCATCGCTTATTTCTATATATTTTCTCACTCGATTGCGTTCGAGATTTGAGTCTTGAGTTATTTGATTTGTGGTATTGTAAACTTAACAAACACCTTTTAAAGATCTTGGAAATATTTTTGAATGAATACGACCGTGCAAGTATTATAACGGCAATACTTATTATTTAACGGATTTAAGGATTCAAAGTTTTTCAGTTATTTAACGTTTCAATTATCAAAATCATGAATTACGAGTAATTTAAATTCAAACATAGCACATTCGTGCTTTCGGCTGCTGCTGCGCCATCCTCCGGACGATGGCTGATCTACCAAGTGATTGCGATTAGCGCGAAAACGCTCAAACTTTATACTTATGATCAAAATGTATTTGTTTTTTGACTTAGGCTGAGCCATTCAGTCACACACGGCTGTTATTAATGAATAGTGTAAGACATATACAACAACCACGGACCCAAGAAAAAAAAAATGTAAATTGTATACATCAAACGATAAAATGTTTTATTCTGAATCGAACGATGTGTAAAATAGGAGATTTAGCGATTTTCCAGTAATTAATAAATTAAAATTTAACAGGAGCAAATGTCGGTAATTCAGTGTACTGTAAATCATAAAATTTAAATACACAGTGCTTTTATTTTAACTCTGAACATATGATTGTTAATGCCTATGTTCAATCGTAGAACAATCACCTCAACGCATTAATAGGTAGGCAACCATACTTACGCAGTTTTATTTAATTGTCAAAATTGTGTTGATAATAAAAATGTATTACACCACCAAAGAAAGAATGCAAATAATTAATTGGTATAAGAGCACTCGAGATGTTAAGGTGCGTATCCACCGGCGAACTTATCATGAACAGTCCGTGAACAGCTACAAGCCCTGTTCGCAATTAGCTCGCGAACAAATCTCGATCACCCCGCGTTCAGTACACGAACATGTCTAGATGAAATGAATTTTCGTTGAACGTTGTTCGCCAAGAAGTTCGCGCAGTGTTCCAGTTTTATCTGTATCAAATAGACATGTCTTGTGTTGATGAAACGGATCAAATTTGATCTCAAACCATGTCCTACCGTATATTTCATCCCTGCCCATCCCAGATTTTATCATTTTCTCCGCCTTTTGCCGTTCGCGTCGAAATTGAGCCAAAAGAGTTTTCATTTTTCGTTCAACTTCTTCGCGGCAACAATGCAGTTCTTTTGCCAAAGTTTCCCACGCGTCACTCTTCTTTATTTGATTCCTATAGTCAGTTATTTTGACATTCCACAGCACTTCTTTTTCCCGGTAGCTTTCTATAAGCGTCAGTATTTTATCATCCGTCCACTCTATAATTTTTCGTTTTAAAATTGATGCGAACAGTTTCACCGTCTACATCTGACTGAGGTTCGGCGAACATACCCTTTAAAGTTACCGACAACTGGCGGGACTTTTGGCGAACTCGAGACGACCAGGGTAAAATCCGTTAATATTACGCGAGCTGTTCGCGCACAGACCCACAACATTGGGCGAACAGGTTATTGGGTGATCGCGAGCACCGGTGGATACACACCTTTAGAGATTTGTTTTTGGTTGCGTATCTGAGCAGACAACTTCCATCCATCGGAACAATTTTTAATATTTACCATAATTTTGACAATACTAGCTGCGTGAGTAATTTTCAATACCTTGGCCACCACGGTCACCCGATTTATCTCCAAACGACTTTTTTGTGGAGGTATCAAAAAAACAATGTTTTAGCTGTAGAGCATTCCAATAAATAGGGGACTTAAATTTTTAAAAAAGCAACTTTTTTTTAATATAATCCCGTAACCGCCCCTCTACATACGTCACTGGCTCAAGGCGCGCGCCTATGCCTAAAATCGCCACTGACAGGAATGCATTTATGAATTACGTAAAAAATCATCACATTGAACTAGGCAATATTGAACTGTACGTATATGTGGTTGCCTAGCATAAACTATAAGTATGCATTATAAAGTGAGAGTATTTTGCTTTCGCCAATGGGCCACAGATGTCGGCTCTAGTAAGAATTTATTATTACTTTTTAATATATTCACTACCAATAGCATAACCCATTATTTATGATAATTGGTCAACCTCGGTTAGTACGTTACCGTGGATCCTAGAGGGCGCGAGCTCATTAATTATATACGCTTTGTTCTGTTATTGGAAAAACGCAATTTTTAGTCATTTGCTATTTAAATATTTAATATATATATATTGGAGCCTCACTTGTACGAAGACTAAGTGATTAAGTGAATACTTCGTGTATGTGAATAGGTGTCGCTTCCTTGTATGGATTTTACTGTACTGTTTTATAAATAGTAAATCGCTTAATGAATTTGAATAAATTTATCAGGAAATATTCTCGACAGACAAATGCAGTTATAAAAAAAAAGAAAAAGCTCAAAAAGAAGTTATCACCAGTGACGGTTCGCGGGATTTTTTCTGGTACGGCCGAGGAAGAGGTGGTAATACAGATAGGTAGGGTCAGTTGCAGAGACGGCTGCCTGCGTGACAGCACCTATCTGTATTACCACCTCTTGTTCCTTGGCCGTACCAGAAAAAACCCCGCGAACCTTCACTGGTTATCACTAGTTTTTTTAGGAATTTTTCATCAAAATCTCTGCTTTGTAAATGTAAACTTTGGACTAGATTTTCTTAATTTTCTCAAAAACCCCGTAATGAATTTTAATAAATTTCTGAGAAAATATTCCAGACATATGTAGCTATAAAACAAAAGAAAAATCTAAACAGACGTTATCACTAATTTTTCCAGAATTTTTATCAAAATCGCTGTACTGAAAAATGCTAACATACGACTAGATTTTCTTAATTTTCTCAAATATCCCTTGATGAATTTTAATAAAGTTTTAAGGAAATGTTCCAAAGATATGTAGCTGTAAAACAAAAGAAAAATCTAAGAAGACGGTATCACTAGTATTTCCAGAATTTTTCATCAAAATCTCTACTTTGCAAAAACAAACATTCGACTGGATTTTCTTAATTTTCTCGGAAACCATGTAATGTATTTTGATTAAATTGTTAGGAAATATTCCAGAAATATGTAGCTATAAAATAAAGGAAAAATCCAAAAAGAAGTCATCACTAGTTTTTCCGGAATTTTTAATCAAAACCTCTGCATTGAAAAAAGCGAACATTCTAGAAGATTTTTTGAATTGTCTCAAAAACCGCCTAATGAATTTTAATTAATTTATCAGGAAATATTCCAAACATAGGTAGCTATAAAACAAAAGAAAAATCAACAAGATATTATCACTATGTTTTTCGGAATTTTTCATCAAAATCTCTGCTCTGGAAATGTAAACATTTCACTGGATTTTCCTCAGTTTCTCACGATTTTTTATAAATTTTCTAGAAAATTTTCCAGACATATACGGCTATAAAACAAAGGAAAAAATCTAAAAAGACGCTATCACTAATTTTTCCAGATTTGTTTTTATCAAAATCGCTGCATTGCAAAATACCAGATTTTCTTCATTTTCTCAAAAATCCTGCAACGCATTCAAATAATTTTTTTAGGAAATATTCCAGACATTTATGGAAACACACAAAAAGACGTTATCACTAGTTTTTCCGGAATTCTCTTATCAAAATCCTTGTTTTGCAGAATGCGAACATTCGATTGGATTTTTTAAATTTTCTCAAAAATCTTGCAACGAATTAAAAAAATAAAATTGGGGCAATATTCCAGACATACGTTATATTATATTATATGTTAGACAACTATAAAAAAAAGAAAACCCTAAAAGACGGCATCACTAGTTTTTCCCGTTTTTTCATCGCTGCATTACAAAATACGTTCGACTAGATTTTCTTAATTTTCTCAAAAACCCGTTGCTTAATTTTGATAAATTTTCGAGGAAATATTCCAGACATATGTAGCTATAAAACAAAAGAAAAATCCGAAAACATGTTATCATTAGTTTTTCCGTAATTTTTCATCTAAATCACTGCATTGCAAAATACGTTTGACTAGATTTTCTTCATTTTCTCAAAAACCCCTTACTGAATTTTAATAAAATTTTAAAAAAATATTCTAAACACATGTAGCTATAAAACAAATGAAAAATCCGAAAAGACGTTATCACTAGTTTTTCCGGATTTTTTCATCAAACTGTTTTGTAAAATACGAACATACGATTAGATTTTCGGGATTTTTTTTTAAACCCTGTAATGAATTTTATTGAATTTTTTCAGAAAATACTCCAGACATATGTAGCTATAAAACAAAAGAAAAATCCAACAAGATGGTATCGCTAGTTTTTCCGGAATGTTTCATCAAAATCGTTGTTTTGAAAAATTGCAAACAATCGAATATACTTTCTTCGATTTCTCATAAATGTTGCAACGAATTTCAATAAATATTTCTGGAAATATTCCGGACATATATACCTATAAAATAAAACAAAAATAAAAAAAAAGTTATTACTAATTTTTCCGAATTTTTTTTAACAAAAATGCTAACGTTCGTCTAGACTTTTTAATTTGATTAAAAACCCCTTGACGAGTTTTAATACATTTTCCAGGAAATGTTTGAGACATATGTAGGTGTAAAATAAAGGAAAAATCCAAAAAGATTTTTTCCGGAATTTTTCATCAAAATCGCTGCATTGAAAAACGCAAACGTTCGACTAGATTTTGTTCATTTTCTCGAAAACCCTACAACGAATTTTGATATTTTTTTACTAAAATTCACGATCGAAATACTTTCTCGTTATAAATGTAAAGCGTTTTATTTATAACACCACAAGTGGTCTAATTTGGGCGGTGAAATTCACTAATCGTTACAAACGTTGTTGGCCAAGTAATTTCGCGATGGATTGGTGCACGCAAATTACCACGGCGAGCAATTTTTAATCAATTACGAGCGAAATTGCTAATTGCAACCAACTTGTTCCTAAAATCATTAAATTTCACCCGCTTTAATTTCACCACACGAAATCTTCATATTTCAAATGGAAAAAGTCAAAATTATGATAGGTGAAAATGGCGCTTCAAATTCTATAAGTCAGTTCACTCAAAAACTAAAGAGATTTCGAAAAAATATACCCGGCAGTTCGGTTTCAACTTTAAAATATCATCGATATCATTGACGAGTGCTTATCATAAAAAAACACACGAATAAAAAATATCTGGAAGCATCTCTGTGTCGTTTATCACAGCAAATGAATTTATCGGTAGTAACATGCCGCAAGTAACATAACCTCAATATGTGTTACTAACTTAATTTTTTTAAATTAAAACATCATGGCACACTTGAGGTTTTTTTTTAATGAACATACAATACAATTCTATGCAGCAACATTACCAAGAAAATTAAGTGAATGACTGGAGCACGGAATAAACGTTGCCGATGAAGCATGTGACAGCATGTCATCTTGTTTATTGTTTGCAGACCATATTTGGTGCATTATCGTATAATTGGCGACTGCAATATTTTGGCATATATTGTAGGGTAGAAACTATCTCTTTTAGATATTTACAAATTAGAGATGTTCGATTATGGAAATGATTGATCGATTATTGATCATAATAATCTGTTATATTGATCGTTCGATCTATTGGATTAATTAAATAATCACATAATCAAATAACCTCGAAAACTTGTAGTATGATATTATACTTGTTTACTGCTTGCAAATTTCATAAAAGAAATTAATTATGTGAATATTTGATGGCTCACATAATCGAATGATCAATTAATCAAATAGTGAAATAGTCTATTGATTGAATAATCGAATAATCGATTGTTTTGCTGTAATAATCAAGCAATCGATTATGTTTCTATATGGAAGAACTTTAAAAATCTGCACAGTGACGTTCGTATATTGAGAATATCCCCTTAATAATTACATCTAATAAATAGTAATCATACAGCCATAATAATCCAGTACATTCGTCATATGTCCATGTCAAATGTAAAACTTGCACGCAGCAATAGTCAATTTACATCAAAGCAACATGTTCACACTTTAAAACTGGTCCTCATTAGACAATTGCCATTTCACCGGACTAATCGCCGACCAGTGCTCAACCAACACACGCTGTCACGGTGCGGGCCATTTCTTAACTTAACTTAAAAGAGTGTCGGCGAAGAGACCGCTGGTCCAGTCCAGTAGCGTTCGACGCTCAGTCAAAAAATAATCAGTGAAAGCGACACGCGCAAAAGGAAACAACACGAATATGGGAGCGTAAGTGTTTTAGTTCTGATGATTGTGCTTTATACAAAAAATAAATACCGCGTTTCATCATAATGTAAAACGAGTGGGTTTCATAACGTACCGTGAGCTAGGTGTCTTTTTTATTTTAAAGTTTGTAAGTTTATTTGCCATCGGATCGACATGTAAGTAATTTCTACACAATTGCTATAATTTATTATTTCCTGTAGTTGTTGCGTTCTGAATATAATCTTTAATTATGTTTCAACGCGTACTGAGGTAAATATGTATTACAAAACATCCTCAACGGGATGAAACGAAGTTTAAAATGCAATCAATGTATTTCAATAAAAATGAATTTTAAAAGTACATTGAGGTGTAATTAGTTAACTCATATTATTAATTAATTAATATGATGAATTTAAGAGTTGAAATTATAAAATAAAATAAGTAGTGTTGGCAGTTTTAAAACTTAAACATTAGTTATACAAACAAAGCAACAGTGTTTTATTTATTATATAAAATGTATAACGAAGTAGAAGCCTCCAGTATAGAAAACATTAAACATTAGCATTTTATTATTAAATTTAATATTCACGATGGCCAAGTCAATATTTTTTTTACATTTTGTAATTCATTTTTTTATTAATTTTGCAAGTAAGTGTTCGTATTTATGATTTCTTTATATTGTTAAATTTGTTTATATCATAAAACAAAGTACATACTTGATTAAACAACATTTACACGATTAATCAGAGTGTAACGAGACATGGAAAATGCACCCACATACGTAGTCACTCGACTTAACCCTTTAACGACCATGAGCCACTAAAGTGGCTTTCATATTTTTGCATCTGTTACCTATTTTATGATTAATTTTATAGTCAAAATAATTAATTAGTGTAATTTCAAGTTTCTATTGGCTCTTCTTATGTCGAGTTCTTATATTATTCATAGAAAGAGATGTGTTGTTTGCGGAATGATAACTTCAGCAGTGCTCAGTTATTTCACCAGAAAAAACTCTTGGTTGTTAAAGGGTTAAAAAAAATTGCCCGGTCCTACAATCCAAACAACTGATGTATGTTACAAATAAATTAATTTAAGAAAATCAATTAAATTAAGGGCAGAAAGATCTCAGGTGCCAGACAGACTAGCCCCTATAAGTTACAATATTATAGAATGTATATATTTGTCAGTCTAATAAAAGATGTTTCTCTCTTCCTCTCACTCTCTCTCTCAGTTAAATTAGTGGTAACTTTTTATTAATTTATTTACACGGTCAAACCCCTGCCTTAGGTTATTCTGTTTGGATTGTGTCATATGACCCACCCACCACACATTATATTCACATCCAACACGTACACGGATTTAGTTAAATGATTGTTTTTTATACATATAATATGAAAATATGTGGGTGGGCCCTATTCCATTTCAAATCACTAAACAATAGATTGAGTTACAATTGTAATGAAGAGAAGTGGGTGGGCCCTATCCCACAATTCAAATAGGTCAACTGTAAATAATGGTTTTCCACCTTTGAAAATCAAATCATGTTGACTTGTGATCTTTAAAAATTGTATTTGCGTGTTAGAAACTTCTAGCCTAAAGTAATAATCTTCTTTATTCGCGCACAAATTATTTTAATCGTATAGACTAGTTAAAAAAAAAACTTTCTACACTATGAATTAAAACATAAATAATATAATTAATTGAAGCTTTACTTAACCCAAATCTTCGGGATAGAAATCACGAGTGAATGTATCTTTTTTACATACAAAACACGCGTAAACATACCGCAAGATATCGGAAACAATAATTGCTTGGATGTAGACGATATTCGTATGTTTATCCAAATTCAAAATCTTTTCAACCCAAAAATTTATTTCCTTGAGCACAAATAAATTCGTGTCCTGTTGTCATTTTAATTCGAAAAAATTGGTGATGTGACCATCATGTTACTTTCTCCGACTTGACGCTATCATTAATGTTTACACTTTTATGGTGTATTTTCAATTTAAATCATATTTTAAATGTACACCGAGCGGATGAAAGTGACGTTTAAAACGTCAAAATTATGAAAGATGGAAAAATTATACTGCAAATTTAAAAACTGAAATTTCGAAAAAAACTTATTCTTTATAAGTTGTTCATTTTGGCATTCTCTACAATTGTTATTCACATAAATTTGCTGTAACTATTATCGTTTTATAATTATAAACCAAAAATAAAAATTTCTGGAATAACAATGATTTTATGAAAAATATTTTTAAGCAAAAGATGTTCATTTCTTTGATGTCTTCAATATTTGTATAAATATTTTTGTGATATTTTTCATATTTCAAAAAATATTGGAGAAAAACAAAAAACAGTTAAGGTAAACACCCACTTCCGGTGTACGAAATTTTACCAAAAGCATTTCAATTCTTCGGATTATCAAATAAGACTTATGTTTAAAGTTTCATATCAATTGCTCTATTAGTTTTTGAGATACAGCGCGCACAGACAGACACACACACACAGACACAAATTTTGTTTTTCCAGAAATTGTTGAAATGGCATCTAGGGACACCAAAACGGATATTTCGTAAAAAAAAAATTTGAAAAAAAAATCACGATCACAATACTTTCTCGTACTTCCTAACGGAGTAAAAAAAATATGATTGATTTACCGCGATAGTTTACGAATAATACATACTCAAAGTGCACAAATACTTATCAATAAACAAACTTGTTTGCAAACATGAATTTTTCAAAATTTCAATGGCTTGCTGTACTAAAAGTCGATCGTGAATATGCATTAAACATTTTTTTTTAATACATGTTTAATTCTTTGGATGATGATTTCGTGCTATTCGGAACAACTCATTATGTAAACTCCAACTTTTACCAAGCATAAAGTAAAATGAATGATTCATAACACTCATTATCAACGGACTATAAAATTTGGTTTTTTGGATTTAATTGGACCGATGTTAATCTAAATTCACGGCACCTGCTTGGATCGGTGAACCATGGCATCCAACATTTAATATTTAATTTAATTTTACGAGTTTCTCTCAGGTGTTACAAATTCGATGCATTAGCATTGCTGTCTCGGTAGAGACAGAGAGTTAAATTAAGACAAAGTTGCGTATTTTAATGCTGAATAATTTGTTAAAAAGAAATTAAAAATATTCCGACTAATTCCGAAGATATTCGAAAAAAAAAACCGAAAATTAGTATTGCTACCTCGGTAACTATAAGAGACAGACAGTTGGAAAATTGAGGCAAAATTGCGTATTTTAATTCTGAATAATTTGTTTAAAACGAAATTAAAAATATTCTGACTAATTCGGAATATATTCGAAAAAAAAACCGAAAATTAGTATTGCCATCTCGGTAACTATAAGAGACAGAAAGTTGGTCAAATTGAGGCAGAGTTGCGTATTTTAATTCTGAGTAATTTGTTAAAAAGTAATTAAAAATATTCTGACTAATTCCGAAGATATTCGCAAAAAAAACCGAAAATCAGTATTGCCATCTCGGTAACTATAAGAGACAGACAGTTGGAAAATTGAGGCAAAATTGCGTATTTTAATTCTGAATAATTTGTTAAAAAGAAATTTAAAATATCCTGACTAATTCAGAAGATATTCGAAAAAAAAACCGAAAAATTCAATTTTGGTTTTATTTTTTTACGGCTTTATTACTGCGTATTTTGAAAAACCAAGAGCACTTTCTTAAGCACTTTTATAAGCTCTTACAGCAAATAATTTTATTTTTTAGGTACGACGTTTCGTTATTTAGATACGCACATCAACTTTTTCTTTAATACGGACCCGGATTTTGTATTACATTTTTGAGTAGCTTTTCATCTCCCAAATCTTAAGATGTTTGCTACAGGAGTTATTTAAAAAAAATCAAATGAAACTTTGAACGCCTATTTGATGACAATCCGAAGAACTGAAAAGATTTTTGGTAAAACTTTAACGGTTTTTCAATTAATTTTTAAACATAAAAAATATGGGTCGATAGCCTATGCGACAGTCTCGTTCGTGAAATTAAATAAATTACAAAATGTAATAATAATAATAATAATTTATTGGTGCTCATGACAGTCGTGTTAAACATGTAGGATTCGGATACATTAAAATAATCAGCGGGCAGATCTACCGGTGGCTTATCACAAAATAAACATTAATATAGGCAGTAGACCAACATGAAATAAATAAATATAAATAAATGTAAATAGGCTGTCAATAAAGATAATGTATATATCATTTTTACAAATATCGGAGGCAGCAAAGAAGTGGACATTTTTTGTTAGTAAAAGTTTCTCGTAAACTTTTTTACTTTTGAAAAAAATTATGTCTGCAGTTTTTTGTCCATAATAATGAAAATGACAGGCGGTAGTGAAGAACCTTGAGAGACACCGTGGAAACAGCAAAACTGGAAAGATAATGAATTTTTGTAGTTGTCCTAGAGGAAAGTGTTACACAGGAATTGATTAATTACTCTCAGCATGTACTAAGATTTTATTTTAAGTTTGTTTTATGGCATTTTCTAGAGAATTTTAAAATAATTAATTTTATTCTGTCGAAAATGCCATAGTGAAGCGAAACTAGTCGAGAATTGTCAACTTTCCGAATTTTTATTTCGTTGAATTCCTTATTCTGGAATGAAAGAGTTTCTATACAGGATGTTGAATTGGGAAGTGTTAATATTGGCTCCCCTATTTATTTGACAGTATCGCTCTTCTTACATTATTTATAAAGCTTTTTAAACTAAATTATTTGGTACCTTACTCAATAGTTCCTACAGAGTATTTACCGAGATATTTGCAAAAACCTTTAATATTATTTTGAATTAAAAACAAAGGTTTGCCATGAAATCATAATGGCGGATATTTAATTTTGTTCTAAAAAGTGACAGTAGATGTCGCATTACGATTTACAACCGGCCGTGTATTCTACACAAGAAAAAGTATTTCAGCATCTTTCTCCGGTAAAAGTTTGTTGAAAAATGTTATTCTCCTACGTGACATAGCAATCCACACACCAATTTTGATTAACTGTAATGGTGTAATGTTTCTTCATGTAGTACACGTGTGTTTTCTGCGGTTCACATACGGTAATTTTGTGTTTGTTTGATTTGTTTAGAAATATCTGAAAAATAATTCACCTGTACAACTTAATACTCCTTAGGCCAACGCCAACATAAATATTTACTTAAAGTGTAAGTAAAATTTCCTCAAGTAACACTTATACTCCTTTACGATCGGATGATGTCCTTTCGCAAATTTATTCATTACATATTATGGATGTCCGTGGGTTGTTATTCATTGAAATGGTTAGCTGAATTTCTTTTTTTTTTAATTGGTTAAGTTTTGAAATTTAAAACTAGTTTTGTTTTAAAAGAACATGAACATAAAAACTTTCTTAAATTGTATACTCGTTTGTGATTAACCGGCAATAATTTTGCGAAATTGATTAAGAAAATGCAAAACAAGTATATAACACCCAACCTAGTGAATATGTTGCAATATATTTTTCATTACTCTCGCAATTAAGAAATATCCTTTAGAATATTATTGTCAATTAAGTTATTATAGAAAGTAAATATCAATGAACAAAATACATTTTATATTATGCAGGTAAAGGCAAAAGTAATTTCCGGATTTCAAGACTTGATACTACTTCAGTTCTTATGTGATAACTGTTTGTTACGTATCACTCAGGTATGTCAAAATCTAAAACACCCCTTCACTAGATTTAAAGTAAATCCCCCGGAAAGTGATCGTAAATTATTTGGAAATTGCAAAATCTTCAACTTGATTTAAAAAATAATAAAATAATTGCTGCAAGTGTGAAACTGTCCAAATCTACTAAAAACTAATTCTACTTTATGTTACTGTCAAAATCTAAAAAAGCCTCTTCACTAGATTTCGAGTAAATCCCCCTGGACATGATCTTAAATTATTTGAAAACTGCAAAATCTTCAACTTGGTTTAAAAAATATTAAAACAATTGCTGCAAGTGTGAAACTGTGCAAATCTACTAAAAACTAATTCTACTTTATGTTACTGTCAAAATCTAAAAACACCCCTTCACTAGATTTCGAGTAAATCCCTCTGAAAGTGATCGTAAATTATTTGGAAATTGTAACATTTTCAACTTGATTTAAAAAATATTAAAACAATTGCTACAAGTGTGAAACTGTATAAATCTACTAAAAACTAATTCTACTTTATGTTACTGTCAAAATCTAAAAATACCCCTTCACTAGATTTCGAGTAAATCCTCCTGAAAGTGATCGTAAATTATTTGGAAATTGCAAAATCTTCAACTTGATTTAAAAATATTAAAACAGTTACTGCAAATGTGAAACTTTCCAAATCTACTTTATGTTACCATGTTAACCCCAAAAACGTTTCTGTAATATTCGGATGGACGCACACAAATTGTTTAATTAGGATTTAAAGTGGCTTTTTTGACGAGCAATTTTTGCATTTGCGAATGCAAAGTTGGCCGGTTTTTGGAAAGAGAGAAAGTGATATTGTACGGTGCTGCCTCATCGTACAGCAGACAAGAAATCTGGAATCAATTATTACCATCCATATTTAGTATGCGTTTCAAGGATTAAAAACGTAAATAAAACGAGCGCAGTTTCGGATGTTTGTGCTAGCGAAAGATCCACAGTGACAACAGCTATTATTTATTAAATATAAACATTTGCATATAATTACATAAGATTTAAAATTTCACTGCTTCCCACATAAATATTCAACGGTTTGTTTCACAATGAGATCAGCCAGAGCTGCTTTATAACAACGAAAATTTTAAGGGTGATGGTAACCATTTTATGTTACAATCCATTACTAAAATAATCTGTTATAGTATGGTACATTATTATTAGGGTAAAGCAGTTTTAACTGTCTGTTTTTATTCATAATATTATGTATTTATAATTCAACAACTATTTATTTTTATAATTTTATTTCCTATAAACCTGAAATTAACTCTTAACATTGCTCTTATACTTCTTAGATTCTAAATAAATCAGACAACTTTGCTGGTTACGGAATATTAGAAATTGGACCTTCCCAATTATTCCACAACGCTAAGAACAGAGATGAATTGGCAAAAATTGTGGCTAACCTCCAGAAATGGAGAGCTCACCGAAAAAAAGAAGAAATCAATGAGAACATTAGATATTGTTTCCCCATCAGAACACCTACAGACCGGTTTCGACCTTTCAGGTCTCATCAGTGTAGTTAGTTGCTGATGGGGAATGAGGTTAAAATGCCTTGATTTAACGGTGTGAGAAAAATCAAGCGGTAGAAATCGGAACTATATTATTAGGTCTCACATTTTTTTTTTATGAATATTGTTCGTATAAATCAATATTTAAATCATCCCTGTTAAAAAGTAAACCTTCAACATTTAATGATATTAAAATTTTAATATTTTTAAAAGTAATGCAATTAGAGTAGGAAAAACAAACACATTAACACATTCATCGCGATCACCTTGGAAACAATGAAAACCATTAAATTTTCGAAGAATAAGTTTAGTGCGTGTAACAATAAATGTATCGTTCGGAATTTTCATTAAATGCTAAAGGTTAATTGAAGTGGCTGCTCACCTTAAAAGTGAAAGTCCAATTACCGAATGAGGATTTCCGAATCGAATCATTTGCTGGTCCCCCCGTCGTTGAAATCGCTGTGAAAAAATAGCCAAAAAACCCACATTCACTCACGAAGGAAAGTTATTTCAATGGAAGAATAAAAACTGCTTCAATTACTACGCTATTCGGTTCTGTAATTGTTGAACTGTCGAAATTGTAATTTTTTTTTAAAACATTGCAATATTTATATTTTGCTTCAAATTATTCCTCTACTGCACATTTTGATTTTAAATAACCAGCGCAGTTGAAATCTGATGGGAATATACTCCACCACTTAGTTTCTACCGAAAAATATTTGTTTATAGTCTTGGCAAGACATAATATTGCAGAGTTACGAACGGCTTGAATACTTTCCGTCTTTATTTAAATGTATGTTTATTTTCAGATTTGAATCGAGAATGTCTGAAGGAGGCAAACCCATCGAGGAGTATCCTGACAGGATAGCCGAGCTTCTGGCCAACAAAACCATCCTTGTGACAGGAGGTACGGGTTTTATGGGAAAGGTCTTGATCGAAAAAATACTCAGATCTTGCACCGACGTGAAAAGAATATACGTCATTATTAGATCGAAGAAGGGCAAGGATCCGAACGAAAGATTGAACAAGGATGTATTTTCGAATCCAGTAAGTTTAAAGCAACACGCAATTATTTTATAAGGATTATAATCTCAATTCGTTCTCGAAATTTGTGTCGATTCAATGGCTCGTAAAATTTATCCGGCCAAATTCTAACCTCTTGTGGTATTACCCCCGAGGCCCCGATTATAATAGGTTGATGTTGTATCAGTCATATAAACACTGAAGTAATTTCAGGCAAAGAGAATTTGTGCGATTGCTTGGTTATCAATAATTAAACTGTGATTCGTTGTCGTTAAAATATTTGGAATATTTCAATTCAGTTCAATCAAAGTTATAATTTATGATGAATTTAATGAATTTTCCCACATTTTATAATGGTTTTTAGAATAATTATTTGTAGTTGAAACATCATGCATTCATGGATTGTTACGTGTAATGGTCGCATACATTCTAATCAAATTAAATTACAATTAAGAATGCATTTCACAATCTATCTCTCTTTCTCTCTCTCTCAGAACCTAAAGATATTTATCAGTTATTATAATATAATCTTCCAAACCGTTTATTGTACGTTTGAATGGTATTTTAAATGTACATACAACGAGCGAATTGAAGGATCAGATGAAAGTGACGTTCGAAACGTCAAAATTACGAACGATGAAAATGACAAATTATACTTTAAATTCTAATAATGCTTACCGTCACTTTACTCAAAAACTAAAAAGATTTCGAAAAAAAAAATTCCTTACAGTTAACATGAGTTAAGATAAAGGATACTACCTTCGGTTAATAAAGTCAAAATACTCCTATCCTTAGATTTTTGAATTTACTCGATAAGAGGGTGTTTTGGGGTATAAAAACAAGGTCCCCATGGTCAGTAGACCGACAACTCCCTCCGCCCTCTCTGGGGGTTAAAAAATGTTATTTTTTTACTGACGAACGAGTAAATGAAAAATTCTGAAAAAAATCATGAAAATAGTCTACCGAAATAACTATGTGACAAATTTTTTCCAAGGCCATTCAAGGTCATTTAGATCCTTAAAAAAATTCCAAAAGTTTTTTAATTAATTTTAACTTAGAAGACCCCCTTGTACCCAGTTTTTGACATTTGTCACATTTGTACCGTTTGAAAGTCATCAATTAAACCCAGAATTCTTGCTTATCAAGAAATTACATTTTTGCCAAATAAAATGTCAGATTTTCTAAGACAATCGTGAATATATTGTACTACTACCTCGCCATCTATCGTAATTTTGTACAACAATTAATTTTATAATAAAACACATTTTATTTTTGTGACTCGAGTTTCGGTAATTACCATTTTCAAACAAGAAGTTACAAAAATATATAAGTTATACAAAACAAAGTTAAAAGTGTTTTATTATAATATTTAAAATGTATAACGAAGTAGAAGCCTCCAGCATAAACAATAGACAATTAATTTTATTAATTTACTATTAGCCGTTTTGTATAAAATTTGTAAACCAATCTGTTGCCCGTTCTGACGCAGAATTGTTCATAATTTTAGCACCAGAGTGTGTAATAACTTTCCCTACTTTTATTGTCTTAAAAAATTTCTCTTTTTCACCAAATATATTTAATGCGATAAACAAATATTTTTATGGGAGCTAATAAAATGTTTGCTACAGCATCATTTTTTTTTCTATGACCCGCAATAAACGGTGTTTAATTTTGACATTAAAAATAAGGCAATACATACAGTATGTTAATTCCTTTGATGGAACGGCTGTAGAAGAATAAAATTAAAATTAGAAATTGAAGTTATGTTGTAAAATGTTTGTTGTGAAACGGCACACAATATAGTTACACTATTATTACCACAGACACTTTCAGATAATAAACATTCTGTCATAAAAATGCGATGGTTATGTCGAGAGTAATCCAGGGACAGATCATCATCTTCGTAGGTGAGGCAAGAAGAATGTTAATACGCGTCCGTGACCGACAAGTAAACAAATTTTAAAACACTGTTCTAAATTATTTCATAGCGTGTCGCTTTCTTTGATCCGGAAGTAAACAAATACTGAAACACTGTTCCAGACAATTCCTTCTTATTTCATAGTGTGTCGCTTTCTTTGATCCGGTAAGTGGGATATTACGGTCTCAGAGCCGGCAAAAGGTTGCCAGGCAGCTTACCGCCAGTAACAGACTATCAGGATATCAATAGCAAACAAATTAGCTAGTCACCATGAACATTTTAGAAAATTTAAAAAAATAATTGATTTTTCAGACTTTGATCGGCCGTAGCGGCTAAACGAAAACTCCAAATTGAACGCGGTTTGCAAATCTGAGCTCCTCGTACGTCAATTAGTCGGATTAGAGATTTTTAATTTTTGACGAAAACATGAAAAACTGGTGATGTGGCCATCATGTCACTTTCTCCGACTTGATGGTTTCATTTATATTTACGCTTTCATGGTTTATTTTCTATTTAAATCATATTTTAAATGTACATCGAGCATTTTGTAGACTGGTATGAAACTAACGTTTAAAACGTCGAAATTACAAGATGGAAAAAATATACTTCAAATTGAAAAGTTCAGTTTACTAAAAAAATAAAGAGATTTCGAAAAAAAAACGCCACTGGTGCCGCCACCATGGTGGCTTGGTGTGATAGAGCCCGAGTTTCCAGACTCTTACTATTTGACTATTTCCGTCGCCGCGCCTTCGAATTTTTAAATTGTCAATTAACGTCCGCATTTTATTTTATTGCAGTTGTTTAATATGCTCAAAGAACAAAAAGGAGATGGCGTGGTGCAGAAGGTGGTCGCCATTAGCGGAGACATGAGTTCCCTGGGGATGGGCATCTCCCCAGAAGACAGGCAGACCTTAATCGATGAAGTCGAAATAATTTATCATTGCGCGGCCAGTGTCAGATTCGACGATCCCCTTAAAAAGGCAGTCCTTCTTAACGTCAGAGGGACGAAACTCATCTTGGAATTGGCGCATGAGATGAAGAAATTGTTGGTAAGTAAAATTTACATTACATGCAATGTTCTTCCAATAAAACACAAATTTTATAGTTATTTGCGCACGTCTCCACCGCGTATTGCCACTTAAAAGAGCGGATTCTGTACGAGAAGACTTACGATCCACCGGCGAATCCTCACGAGGTGATCAAAACAGTGGAATGGATGGATGAAGACGTTGTTGATAGTATTACAGAAAAGTAGGTACTTTTAAATTATATTTACGTCCCCTATGAGAGGATTAAGTTAAAGCAGCTTTAAAATGTACATTAAAGTTGATCGTTACCGTCCCAATTGCTTAACATCAGTGACGGTTCGCGGGGTTTTTTCTGGTACGGCCGAGGACTAAGAGGTGCGGTCACGCAGCCAGTCAGTCTTTGCAACTGACCCTACCTATCTGTATTACCACCTCTTGTTCCTCGGCCGTAACAGAAAAAACCCCGCGAACCGTCACTGCTTAACAGCAAAGAAACATATAATATGGAAAAATCATATTTGTTTACTATACTTCAAGGTCATGCCAAAATTCCTTTAAGCTAATTAAGTGGTGCCTTTATTAAAAAAATAAAAACATTGTTTCAGACTCTTAGGAGATAATCCGAATACGTACGCTTTCACAAAAGCCCTTGGAGAAGGATTAGTCAACGAGCAAATGGACAAATTGCCAATTATCATATTTAGGCCATCAGTGGGTAAGTGCCTCAGTTTCACAGTGTATACAATAACTTTATATTCTTACTATTAAGTGTGGTTATTACTAGGATTAAAGGTGCATAATACCCTAGGGCCATAAAACTTCGAAAAGATCCGCAACTCTTGTCTATAACAGTTGTTAAGATATCTGAGGCGTTATGAATATAATAACAACGCCACAGGTCGACGGTGTACAGACTGTACAGCCCAAGGGCTATTGACTATTGACTTGAGGGATGTACGTGTTGTGGCCTTCGAGTTTTATGTCATACTTTTAGCCTGTTAAGTTAAAGTTAATTTCCTATTATTCGCGCTACTTTCACCCAAATTCCTATCAATCATCCCTCCTAAAAAAAAAAAAATCCTTACATATTTTATAACGCGAATTGTATAGAAATATCACTGCTCGTCGCAGCTATCGGTTCTGCCGTAGTACAAAAATGTTAATTAAATAATTTAATGGTTTTATCTGCAGTCATTCCAATTTGGAAAGAGCCAATTCCTGGATGGACGGACAATATCAACGGCCCGATCGGCTTACTAATAGGAGCCGGAAAAGGTGTCATCAGGTCCATGTATTGCAACAGTAATGGCTACGCCGATTATCTTCCCGTAGATATCGCAGTCAATGCTTTGCTCTGCACCACTTTTGATTTCTTCCATACTCAGGGGTAAGAATCGTTATTTTATAATCATTCAGTGAAGGCTGAAAGATCTCTGGTCAACCACCTACTGAGGTCTTTTGAAAAAGTGTCTCAATAATTATATTCTCTCTGTCTCTCTGTCTCTCTGTCTCTCTGTCTCTCTGTCTGTTTGTCTCTCTGTCTCTCTGTCTGTTTGTCTCTCTGTCTCTCTGTCTGTTTGTCTCTCTGTCTCTCTGTCTCTCTGTCTCTCTGTCTCTCTGTCTCTCTGTCTCTCTGTCTCTCTGTCTGTCTCTCTGTCTCTCTGTCTCTCTGTCTCTCTGTCTCTCTGTCTCTCTGTCTCTCTGTCTCTCTGTTTCTTTGTCTCTCTGTCTCTTTGTCTCTTTGTCTCTTTGTCTCTCTGTCTCTCTGTCTCTTTCTCATTCAGGCCCACTTGCACCATTGTAATTAAGCTATGCTTAAAGTATTCTTAAAATTTAAGCAACTCTTAATTGAGTATTTTGCTTGTACCATACTTTAAGCATAGCTTAAGCAAGACTTTAAATAAGTCATCGTAATAGACGGTACAAAATTTAAGTCTGTAAACGTAACCTTCAATTCGCTCGATCGGCGGTCCCTTGCGACAGATGTCAAAATCAGCTGAGAAAAGGACACCAATGTCGCCAACGTTAAACAGTGAAAATCTCCAGATTTTGCGATGTTGCGACACTTTGAGCTTGCGTACTAAAGCAATTATATTAATTCCTATAATGCATGGCGCTTCCCTTTAAGAATATAAGTCAGACTTTACAAAGTCATTTACGAAAAAATGGTGCAAGTGGTTCTCAGCGACATAAATGAATCAAGCTTAGTCAAACGAACAATTTGGTATACAGGGTGTCCTAAATAGAGTAGGATTGCATATGTTGAGAAATTTTCAAAATTCCGAGCAGTTTAGAAAATATTAAAAAAAAACTGAAAATCGCGATTTTCAAAAAAATCAAATATCTCAATAATTATTAAAGATGCGAAAAAAAGTTTTAAATAAAAGTTACTTGGTTTAATTAGGCAAACATAGAAATCAAGTCAAAATAAAATTCAAAATGGCGGTTTCCGAGATATTAATACCAACTTTCTTATTTCAAATCGCCGCCGTATTTGATTTTTACACGCATAAATAGACTTTTTTTTCTCTTTTCAACGATGTACAACAACCTATGTTAAAATAAAAAATAATGGAAATATTAATTGTTTAAATTTTAATTTGAATTTTTTAAATTATTTTGAAAGCAAATGTAACAAAACAAAAAGAGGTAATAGAACCAAGTAGTAAAATAAGAATACATTATAAAAAATGCTCAAAATGTTGACCGTTATTGGCCAAACACAATTGACAGCGTTTTACAACACTGCCAGTTACTTTTCGCAATGTGTTGCGATTAATGCCGTTTATTGCCTCTGTCACTGCTTCGTGAAGTTCATCCACATTGTTATAATTGAAGTTACTTCCATAAACTTTGTTTTTTAAAGTGCCCCACAAATAAAAGTCAAGAGGCGTCAAGTCTGCAGATCTGGCTGGCCACTGTACAGATGTATTAGTCGCTATTACTTTATTATTAAAACGTCCATTTAGATAAGTAATAACATCTCTGGCAATGTGTGCTGGAGCGCCATCTTGCTGGTACCATATTTGCATATTTTGTGCCAAAGGTAAATCATCCAATAAATCTTCTAAGGTTGTTTGAAGAATTTCCAAATAACGTTGTGCAGTTAGAGTTCCATCAAAAATTATAGGACCAAGTAAACGATTTCCCATTATGCCACAAAAAACACTAAAGCCGAACCGTAATTGGTTTCGCCGTGGAATAACTATGTGTGGACTTTCTTGAGCCTAATAGTGCTCGTTATGACGATTAAATAATCCACAATTAGAAAAGTAAGATTCGTCAGTCCATAAAATTGTGTTTATAAAATCACCATTTTCCGTAATTTTGTTGATTAACCACCTGCAAAATGTTAATCTACGGATGTTATTATTTGGTTGTAAAGTCTGAGATAGGTGCAATTTATAAGGGTGAAACTGCTTTTCTAAAATTGTTGATGCTCTAGACTTAAATACGTTAACTTCATTTTCTATCTGCCGACATGAAATGTTCGGATTAGCTGCCACACAAGCCAATGTTAATTCTTCATCATCAACGATCATATTTCTATTTCTCTTAGGTTTTTTTAAACTTCCATAGAATTGCATATTTTCATCCAATCTTTTAAATACGTTAATGTCCGGCTGCCTTCTTTCAGGAAAGTTTGCTTGGTATGTTTGTGCTGCAAGATGGGGGTTTTTGTAACACTTGATGTAATTACACAACATATCGTATTGTTCAGATATTGAATAATTCGCCATTTCAAGTAATTAATATTTATCGATATTACAACAACTTAAGACAATACACATGTATGAATGATTAATACAACTGATAAACTAATGTAAGATGACAGTTAGTCGTTATAACAAATTTTGTTTTATTTTTATTTATGCCTACTTGTTTTAAACTTACAACAATTAATATTTCCATTATTTTTTATTTTGACATAGGTTGTTGTACATCGTTGAAAAGAGAAAAAAAAGTCTATTTATGCGTGTAAAAATCAAATATGGCGGCCATTTGAAATAAGAAAGTTGGTATTAATATCTCGGAAACCGCCATCTTGAATTTGATTTTGACTTGATTTCTATGTTTGCCTAATTAAACCAAGTAACTTTTATTTAAAACTTTTTTTCGCAACTTTAATAATTATTGAGATATTTGATTTTTTTGAAAACCGCGATTTTCAGTTTTTTTAAAACATTTTCTAAACTGCTCGGAATTTTGAAAATTTCTCAACATAATCTGAATCAGCATAGAAAACTGCACAACATTGCCCATTTAACCAGATCTCTAGCTTTAAGAATAAGAAAGATACCCATGCAATCCTACTCTATGTAGGACATCCTGTATAATCTTCAGGAATTTTTGAGCCAGGAATTAGAAAAAGCTTCGTAGTCATCCATTTTGGTATTATGTTTGGGTGCTCTACCATAGTTGCTTGGATCTTCTCTGGTGCTTGATATTGCTTTTGAATAGAATACTAGATCCACCATGTTCCATCAGGATGGTTCAGGTGGTAGAAGCTGTATTTTGGCATTCAGAAATAACTTTTGTTGGTAAGATGTGATTCAGAAATTAGGAGTTACATCTATTTGTTTGTAAAAATACGTTGACTTTTAGGGTGTGGTTTGGTAGCGCGTTGAGCTATTTTTATGCCAAATTGTTTTAATTTTTTGCAGCGAGAGACGAGTTTACAACATCACCAGTTCTTCAGAATACAAGATCACGTGGCAGGATATCATCCAGATCGGCAGAGAGGTCATCAACACGAGAATACCACTAAACGGCGTCCTTTGGTATCCGGGCGGTTCGATGAAGAACAGCAGGGTTCTACACAATTTGGCCGTGCTATTCTTCCACTTGATACCGGCAGTCATTTTGGATGCGTTGCTCATTTGTTTAGGGTACAAGCCAGTGTGAGTAAATAAAAATAATATTACGTACATCTACAATGAAGAAAAAATTAAATTTATATTTGCGTTAAAACGTTTTTTCAAAATTTAAAAGGTTTTCTGCATTCAGTTTTGTCCCTTTGCTTCTTGATTCTGGTTACTGTATTCTATGGTTAGTTTCACAAGTGGTCAAATCAAGGAACCTTGGGGGACAATATCCAATAATAAAATCGTCCAAATGGCATTGTATGGCGAGCCGACGACTGTTAGTAGTTCCCCATCCTACCAAGGGGGACGCATACTAGCCATTTTAAAAACGTCTGTCACGCGAATATTTACCACATTTTTAACAAACATAATTACATCAGCGGCGGCTCGTGGATTTCCGTAGGTGAGGCAAAGACAAAGATGTCGCTCGTGCCGCACTACTTACTCTTATAGAGGAAGCTGTTTCAGTCAAATTTTCTTCCATTGCCTCACCGCTGAGCATCCACGAGCCGCCGCTGAATTATACATTATTTTCTGGGAGATAAATGTCATATTTCATAATGTTGGTAAAAGTGTTCCGAATTAAATTTCTTATTGCAGACTTATGCGTGTTTACAAGAAAGTGTTGAAAGGCTTCGAAGTATTCGAGTACTACGCGAACAATCAGTGGGATTTCAACAATGACGGATCACTGGAAGCAAGAAACACTCTGAATCCTCGGGAGTCGGTTATTTACCTTCTTCACGGAGATGGAATAAACTACCACGACTACTTCACCGATTGCGTGCACTGCGCCAGGCTGTATATTCTAAAAGAGACTGACGATACCATTCCGGCAGCTAAAAGACACATGACAGTGTAAGTAATTTATAAAAGTGCACACTATATTAAAAGTGAAAGAAAATGCAGGTAAGATTTAGTTTTTATGAAAAGAATTCTACATAGTAAAAGGTACACTTTCGCGCGTGGACTGTAAGTAGATGGCGCTTATAATATTAATTCGTGCGTAATGGTGTTTTAATTAGTTACTTATTATTTTTATTATTAACCCTTTGAGTCCCAAGCAGCGCGATCGCGCTGTTGAATTTTAAGACGACAAAGACAAGCGCTATTGCGCTGTTTGGCATTTGTCGACCATGTGCTTCCAACGACCAATGGAAGCCACAGGGGTAATAATATTCTCTTCACAACGATCAGCACTGATGGCTAGTGAAAATTCGGAGATGAGGCTACGGAAACAACAGCACTAGTTTCTTCTATAAGAGTAAGTAGTGCAGCATCAGCGGTTGTTATGAAGATTTCCCTCTTTGTCTCACCTACAAAATACGACCCAAAGGGTTAATAATAATCTCTTCACAACGATAAGCACTGATGGCTCGTGAAAATTCGGAGATGAGGCTACTGAAAAAACAACACTTGTTTCTTCCATAAGAGTAAGTAGTGCAACATGAGCGGTTGTTTTGAAGATATCTCTCTTCGTCTCACCTACAAAATTATATTCATGATGTTAATTTAACACTGGTTATATCAGAGATCGTAAGGCTAATTAAATATGTTAATGAAGAATTAATTTTCAGTATGTATTACGTGGATGTCATCTGCAAGGCGTTATTCTTCTTTGGACTGCTCTACTTTACGTATACGAGACTCGTGCAGCCGCTTTTCCTTTCGTGAGGATGGATGTAGAATATATATTTTTATAATTGAGCAAATGGTTAGCCAGTAAGATTTTGTATATTAACTTAATTTTATTCGTTGCATTTAGGGTTTTTGTTACATTTTCTTTATATTATATAATTAAACAAAAATACGTTTTCGTTTCGATGTTCCTTACAATAACTAATATGTTTGCAATCGTAAAGCTAATTGTTGTACATTGCCCACTGTCAGTAATAGAACCCCATGAAAACGTTGGCCAATTATTATTTTTATCAAATCATCATCATCTAAATTCAATTCAACGAAATGTAGCCTGAATATATGAATATTCAACCTGTTCGTTATTTAATGCTTTCTGCAACAAGTAAGGTTTCTAATTTATTCATCATCATCTATTATGTTATAAATTGATTAATAATTATTAGTAAATTATTGACCTAAACCTAAATCACTTATACAGTGTTCGCCGAAATTACCTGGACAAATAACTCTTCAACCGTAGATAATTAAAAAAAATTTAACAAGCAATTGTTTAAAAATATTTTTAATATACAGGATGTTTATTTTATTCCGGTAATTTGTGAACTTTTCATGTTTAAAATGGTTATTTAGGTGTTCCGGTAATTTTGCTGAACCCTGTATAAACATTTTCATGAACTCTAACCAACACATTTATTATTCACCTCAGTATTTCAATTTCATCTACGTTGCTTCTGCAATGGGTGAGGGTTTTCATTTTTCATCAATACATTGTTTTTAGAAAAAGTCTCCGAGACCAGAATTGAAATCTCGTTTCGGTTCTGAAGGAGGCACGTTTCTTAGAGAAACTGGGATTGATACATGCAGACAAGCTTGTACTTGACACTACATGTGTTAAAACCAAACATGTTAAAAATAAAGAATCTATTCTAATAGTTGTGATATATTCCATATAACAAGTTTCATATGTTTTCAGGTTTTACAACAGCTCAAATTTTTGTCTTATTTGCACTAACCAAAAATATGTCAAAGCCGACCTTTTAACATAAACAAAGACTAATTTGACTTAAAGCCGTTAAGACTCCAGAAAAAAATGTTGAATTTAATTAAAGTTAAATGACTTAATGACAAATTAATGTCGAAATATGATTTAAAATTGAGAAGCGTGAAGAAAAAAAAAGTCATTTTAACTGAAAGCCGTTAAGCGTCTAGAAAAAATGTCGAAGTAAGACTTAAAATTGAGATGCGTTAAGAAAAAAAAAAAAATTTTAACTTAAAGCCGTTAAGCGTCCAGAAAAAATGTCAAATTGAACTAAAGTTAAATTACTTTATAACAAATTAATGTCGAAATATGACTTAAAATTGAGAAGCGTTAAGAAAAAAAAAGTAATTTTAACCTAAAGCCGTTGCGTTTAGAAAAAATGTCAAATTTAATAAAAGCTCAATGACTTTGACAAATTAATGTCGAAATATGACTTAAAATTGAGAAGCGTTAAGAAAAAAAAGTAATTTTAACTTAAAGCCGTTAAGCGTCCAGAAAAAATGTCAAATTGAACTAAAGTTAAATTACTTTATAACAAATTAATGTCGAAATATGACTTAAAATTGAGAAGCGTTAAGAAAAAAAAAGTAATTTTAACCTAAAGCCGTTGCGTTTAGAAAAAATGTCAAATTTAATAAAAGCTCAATGACTTTGACAAATTAATGTCGAAATATGACTTAAAATTGAGAACGTTAAGAAAAAAAAAAGTAATTTTAACTTAAAGCCGTTAAACGTCCAGAAAAAATGTCAAATTGAACTAAAGTTAAAAGACTTTATAACAAATTAATGTCGAAATATGACTTAAAATTGAGAAGCGTTAAGAAAAAAAAAGTAATTTTAACTTAAAGCCGTTAAGCGTCCAGAAAAAATGTCAAATTGAACTAAAGTTAAATGACTTTATAACAAATTAATGTCAAAATATGATTTAAAGTCGAGAAGCGTTAAGAAAAAAAAAACTAATTTTAACTTTAAGCCGCTAAGCGTCCAGAAAAAATGTCAAATTGAACTAAAGTTAAATGACTTTATAACAAATTAATGTCGAAATATGACTTAAAATTGAGAAGCGTTAAGAAAAAAAAGTCATTTTAACTTAAAGCCGTTAAGCGTCTAGAAAAAATGTCAAATTTAATTAAAGCGCAATGACTTTATGACAAATTAATGTCGAAATATGACTTAAAATTGAGAACGTTAAGAAAAAAAAAGTAATTTTAACTTAAAGCCGTTAAGCGTCCAGAAAAAATGTCAAATTGAACTAAAGTTAAATGACTTTATAACAAAATAATGTCGAAATATGACTTCAAATTGAGAAGCGTTAAGAAAAAAGAAAGTCATTTTAACTTAAAGCCGTTAAGCGTCTAGAAAAAATGTCAAATTTAATTAAAGCGTTATGACTTTATGACAAATTAATGTCGAAATATGACTTAAAATTGAGAAGCGTTAAGAAAGAAAAAGTAATTTTAACTTAAAGCCGTTAAGCGTCCAGAAAAAATGTCAAATTGAACTAAAGTTAAATGACTTTATAACAAATTAATGTCGAAATATGACTTAAAATTGAGAAGCGTTAAGAAAAAAAAAGTAATTTTAACTTAAAGCCGTTAAGCGTCTAGAAAAAATGTCAAATTTAATTAAAGCGCAATGACTTTATAACAAATTAATGTCGAAATATGACTTAAAGTCGAGAAGCGTTAAGAAAGAAAAAAATAATTTTAACTTAAAGCCGTTAAGCGTCTAGAAAAATGTCAAATTTAATTAAATTTAAATGACTTTATGACAAATTAAAGTCGAGAAGCGTTAAGAAAAAAAAACTAATTTTAACTTAAAGCCGTTAAGCGTCTAGAAAAAATGTCAAATTTAATTAAAGCTCAATGACTTTATGACAAATTAATGTCGAAATATGACTTAAAATTGAGAATCGTTAAGAAAAAAAAGTAATTTTAACTTAAAGCCGTTAACCGTCTAGAAAAAATATCAAATTGAATTAAAGCTCAATGACTTTATGACAAATTAATGTCGAAATAAGACTTAAAATTGAGAAGCGTTGAAAAAAAAAAATTAACCTAAAGCCGTTAAACGTCCAGAAAAAATGTCAAATTGAACCAAAGTTAAATGACTTTATAACAAAGTAACGTCGAAATATGACTTAAAGTCGAGAAGCATTAAGAAAAAAGAAACTAATTTTAACTTAAAGCCCTTAAGCGTCTAGAAAATATGTCAAATTTAAATAAAAAAAAAAATGCCAAAATTTGCCCTAAAGTCCACAAGCATTTTTATAAAGCCATTATTAACTGGATTCACCCTGTACATTTAAAAAATAATCAAAACATAAAATTGCGACAATAAAAATAAAAGCGTCAAGAAAAAAACACGTATTTTGACTTAAAGCCGTTAAGCCCTTGGAAAAAATGTCAAATTTCACTAAAGTTAAAAGACTTCAAATGTCTAAATTTGACTTAAAGTCGACAAACGTAAAAAAAGACTAATTTTGACTTAAACTCTAAAGCCTTTAGAAAAAAATGTCAAATTTAAGGAAGGGTAAAAGACCTTAAGTAACCATTGAGTAAGGTACCAAATCATTCAGCTTAAAAAGATTTAAATATAATATACGAAGACCGATACTGTCAAATAATTAGGGTAGCCAACATTACCAACATTTAAAATTTTACATGCAAATTCCTATGACCCGCTTTGCAATTTAACACCCTGTACACATTGTTTTTAGAAGAAGTCTCCAAAACAGAATTGAAATCTCGTTTCAGTTCTGAAGGAGGCACGTTTCTTAGAGAAAATGGGATTGACGCGTGCAGACAAGCTTGTACTTGTCACTACATGTGTTAAAACCAAACATGTTTAAAAAAATAATAGTTGTGATATCATTATGAATACATTATAAACAAGTTTAATATGTTACAGGTTTTACACCAGCTCAGAAGAAACTCGATTTTTTGTATATCTATTTTACACTAACTAAAAATATGTTGCTAAACACTAAATCCTGCCAAACATAAACAAATATTTTTTAAACTTTTTATAAAATAGAAAAAAAAACTTTAGTGTATAATGGATTTATTTATATTTATTTAACAAATACTTCGAATACAAATACAATAACAGCAAGGCTTACTCCAATCGCATACAAAACGAAAGTAGCCCTTAAATGCGACACACGAATGGAAGAAAATTCGGCGCTCTTCACCAACTTCCTATTACGAAAATTAAAATTCGTGTACAGTCCACTTTCATGAAACTTCATTATCAACTCGCTAAATCTTCGCTTGAACGGAGAATATTTCGAAAAGAACACCAATCCCCACGACGTAATCGTCCATTCCAAAATCACACATTTCGATATGTGAAATTTCTTAAAAGCAGTTCCCGCCGTTGACGTTGTCATAAACATTGCGATTTCACTTTTGGCAAATCTCTGCGCGGTGTAGTCGTCCATTTCGTATATATCTTCCATTCTAGCTGAGATTCTCTTGAAGCTTGAATCGTTTACACGGCGCAGAACGAAGTTGGCGGTTTTGAAACCGACGATTGGGATGTTTGAAGCTGCTAAATCTTCGACGGTGGTTATTTGTTTTGAATGTCCTGGTAGAAACACGTAGGAGATTAGGAGGGATTGGAAGCTGCTTATTATGATGTATGTGAAGAATATCCATAACAGGTAGAAGCACCGCAGACGTCCTGATTTCGGCTTCCAAGGGTGTGTTGATATAAATGTTCCAAAAACGATAACAACGGTGTCTTGTAAAGAAACCTTTTTTTCCTTGCGTAGGATTATGTGCCAAATTGGAATTATTAAAATAAACACGAACACGAGGAAAATCCAAATGTACCAGTTAAATATTTTAAGTAGGTTTTTCCACGATTCAACAGTTTTTGCTAACGGTGCATAAAATTTTAAACTCCTAAAGTCCATCGGGTATGATATTTCAAAATCGGACGCGGGGCTGATGCCCAGTAAAGAAATGATGGCATCAACTTCGCCGTTGTAAAGTTCATCAAACAAACCTAAATAGTTTCCGCTTGGTAATTTCGTCAGCATACTAATCCACTTGCCGTTGTGTAAAACTAAAGCAGACTTATGCGCGTGGTTTTTGCCTAGAATTCTTAGGTTTAACACGTCCGCAATTTCTTTGAAGGAACTTACACCAAAACCTTTATTGGTGGCAAATGGTGCATCGCTGATGAATGATGTTGATGGTATTGCGTATGTTTTAACCGTGCACTTGTTAAAATATCTAACACTTGAATCACTTACGTAATTCTTTGGAGTGTCGTGCAAGCAATTGAATAAAAATTTTAGGCGAAAATCTTTACAACCATCCTCAGATATTGGGTAGTATGTGTACACGTTAACATCATCAACAATCAGCACGTTTAAAATGCGTTTCTTCCAAAGCGTTTTCAGTAGCTTCAAAGAATCTCCACTATCTAGTAATATCAGCAAAATCTTCGCCAGGGGATTGTTGTGAATTATTTTCAAACACGTTTCAAGGTTAGAGTACGTAGTTTCAATTATGTAATAATCTGGTCTGTGTGAAGGAAATACATCTACAAATGCTTCACCCGTGTTGTGTAAAATAACAGCGAAATTATTGAGGAGTGAAGAATTTGTTGTGTATATATTGTATACACTTTTTGCGTCGGCATGTTTTAAAATGTTATTTGCACACAAATTAAAATCATGATTTACGAAGCAAGTTGCTGCAATGATTTGTACAAAAAGCAAAGCCAAGGCCTTCATATTTTTTCAATGTGTCAATTATTGTTGTTAATCTGTGCTTTTGTTTGTATGGAATTGACTGGTATGCACTCGTGGATCGCATGTTAAATAGTTTAAGCATTAAATATGAATTGCGCTAAACTACCGATACAAAACATGTACTGCCTTTTTTTATGCTAGGGAATCGAAATTTCATGATTATAGATATTTTGCTTGAATGGATCTGATTTCGGAAATATTTCCCTAATGTGATTTTGGCTTTTAATTACTTTAGATAATTACAAATTTTGTTGTCATCTCGAAATATAGTGAAGGGACGTTTGCAGATTTTGACAGTATCATGGAGTAATATGTTGTTTGAGTAAATTTAGAAAATTTCGAGTGTCTGGCAATTGTTTTTATATTTTTTTAAGCTCTCGAGAAAAAGTGCAACTTAAAATAATTACAAATTTTGTTCTCGTTAAATTATCTCGAAATGTTGTTAAGGGATGTTTGCAGATTTTGACAGTATCGTGGAGTAACATGTCGTTTGAGTAAATTTAGAAAATTTCAAGTGCCTGGCAATTGTTTTAATATTTTTTTAAGCTCTCGAGAAAAGGTGCAACTTTCGATAATTACAAATTTTGTTCTTGTGAAATTATCTCGAAATGTTGTTAAGGGATGTTTGCGGATTTTGACAGTATCGTGGAGTAATATGTTGTTTGAGTAAATTTAGAAAATTTCAAGTGCCTGGCAATTGTTTTAATATTTTTTAAGCGCTCGAGAAAAGAGCAACTTTAAATAATTACAAATTTTGTTCTCGTGAAATTATCCCGAAATGTTGTTAAGGGATGTTTGCGGATTTTGACAGTATCGTGGAGTAATATGTTGTTTAAGTAAATTTAGAAAATTTCAAGTACCTGGCAATTGTTTGAATATTTTTTAAGCGCTCGAGAAAAGTGCAACTTAAGATAATGACAAATTTTATTCTCGTGAAATTATCTCGAAATGTTGTTAAAGGATGTTTGCAGATTTTGACAGTATCGTAGAGTAATATGTCGTTTGAGTAAATTTAGAAAATTTCAAGTGTCTGGCAATTGTTTTTATATTTTTTTAAGCGCTCGAGAAAAAGTGCAACTTTAAATAATTACAAATTTTGTTCTCGTGAAATTATCTCGAAATGTTGTTAAGGGATGTTTGCAGATTTTGACAGTATCGCTGAGTTTGAGTAAATTTACAGAATTTCTAGTGTCCGGCAGTTGTTTTTATATTTTTTTAAGTGCTCGAGAAAACGTGCAACTTTAAATAATTACAAATTTTGTTCTCGTGAAATTATCCCGAAATGTTGTTAAGGGACGTTTGCAGATTTTGACAGTATCGTGGAGTAATATGTCGTTTGAGTAAATTTAGAAAATTTCAAGTGTCTGGCAATTGTTTTTATATTTTTTAAGCGCTCGAGAAAAAGTGCAACTTTAAATAATTACAAATTTTGTTCTCGTGAAATTTTCTCGAAATGTTGTTAAGGGACGTTTGCAGATTTTGACAGTATCGTGGAGTAATATGTTGTTTAAGTAAATTTAGAAAATTTCAAGTACCTGGCAATTGTTTGAATATTTTTTAAGCGCTCGAGAAAAGTGCAACTTAAGATAATGACAAATTTTATTCTCGTGAAATTATCTCGAAATGTTGTTAAAGGATGTTTGCAGATTTTGACAGTATCGTAGAGTAATATGTCGTTTGAGTAAATTTAGAAAATTTCAAGTGTCTGGCAATTGTTTTTATATTTTTTTAGCTCTCGAGAAAAAGTGCAACTTTACATAATTACAAATTTTGTTCTCGTGAAATTATCTCGAAATGTTGTTAAGGGACGCTTGCAGATTTTGACAGTATCGTGGAGTAATATGTCGTTTAAGTAAATTTAGAAAATTTCAAGTGTCTGGCAATTGTTTTTATATTTTTTTAAGCGCTCGAGAAAAAGTGCAACTTTAAATAATTACAAATTTTGTTCTCGTGAAATTATCTCGAAATGTTGTTAAGGGATGTTTGCAGATTTTGACAGTATCGCTGAGTTTGAGTAAATTTACAGAATTTCTAGTGTCCGGCAGTTGTTTTTATATTTTTTTAAGTGCTCGAGAAAACGTGCAACTTTAAATAATTACAAATTTTGTTCTCGTGAAATTATCCCGAAATGTTGTTAAGGGATGTTTGCAGATTTTGACAGTATCGCTGAGTTTGAGTAAATTTACAGAATTTCTAGTGTCCGGCAGTTATTTTTATATTTTTTTAAGCGCTCGAGAAAAAGTGCAACTTTAAATATTTACAAATTTTGTTCTCGTTAAATTATCTCGAAATGTTGTTAAGGGACGTTTGCAGATTTTGACAGTATCGTGGAGTAATATGTCGTTTGAGTAAATTTAGAAAATTTCAAGTGTCTGGCAATTGTTTTTATATTTTTTTAAGCTCTCGAGAAAAAGAGCAACTTTAAAAATTTACAAATTTTGTTCTCGTTAAATTATCTCGAAATGTTGTTAAGGGACGTTTGCAGATTTTGACAGTATCGTGGAGTAATATGTTGTTTGAGTAAATTTAGAAAATTTCAAGTGTCTGGGAATTGTTTTAATATTTTTTAAGCGCTCGATAAAAAGTGCAACTTTAAATAATTACAAATTGTGTTCTCGAGATATTTTCTTGAAATGTTGTTAAGGGATGTTTGCGGATTTTGACAGTCATGGAGTAATATGTCGTTTGAGTAAATTTAGAAAATTTGAAGTTTCTGGCAATTGTTTTAATATTTTTTAAGCCCTCGAAAAAAGGTGCAATTTTAAATAATTACAAATTTTATTCTCGTGGGATTATCTCGAAATGCAGTGAAGGGATGTTAGCAGATTTTGACAGTTTCGTGGAGTAATATGTCGTTTGAGTAAATTTGGAAAATTTAAAGTGTCTGGCAATTGTTGTTATATTTTTTTTAAATAAAACATCTTCGGTGAGTGAAAAAAGTTTGAAAGAACGTTTGTTGCGTTTGTAGAAATGAAATAGAAGGATGATGGGTGGGCCCTTTTCTCCTTTTAAAACATTTGAACGAAAGTCATAAGGTTTAATGATTTAATATCGAGAAGACAAATCCAAAATCAACAATTATTTTGATCATTCTGTTGGCAATACAGGTTTCGGTTCTACTGATTGGATTTTAGGATAGGGCCCACCCACCATCCTCAATAATAATTTTACTCTAAACTACGGACCTAGCCTCGACAACAAATAAAATATCTGAGGTGTTTTACTAGAGCAGTGAGAATTTAAAAAATACAATAAAACAGTGTTTGTTGCTTTTACAGAGATGAAATTGGAGGGTGGTGGGTGGGACCTTTCCTACAGTTGAACAAACAAAAGCTACGGCTTAATAATAATCTACCATTAAAAAGTCAACAATTATTTATTTTGATCGTTCAGTTGGCAATACAGGTGCAACTCTTATTTGGGTTCTACTGATTGGATTGTAGGATAATGCCCACCCATCATCCTCAATAATAATTTTACTCTAAACTGCGGACCTAACCTAGACAGGTATAATCGAAATTAGAAAATTAAGGAAAAACAAGGTATACCATAAAAATGAAACAATGAAACACCAAATAATGTATTTCAAAAAAAAATATTTTACAAATCTAAACTAAAATTACAATAGGATCCCCAGTATTCACATTTTGGGTGTATTCATTATATTTATGTAACCTTGACGACGAATTGCGTACAGCAAGAGCGCCGCCCTACGATCATAAGTTTTGGCACGTTGAATTCACTTTCGTCTTAATTAACCTAACCTTAAATATACCTTACGCGCTAAAATTTACGTTAATGACTAGAATTACGTTCGCCCTACCAGGTCCAATTCGCTAATCGATAAAAAGTTTATTTTTTTAATACAACAACATCGAAAAATACAATATATATATATATTTATATTTAAATACGCCTAAATTTATCTGGTGCAGTCACTAGGGTTTCAGTGTATATATCTACAGACACCGTTTTTTTTTACTTCAATTTTCTCGTTTCGTTTATTTCATTTCAAAGAACCACAGATAAAACAGAGGGGGAGTCGAGTGTTGATTTATTGATGATGTTTTTAGGTTAGAGTTTGAAGTAATAATAATTCTTTTATCCAAAATTGGGTGTAATAATTGAATTACAGTGGTCATTTGAGCCATGTAATGTTGCTCATTACCCCCTAGTGAGAGAATAAGTTTCTCTCACGGAAAGCACAGATCCTTCATAGGATTTTTGAAGTATTTCAAATTGACACCACGTACGTCAAAAATAGTTACGTTGGCAGCTCGTAACGTGTGAGCCACAAGATTTTTATTCGGAGTGTGAGATGAATTAGGAATGTCGCATATTTTAACAATTCACGTCATAGAAGACTAGATTAGTTCAGTTGAATAAAAAATAATCTCAGACATGTTTGCTATGTTTGCTCTCATGCATGGCCATCTCGGCAGCAAAATTCAGTGGCTCACACCTTACATAATCAAATTGGACAATTTGGGGTTGCATCTGTTTTAATCCCTTGTGGATTGTACGAGTTTATCTGCGTCGGCGCAGCCAACTCCCTTGGAAGATAACGATTAAAGCTAAACCTAAACCTAACCCCTAGAATCACGTCGAGAGCCTTACAGAGTTATTAGAGCTACGTAGAGTTTGAGATCCGTCACAGCCTAATTTTAAAAGTTTTTTGTAAATGTTACTAAAACCCATGCATACGCGTCTCAGTGCACATCGCTAAACCTAAACCTAGATTTAAACGTCTATAACTAACTTACGGCCTAGTTTCGTCGAGTCCGGTCGAAAATGGCGCCCAAACGAGTTTGTTCAATCCACAAGCGAATTGAAACTTAAATAAATCATTAATGGGGCGTAATGGAAGAGCAGAGTGTGCTCTGGCGTACATCTGAACTACATCTAATTTTTCCTCCGATTTTTGTTATTTGATTTCTATATTATTGTTTAATTTGTATGCCATGGGGATTTACATGCAAAATTTAAAATGTGTTAATATTGGCTCTGCTAATTATTTTACAGCATCGGTCTTCGTACATTATTTTTAAAGCATTTTATGCTGAATGATTTGGTACCTTACTCAATGGTTTCTGCAGAGTATTTACCGAGAAATTTGCAAAAAACTTTACTATAATTTTGAATTAAAAACAATGGTTTGCCATGAAATCATAATGGCCGATATTTAATTTTGTTCTTAAAAGTGACAGTAGATGTCGCATTACGATTTACAATCGGCCGTGTATTCTACACAAGAAAAAGTATTTATTAGTAAATGGTTTTACTCAGGTGCTACTTAAGAAGTGTAAGTGATTTGTTTAGTGTTGAATTTCCGAAGAGGTAATACACACCAAAAATACTATTCAATGAGTATTAAAAATAATGTAAGTAGACCGATATTATAAAATAATTAAGGGAGCCAATTGTAACACATTTTAAATTGTACTTTTGCTGGATATTCACGTACAGTTCTTAAATCGTACCCGAGTACAACGTTTTAATCATAAATACCTTTTCTTATGTAGAATACACGGCCGATTGTAAATCGTAGTGCGACATCTACTGTCACTTTTAAGAACTAAATTTAATATCGGCCATTATGATTTCATGGCAAACCATGGTTTTTAATTTAAAACTATTACCATTTTCGCCCTTTGAAGAAAAAAATAACGTTTTATAACTTTCTCCGACTCGCTTCAGTTCAATATTTTGACGTATGTAATATCAGCATCCTCTCAAAAAGTCTGCAAATTCGCGATTGCCATTATATTTGCTTGGTAGTTTTTTTTTTCTATAAATTCGAATTTAATCCTCAAACCAATGCAATTTATGATCAATAAATGAACACAATATTCGCTCCCCGTCCGTAGACAAATATCTAAAATAGACGTCACATCTCTATAAAAGAGTCCCGCCCACATCTACTAATAAATGGCTTAGTCTCCATTTTCTTTCAATGAAAATCTCAAAAACGGAAAAAATGATTGTATATGTATAAAGTCGATCGTAAGGTACATACAGTTACAATTGGTACATTGATCTAGAAAAAAAAAACAAATATCTAACGCCGCATCAGCCCCAGCTCGACGCACACCATCCTGCGCATTTCGCTCATGCCGACCTCGAGGTTCTGGAAACCGTCGGAGACGATGTTGACGGCGAGAAGGAACGCCGTGTGCGCGACGATGATGTACCTGTAAAGGGGCCATACCAGCATCATGTAGAATACTATCGGGGGCAGGAGGGTCCAGAAGACGAGGGCCGCGTAGAGCTCCGGGCAGAAGGTGTGGGCGATGGCGTTTCCCTGGTAAAAGTAACTGTTGTTAGCGTAGTACTCCCTGATGTTGCGTTCCTTCTCCTGCCAGCAGTGCTCGAGGAACGCCTTCAGGTCTTCCTCGTTTGTCGGCAGGGTCGATACTGGATGTCTGAAGATTGCAAAAATAAACATGATTATTGATCGAAACATAGGCTTATCGAAGCAGATACAATTGCGACCAAAAAGTTGTTAAAGTTTAATGTCTACATTTAAGTCAATTTTTGAAAAATCAATATTTTGAGTTGAAAATGTCAATTCTTGAGTTTGATGGTGATTATCTTAAAAAATCAAATAATTAACGTGCTTTTATTTTTCTACAATATTAAAGCCTAATTATCACTCAATAATGCTGTTAAAGTTGGAAGTCTGTATTTAAGTCAGTTTTTGGAAAATCAATATTTTTCCGATTTTTGAGAGTTGAAAATGTCAATTCTTGGGTTTGATGGTGATTATCTAAAAAAATTAAATAATTCACGTGCTTTTATTTTTCTACAATATTAAAGCCTAATTATCACTTAATAATGCTGTTAAAGTTGGAAGTCTGTATTTAAGTCAATTTTTGAAAAATCAATATTTTTCCGATTTTTGAGAGTTGAAATTGTCAATTCTTGGGTTTGATGGTGATTATCTTAAAAAATCAAATAATTAATGTGCATTTATTTTTATAGAATATTAAAGCCTAATTATCACTCAATAATGGTGTTAAAGTTGGAAGTCTGTATTTAAGTCAGTTTTTGAAAAATCAATATTTTCCCGATTTTTGAGAGTTGAAAATGTCAATTCTTGGGTTTGATGGTGATTATCTAAAAAAATCAAATAATTAATGTGCATTTATTTTTCTACAATATTAAAGCCTAATTATCACTCAATAATGCTGTTAAAGTTGGGAGTCTGTATTTAAGTCAATTTTTGAAAAATCAATATATTTCCGATTTTTGAGAGTTGAAAATGTCAATTCTTGGGTTTGATGGTGATTATCTAAAAAATTCAAATAATTAACGTGCTTTTATTTTTCTACAATATTAAAGTCTAATTATCACTCAATAATGCTGTTAAAGTTGGAAGTCTGTATTTAAGTCAGTTTTTGAAAAATCAATATTTTCCCGATTTTTGAGAGTTGAAATTGTCAATTCTTGGGTTTGATGGTGATTATCTTAAAATATCAAATAATTAATGTGCATTTATTTTTCTACAATATTAAAGCCTAATTATCACTCAATAATGCTGTTAAAGTTGGGAGTCTGTATTTAAGTCAAATTTTGAAAAATCAATATATTTCCGATTTTTGAGAGTTGAAAATGTCAATTCTTGCGTTTGATGGTGATTATCTAAAAAATTCAAATAATTAACGTGCTTTTATTTTTCTACAATATTAAAGTCTAATTATCACTCAATAATGCTGTTAAAGTTGGAAGTCTGTATTTAAGTCAATTTAAAAAAAAAACAATATTTTTCCGATTTTTGAGAGTTGAAAATGTCAATTCTTGGGTTTGATGGTGATTATCTTAAAAAATCAAATAATTAATGTGCTTTTATTTTTCTACAATATTAAAGCCTAATTATCACTCAATAATGCTGTTAAAATTGGAAGTCTGTATTTAAGTCAGTTTTTGAAAAATCAATATTTTTCCGATTTTTGAGAGTTGAAAATGTCAATTCTTGAGTTTGATGGTGATTATCTTAAAAAATCAAATAATTAACGTGCTTTTATTTTTCTACAATATTAAAGCCTAATTATCACTCAATAATGCTGTTAAAGTTGGAAGTCTGTATTTAAGTCAATTTTTGAAAAATCAATATTTTTCCGATTTTTGAGAGTTGAAAATGTCAATTCTTGAGTTTGATGGTGATTATCTTAAAAAATCAAATAATTAATGTGCTTTTATTTTTCTACAATATTAAAGCCTAATTATCACTCAAGAATGCTGTTAAAGTTGGAAGTCTGTATTTAAGTCAATTTTTGAAAAATCAATATTTTTCCGATTTTTGAGAGTTGAAAATGTCAATTCTTGAGTTTGATGGTGATTATCTTAAAAAATCAAATAATTAATGTGCATTTATTTTTCTACAATATTAAAGCCTAATTATCACTCAATAATGCTGTTAAAATTGGAAGTCTGTATTTAAGTCAGTTTTTGAAAAATCAATATTTTTCCAATTTTTCAGAGTTGAAAATGTCAATTCTTGGTTTGATGGTGATTCTCTTAAAAAATCAAATAATTAACATGCTTTTATTTTTCTACAATATTAAAGCCTAATTATCACTCAATAATGCTGTTAAAGTTGGAAGTCTGTATTTAAGTCAATTTTTGAAAAATCAATATTTTTCCGATTTTTGAGAGTTGAAAATGTCAATTCTTGGGTTTGATGGTGATTATCTAAAAAAATCAAATAATTAATGTGCTTTTATTTTTCTACAATATTAAAGCCTAATTTTTACTCAATGATGCTGTTAAAGTTGGAAGTCTGTATTTAAGTCAGTTTTTGAAAAATCAATATTTTTCCGATTTTTGCGATTCTTGGGTTTGATGGTGATTATCTTAAAAAATCAAATAATTAATGTGTTAGAGAAGATTTTGAACGAAATTGAACGCGGTTTTAAAATCTGTGATCCTTGTATGTAAATTAGTCGGATTCAATTAAAATTGGTGATTTTTAATTTTTGGCGAAAACTTGAAAAAATACAAGGATACCTTTGGAACTTTTGCTGAAAAATGCAACTTTTTTAATAATTGATTGGCGTTAAAAAATTTCAGCTATCTTTAATAAACAAAAAAAAATTTGTTGTCTTCAATAATCTCAAGTATCTTTTTTTCCAATCTGTCAAACAACGTAGAATTTAAAATACTAAATCGGTACATTACCTAACAAAATGCATTTTTACTTCCGTCGGAAACTTTCCTGCGAGCAAAAGCTTCTCGTTCTGCGGCACGTTATCACAATAGATGATGGTGACATCATAAATGGCATCGAGTGAATTTTGCACTATCAACCTGTGGGCCAAATATGCAAATCCCGTGGTCCTCGGATGTAGCACGTAATCGTATTTCTGCAAGTGTTTAGTTTATTACAGTGTGCACAAACGACATTGTACCGGGTTGCCGAAATTCGATGTCTTTATCTCCGTATCCTTAGTGGTATCAATTTAAAACGCTCGATATCCTCCAAACTAATCAAGTTAACAATGATGTATGTGTTAATGCCATTGTTATTAGCGTATCAGATTTTTGATACTGTTGAGGTTAACGAGATACCCTGTACAAATATCGAATTTGGGTTACCCGGTACATTTGGATATATTTTTGTCTAACTGTTGAGTTTACTGAGACTATTAAAAAAAGAAATGCAGGATAAACCAACCTGTAGATTATTTTTTCTCGCGTACTCGTCGCTGTTTTTTTTCGTGTGTTCCGTTAGATCCGTTCCTTCGGGAAAGATGAGCATGCTGAATTTGTAGTCCCAAGAGCTGTAGTAGTCCACCATATTTTGAAGCCGGATCTTATCGATGGCCCAGTTGCGCTTGATGTATAAGAAACAGGCAAGTTGCATCACCCAACCTGTTTTAAAAAATGGAAAAATCAATGTTTGTAATAAACATCCTACACAATAGAAACCAAAAATAGTTGATTGATAATGTTCATCATCTTTCGGAAGAAAAACGTTTTTACACCTTGAATACGTTATGTACAATTGATATACATATTTTTATATATTTGTATCTTCTTTTCAAAATTGACTAATGGTAGTAATAGGCTTATATTTTCTATTACGCATGTCATACTTACCTATACCAGGTATATGCCTAATTTCATCCTTAAGGACAAACTTTGTTGGATATCTATTCCTTCTAGAGCCCACAGTAATGTGATATACAGCCGGCCACAGAAAATTCCAATCCGTTCTCGTTCTATGGTTCATGATGAGAAGCGAAGTTTCATCGGAATTGATCTCGTCGCCGGTCACGACAATTTTGCAATTGAAGAGAATTTCCAGAAGAGCCTGAATATTGAACAAAAACTACGTTAAAATAATCAAAACAATAACAAATTACAAACTCAAGAAATCCAATTTATAGAACCACAAAAATCGAAAATGCATTGATTTTTTCTAATTTTAAAATAATTGTCTTGAAACCCAAAAATGCCAATTTTCAGAGCCACAAAAGTAGAAAATGCATTGATTTTTAAAAAATTTGAAACAAATGCAAACTTTTAACTTTTACAAAATTGTTCAAAAATAATTAAACTTTCATATTTCAGAAAAAAAAGTAAGCACATTCATCACGAAATTTTCCAAATAATCGTCTTGAAACCCAAAAATGCCAATTTTCAAAGCCACAAAAGTTGAAAATGCATTGATTTTTTTAAATTTAAAACAAATGCAGACTTTTAACTTTTACAAATTTGTTCAAAAATAATTAGACTTTCATATTTTAGAAAAAAAGTAAGCACATCCATCACGAAATTTTGCAAATAATCGTCTTGAAACCCAAAAATGCCAATTTTCAGAGCCACAAAAGTAGAAAATGCATTGATTTTTGTAAATTTAAAACAAACGCAGACTTTTAACTTTTACAAAATTGTTCAAAAATAATTAGACTTTCATATTTCAGAAAAAAAATAAGCACATCCATCACGAAATTTTCCAAATAATCGTCTTGAAACCCAAAAATGCAAATTTTCAGAGCCACAAAAGTTGAAAATGCATTGATTTTTTTAAATTTAAAACAAATGCAGACTTTTAACTTTTACAAATTTGTTCAAAAATAATTAGACTTTCATATTTTAGAAAAAAAGTAAGCACATCCATCACGAAATTTTGCAAATAATCGTCTTGAAACCCAAAAATGCCAATTTTCAGAGCCACAAAAGTAGAAAATGCATTGATTTTTGTAAATTTAAAACAAACGCAGACTTTTAACTTTTACAAAATTGTTCAAAAATAATTAGACTTTCATATTTCAGAAAAAAAGTAAGCACATCCATCACGAAATTTTCCAAATAATCGTCTTGAAACCCAAAAATGCCAATTTTCAGAGCCGCAAAAGTAGAAAATGCATTGATTTTTTTAAAATTTAAAACAAATGCAGACTTTTAACTTTTACAAAATTGTTCAAAAATAATTAGACTTTCATATTTTAGAAAAGAGTAAGCACATCCATCACGAAATTTTCCAAATAATCGTCTCGAAACCCAAAAAATGCCAATTTTCAGAGCCACAAAAGTAGAAAATGCATTGATTTTTAAAAATTTAAAACAAATGCAGACTTCTAATTTTAACAAAATTGTTCAAAAATAATTAGACTTTTACATTTCAGAAAAAAGTTAACACATTCATCACGAAATTTTCCAAATGATCGTCTTGAAACCAAAAAATGCCAATTTTCAGAGCCACAAAAGTAGAAAATGCGTTGATTTTTTTAAATTTAAAACAAATGCAGACTTTTAACTTTTACAAAATTGTTCAAAAATAATTAGACTTTAATATTTCAGAAAAAAAATAAGCACATCCATCACGAAATTTTCCAAATAATCGTCTTGAAACCCAAAAATGCCAATTTTGAGAGCCACAAAAGTAAAAAATGCATTGTTTTTTTTAATTTAAAACAAATGCAGACTTTTAACTTTTACAAAATTGTTCAAAAATAATTAGACTTTCGTATTTTAGAAAAAAGTAAGCACATCCATCACGAAATTTTCCAAATAATCGTCTTGAAACCCAAAAATGCCAATATTCAGAGCCACAAAAGTAGAAAATGCGTTGATTTTTTTTAAATTTAAAACAAATGCAGACTTTTAACTTTTACAAAATTGTTCAAAAATAATTAGGCTTTTATATTTTAGAAAAAAGTAAGCGCATCCATCACGAAATTTTCCAAATAATCGTCTTGAAACCCAAAAACGCCAATTTTCAGAGCCACAAAAGTAGAAAATGCATTGATTTTTTTTCATTTAAAACAAATGCAGACTTTTAACTTTTACAAAATTGTTCAAAAATAATTAGACTTTCATATTTCAGAAAAAAGTTAACACATTCATCACGAAATTTTCCAAATAATCGTCTTGAAACCCAAAAATGCCAATTTTCAGAGCCACAAAAGCAGAAAATGCATTGATTTTTTTTAATTTAAAACAAATGCAGACTTTTAACTTTTACAAAATTATTCAAAAATAATTAGACTTTAATATTTTAGAAAAAAAATAAGCACATCCATCACTAAATTTTCCAAATAATCGTCTTGAAACCCAAAAATGCCAATTTTCAGAGCCACAAAAGTAGAAAATGCATTGATTTTTTTTCATTTAAAACAAATGCAGACTTTTAACTTTTACAAAATTGTTCAAAAATAATTAGACTTTCATATTTCAGAAAAAAGTTAACACATTCATCACGAAATTTTCCAAATAATCGCCTTGAAACCCAAAAATGCCAATTTTCAGAGCCACAAAAGTAGAGAATGCATTGTTTTTTTTTTAATTTAAAACAAATGAAGACTTTTAACTTTTACAAAATTATTCAAAAACAATTAGACTTTCATATTTTAGAAAAAAGTAAGCACATCCATCACGAAATTTTCCAAATAATCGTCTTGAAAGCCAAAAATGCAAATTTTCAGAACCACAAAAGTTGAAAATGCATTGATTTTTTTAAATTTAAAACAAATGCAGACTTTTAATTTTTACAAAATTGTTCAGAAATGATTAGGCTTTCATATTTTAGAAAATAGTAAGCACATCCATCACGAAATTTTCCAAATAATCGTCTTGAAACCCAAAAATGCCAATTTTCAGAGCCACAAAAGTAGATAATGCATTGATTTTTTTTTAATTTAAAACAAATGCAGACTTTTAACTATTACAAAATTGTTCAAAAATAATTAGACTTTAATATTTCAGAAAAAAAAATAAGCACATCCATCACGAAATTTTCCAAATAATCGTCTTGAAACCCAAAAATGCAAATTTTCAAAGTCACAAAAGTTGAAAATGCATTGATTTTTTTTTAATTTAAAACAAATGCAGACTTTTAACTATTACAAAATTGTTCAAAAATAATTAGACTTTAATATTTTAGAAAAAGTAAGCATATCCATCACGAAATTTTCCAAATAATCGTCTCGAAACCCAAAAAATGCCAATTTTCAGAGCCACAAAAGTAGAAAATGCATTGATTTTTTTAAATTTAAAACAAATGCAGACTTTTAACTTTTACAAAATTGTTCAAAAATAATTAGACTTTCATATTTCAGAAAAAAAGTAAGCACATCCATCACGAAATTTTCCAAATAATCGTCTTGAAACACAAAAATGCCACAAAAGTAGAAAATGCATTGTTTTTTTTTTTAATTTAAAACAAATACATACTTTTAACTTTTACAAAATTGTTCAAAAATTAATAGGCAAAAATGGTCATTTTGGCAAATCATTACTAGAATACTCACCGCTGCGTACATTTGCCAAAAAGTTAGGAGAAAGTCGCTGACGGTCCTGTACAGGGTGTTGGACACTAAAACAAGAGGCATGACAGGACAGAAGAGGCCCGCGTATCCTGCAAACAAAAGAAAACATCGCGTTGTTTCCTCTTCCCGGCTCGGATTTTCGCGAGAAACTCACCCCCCAGTATACTGGCGTACCACAGCAAGAAGTAAGCGGTGCCCCGCAAGTATCCCATGGTGTTGGCCCCCCGTCGAAGGGGAGCTCGACGCACTCTTCACGCCCGGCGCCCTCACATCGTACCACCCCCACACTACGGGGTCGCTCTGGCGTCGTCGTCGTCGGTCTGACTGCAGCGTCTCGACGGCGACGCTCGCATCCTCTCTCCCGTCAAGGATGCCGGCGCACCTCGCACTGCCCCCCGTTCCGGATTCGGGATTCTGGATGCTGGATTCTGGAAATTCGGCGGCGGAAGAAGAGACGCACAGGTCGGGGATGATTATTGATTTTTCCCTGGACGCCGCTTGCAGCCTCCCTTGCCGACGGCCGAACGGTTCCAGACGCCACGCGGGAAGGGGGATCCCCTATTATCCCTCACACACCTGCGAAGTGTTTCGATCACGATAATTTTGCATTCATAACGAATGATATGGATTTGTTAAAGTTACGTTAATTTTGACAGTTGTGGCAGTTAAAAATAACCACACAATGATATACTTTGATCCTGAAATTATAGTAATTCTTCTACTGCCTGTTTTTTTTTATCAGATTTATTATGCAGATGATTTTTGCCAGAAAAGAAAGAAATTTGTCAGATAATTCTTCTCAATTTGTACTTTTAGAAGCTGAAGAAATAATTAAGCAGCAACTTTCGTACTTTTACTTAATTGGAGGCATCCAATAAGCTTTCAGAACTTTCAAGGGTAAAACTATGAAAGAAATTTTTGAACTGTTTTAGCAAAATATAATGGAAACCAATTTATCTCCAAACTGGCAGACATTTTAATGGGTAATTGGATCCTAAAATTCCTCCTTACTTTTTTATTAAATTGTTATTGAATAACTTACCACATTCGTTTGAAATCATACCCAAAAAAGTATGATTAGGATTAGAGGTAAATATTTGATGAACATCATGTCTCGCATCATCTTGTCGGCTTTAGTGAAAATAATCGACTGAACTTTAGAACTTCTGTACGGAATCTATCTAAATGAGATTAAACCTAATTGGATCAAATCGATTTTCTTATATAATTCAAAACAAATGCGTTGAATCATGTTACGAAACGTCACTGGAATTATTAAATTTTTTCAAAAATTCACGCTCTGTTCCCATTAAATTATTCCAAAATTTAGGCACGAAGTGTTAATAGTTTTCACAGTAACATAATTTGGCATTAATTATAAGCAAATTTGAGAAGTTTCAAGTCGGTGGCAATTGTTTTTATATTTTTTTTCAAGTCGCTAAAGTTATTATATTTTTTTCAAAAATTCACGCTCTGTTCCCATTAAATTATTCCAAAATTTAGGCACGAACTGTTAATAGTTTTCACAGTAACATAATTTGGCATTATTTATAAGCAAATTTGAGAAGTTTCAAGTCGGTGGCGATTGTTTTTATATTTTTTTCAAGTCGCTAAAATTATTACATTTTTTTCAAAAATTCACGCTCTGTTCCCACTAAATTATTCCAAAATTTAGGCACGTAGTGTTAATAATTTTCACAATAACGTAATTTGGCATTCATTATAAGTAAATTTAAGAAGTTTCAAGTCGGTGGCGATTGTTTTTATATTTTTTTCAAGTCGACAAAATTATTACTTTTTTTTCAAAAATTCACGCTCTGTTTCCATTTAATTATTCCAAAATTCAGGCACAAAGTTTTAATATTTTTCACAGTAACGTAATTCAGCATTCATTATAGACAAATTTGAGAAGTTTCAAGTCGATGGCAATTGTTTTTATATTTTTTCTAAGTCGCTAAAATTATTGCATTTTTTTTCAAAAATTCACGCTCTGTTCCCATTAAATTATTCCAAAATTTAGGCATGAAGTGTTAATAATTTTCACAATAATGTAATTTGGCATTCATTATAAGTAAATTTAAGAAGTTTCAAGTCGGTGGCGATTGTTTTTATATTTTTTTCAAGTCGACAAAATTATTACATTTTTTTCAAAAATTCACGCTCTGTTCCCATTAAATTATTCCCAAATTCAGGCACGAAGTGTTAATAGTTTTTACAATAATGTAATTTGGCATTCATTATAAGCAAATTTGAGAAGTTTTAAGTCGGTGGCGATTGTTTTTATATTTTTTTCAAGTCGCTAAAATTATTGCATTTTTTTCAAAAATTCACGCTCTGTTCCCATTAAATTATTCCAAAATTTAGGCACGAAGTGTTAATAGTTTTCACAGTAATATAATTTAGCATTAGTTATAAGCAAATTTGAGAAGTTTCAAGTCGGTGGCGATTGTTTTTATATTTTTTTCAAGTCGACAAAATTATTACATTTTTTTCAAAAATTCACGCTCTGTTCCCATTAAATGATTCCCAAATTCAGGCACGAAGTGTTAATAGTTTTTACAATAACGTAATTTGGCATTCATTATACGCAAATTTGAGAAGTTTTAAGTCGGTGGCGATTGTTTTTATATTTTTTTCAAGTCGACAAAATTATTACATTTTTTTCAAAAATTCACGCTCTGTTCCCATTAAATTATTCCCAAATTCAGGCACGAAGTGTTAATAGTTTTTACAATAACGTAATTTGGCATTCATTATAAGCAAATTTGAGAAGTTTTAAGTCGGTGGCGATTGTTTTTATATTTTTTTCAAGTCGCTAAAATTATTGCATTTTTTTCAAAAATTCACGCTCTGTTCCCATTAAATTATTCCAAAATTTAGTCACGTAGTGTTAATAATTTTCACAATAACGTAATTTGGCATTCATTATAAGCAAATTTGAGAATTTCAAGTTGGTGGCAATTGTTTTTATATTTTTTTCAAGTCGCTGAAATTATTACATTTTTTTCAAAAATTCACGCTCTGTTCCCATTAAATTATTCCAAAATTTAGGCACGTAGTGTTAATAATTTTCACAATAACGTAATTTGGCATTCATTATAAGCAAATTTGAGAAGTTTCAAGTCGATGGCAATTGTTTTTATATTTTTTTCAAGTCGCCAAAATTATTGCATTTTTTCAAAACTTCGCGCTGTGTTCTCGTTAAATTTTTCAAAAAATAAGGGATGAAGTGTTGATAGTTTTTACAGTAACATAATTAAGCGTTCATTATAAGCAAATTTGAGAAGTTTCAAGTCGAGGGCAATTGTTTTTATATTTTTTTCAAGTCGCCAAAATTATTGCAATTTTTCAAAACTTCGCCCTCTGTCCTCGTTAAATTTTTCAAAAATTAAGGGATGAAGTGTATATAGTTTTTACAGTAACATAATTATAGGCCTTCATTATAAGCAAATTTGAAAAGTTTCAAGTCGATAGCAATTGTTTTTATATTTTTTTCAAGTCACCAAAATTATTGCATTTTTTCCAAACTTCACGCTCTGTTGTCGTAAAATTTTTCAAAAATTAAGGGATGAACTGTTGATAGTTTTTACAGTAAGATAATTAGGCGTTCATTATAAGCAAATTTGAGAAGTTTCAAGTCAATGGCAATTGTTTTTATATTTTTTTCAAGTCGCCAAAATTATTGTATTTTATTCAAAACTTCACGCTCTGTTCTCGTTAAATTTTAAAAAAATTAAGGGATGAAGTGTTGATACTTTTTACAGTAACATAATTAAGCGTTCATTATAAGCAAATTTGAGAAGTTTCAAGTCGATGGCAATTTTTTTTAATATTTTTTTCAAGTCGCCAAAATTATTGCATTTTTTCAAAACTTTACGCTCTGCTCACATTAAATTTTTTAAAAATTAAGAGATGAAGTGTTGATAGTTTTTCCAGTAACATAATTAGGCATTAATTATAAGCAAATTTGAGAAGTTCCAAGTCGATGGCAATTGTTTTTATATTTTTTTTCAAGCCGCCAAAATTTTTGCATTTTTTCAAAACTTCGCGCTCTGTTCTTGTTAAATTTTTCAAAAGTTAAGGGATGAAGTATTGATAGTTTTTACAGTAACATAATTAGGCGTTCATTATAAGCAAATTTGAGAAATTTCAAGTCGATGGCAATTGTTTTTATATTTTTTTCAAGTCGCCAAAATTATTGCATTTTTTCAAAACTTTACGCTCTGCTCACATTAAATTTTTTAAAAATTAAGAGATGAAGTGTTGATAGTTTTTCCAGTAACATAATTAGGCATTAATTATAAGCAAATTTGAGAAGTTCCAAGTCGATGGCAATTGTTTTTATATTTTTTTCAAGCCGCCAAAATTATTGCATTTTTTCAAAACTTCGCGCTCTGTTCTTGTTAAATTTTTCAAAAGTTAAGGGATGAAGTATTGATAGTTTTTACAGTAACATAATTAGGCGTTCATTATAAGCAAATTTGAGAAATTTCAAGTCGATGGTAATTGTTTTTATATTTTTTTCAAGCCGCCAAAATTATTGCATTTTTTCAAAACTTCGCGCTCTGTTCTTGTTAAATTTTTCAAAAGTTAAGGGATGAAGTATTGATAGTTTTTACAGTAACATAATTAGGCGTTCATTATAAGCAAATTTGAGAAATTTCAAGTCGATGGCAATTGTTTTTATATTTTTTTCAAGTCGACAAAATTATTGCATTTTTTCAAAACTTCGCTCTCGGTTCTCGTTAAATTTTTCAAAAATTAAGGGATGAAGTGTTGATAGCTTTCACAGTAACATAATTTGGCATTCATTATAAGCAAATTTGAGAAGTTTCAAGTAGATGGCGATTGTTTTTATATTTTTTACAAGTCGCTAAAATTATTACATTTTTTTCAAAAATCCACGCTCTGTTCCCATTAAATTATTCCAAAATTTAGGCACGTAGTGTTAATAATTTTCACAGTAACATAATTTGGCATTCATTATAAGCAAATTTGAGAAGTTTCAAGTCGATGGCAATTGTTTTTATATTTTTTTCAAGTCGCCAAAATTATTGCATTTTTTCAAGACTTCACGCTCTGTTCTCGTTAATTTTTTCAAAAATTAAGTGATGAACTGTTGATAGTTTTTACAGTAACATAATTAGGCGTTCATTATAAGCAAATTTGAGAAGTTTCAAGTCGGTGGCGATTGTTTTTATATTTTTTCCAAGTCACTGAAATTATTACATTTTTTTTCGAAACTTCACGCTCTGCTCTCGTGAAATTATTCCAAAATTTAGGCACGAAGTGTTAATAATGTAATTTGGTACACCCTATATATATATATATTATGCGGGAGCTACTGGAACATTTAAAACACAAATCAAAAGCCATTTTATATGTACAAGAATAATTTTATTGACATATACACAGTGTTAACTAAAATTTATTTATGCGCGTTTACATGAAAGTTCTAAACCGTTAAAATTCTAGAGAAGAAAAATAGAGGAAACAGTTGTATAATAATTACAGAAACGTGATGATATGATACACTTAAAGCTAATTGAACATTTTTTTTGGGGGGGGGGTTAAATTGAAACGGTTTCAAAAACGCTCTCCGAATAATCAAAAAGCACTGTACTCCAAGACCACAGAAGCCAAAACATCAGCAGTCCCAGCATTATGTTCTTCGCCACGTCCAAGTAATACAATCTGAAACAAATAAAAAAAAAATGTTTTATTTACCAAAAAAATTGAGCGGGAGCGTCTCTTTGTAGACACTTTGCGAACTGTGTGCTATGGGCGGGCCGTCTATTTTTAGACGCAAACATGCAGAATGGGTTGCATACAGTTCATCATACACGCAATGTTTTTGCTGCGTTGCAAATCCAACCCACTACATAGGCAAGTCACCTTGGTCATAGCACCCGCTCAAAAAGTGTTAACCCTTTCAGTCCTGGATTTTTAAATTTGAAAAAAGAATTTTTTTTTCTTAATTATTATTGATGGGGAGCTTCTTAAGACCATAAATACCAAATTTGAACTGATTTGATTAATTAGTATAGGAATTAATTCGTGAGGCTTTGTTGAAGTGGCATCTAGTGATAAACAGCAAAATTGTAAGTAGCGACATGTAAATGTTGCGGTGGAAATTGCCACCACCAGGGCCGAAAGGTTTAATACAAAAAGAAACATTATAATAAGGACTAATCTAACTTAAACTAAATATTATTTTAGTAATATTTATATTATTTATAAACAAATAATGGAGAAGATTCTCCGTATATAACTGGATTTACTTCGTCGAATAAAAATATTTGAATTTATTTTTAATGATATTTATGGGTAGAAATTCGAAAGTGGCGGAATCTATTGTTTGAATCTTGTACCAAACCCAATCTTGGGATTTAGTACAACATTTAGGCAATAGATTCCGCTACTTTGGAGTTTCTACCTTCAACGGTGTTGAAGTAATTTCCGTTTCCTCGTCAGCTTTCAATTGCACTGATGACACCTAATAGGTCGAAATCGGTCTGTAGGTGTTCTGATGGGGAAACAGTATTGAATACTTATTTGCTTAAAATTGCAAAGCCATTTAAAAAATAGAAACGCCAAAGTGGCGGAATCTATTGCCTGAATTCTGTACTGTCTGTAGGTGTTCTGATGGGGGAACAATATTTAATCTTTTAATAAAGATGTATAAAACTGAATAAAACCGTATTAAGTGTTACTAACCTCTGTAACACCTTTCTGGCATATGGTATAGTATCATGACTCTCCTTGACGCAATAGAGTCTCGCTCCTAAGACCAAATCCAATATATATTTATCCCAGTTGATGCGAAAGAAATCCAATCCAAACTCTTGGTAATCTTTTTCGTTTAATTTCGCAGAGAGTTCTTTGATTCTGTCATTTTTGAAGTACCACGGTCTGATGGTGTAGTACTGCAGAATTTCCAATCCGGATTGTATACGCTGTTGAGTACGTACTAAGCTAAAATATAATAATATTAATTGTGAAGGGTGGTTAGTCTTTATGTGGTGGTGTTTTTTTTTAATTTCGATATAAAGAAAACACTTAACTTTTTTATACCACTTTTATTTAAAAGAAAATTGAAATTGGTACCACGAAGTGAACGCCTTCAAGATTCAAGAGTTTTTTTTTTAATATCGACAGTGGCTGAAAGGCTAAACACCTCCGCCAAAAAAAAAAAGGTGTAGCAATTGTTATCAACTGAATTGTCTGCGCAGTGTAGACATAACTATTTAATAAAGATAATAATTTATTTTTCGCCTGTAGAATTTGTTTTGCTTTAGTAGTCGTACCACCAGGTTGTCATTTCATTTACGTAAAACGCGTTAAACAAAATTTTTCTTCTTCTATTGAAGGTTGGACCGCCTGTAGAATTAGTTTGCTTGAGGTTGTCATTTCATCTATGTATAACTCGTTAAACAAAATTCTTCTTCTTTTTCTATTGAAGGTTGGAGTTGCAATGATACTTACAATGGTTTCCCTCGTGTGATTATCAACAAAAAATCCACCAAATACGCCGGAATAATGTGAAAAAACAGTACTGCCAGCATGTGCACGTAATAATTCGACTTTATACTTCCGCCGGGATACCAAAGGCAAACGCTGAACGGATTTTGGTAAAAATGCCTTTTTCCTATTTCTAGAGCTTCACCCCACGTTATTTGATTGTCCTAAAATGAAAACTTTAAGTACAGAGGAAAAGTGATTGTTAACCAGCGACGGCTCGCGGGGTGACTGAGGTTGCAGAGATAGTAATACGTGTCTGCAACCTACCCTACCCATCTGTATTTCCACCTCTGCTACCTCGGCCGTACCATGACTCATCCCGCGAGCCATCACTCACTGATTTTAACCGTACTTACCTTCCCTGAAGTTATATTAACGACGTAAACTTCGTCGCTTCTTTCCCTTTCGTACATCTCCTTTCCGACCAAAATCAAGCCGTTGATGGCCATGTCCACTGGTACCAAATCTGCTGGTAGGTTGGCATTGCAGTGCATCGTTCTTATCACGCCTTTACCAGCTCCGACGATCAAACCGGTTGGGCCGTGGAAGTTGTCCACCCAACCAGCTAAGGGTTCGTTTATGCATGATGTTACTATAAAAAAAAATTGGAATATAACTTTAACACATTGGCCGCCAACAAGATTTTTTGTAAAATGTCAAAAAAAGGTTTTCTTTGTTTTTAAGTTTTCTTTTATAAAATGACTAAGAATATGCTTATTTAATTAAACTCGTGACTGACAGTGCTAAATAGTAAGTTTAAAGTAGGTACTCACTGTCAGTCACCTGTGACTGACGTGGCCCTATTGAAACAAAGCGGTCAACGTGTTAACTAACGATCTATACACTCGAAATCTTTAGACGTCCTGTAGGATGAACATTGTTAGTCAGGGAAGGGACCTATTACAGTATGAGTTTGATGCTTCTGTTGCATTTTTTAAATTCCGCTGAAGAAATTGAAAAACATTTTATACGAAAATGTTGAAGAAATTGAAAAACATTTGATACAAAAAAAGGACTTTCTGAAATTACTTCAAATAGATGCTACTACTTGATTCCACAAAGATTCCAAAATTTCCCCTTCCTTAATTACTACATAATCCCACTTAAACGTCAAAGTGCTCATTTTGAAGTTATTTTTTTTTTCAATTCGGTTAAAGCCAGCAACAAGCAAAAAAACTTACTAAAATTACTTAAAATAAATGTTACTACGTGGTTCCATTAAGCACCTAAAATATATTGTTCATTAATTAAAAAATAATCCCATTAGAACACCGTAATGTCAATTTTAAAGTTACGTTTTTTTTTCATATTCGGCTAAAAAAATTAAAAACTTATTTTACAAGAACCAAACTTTCTAAAATAACTTCAAATAGATGCTACCACATGATTCCCTAAAAATCCTGAAATATCCCATTCCTAAACTACAAGATAATCCCACTTGAACGTCCTTTTGTTCATTCTAAAGATATATTTTTTTAATTTAAAAATATTGAAAAAAAAATTGCAACAAGAATAAAACCGTCTGAAGTTATTTCAAATAGATGGTACTACGTGGTTCCATAAAAATCCCAAAATTCCCCATCCCTAAATTACAAGATAATCCCACGATGCAGTGCTCATACCGAAGTAACATTTTTTAAATTTTGGTAAAAAAAAATTAAAAACAATGGCAACAACCCTCAAACTTTTTATATTGACTAAGAACAAATTCTATTGCAAAAAAATGCCCCTTCCCTTCATTGCGAGATAATCCTCATGTTCATTCTTACGTTACATTTTTTTTTAATTCGGCTAAAAAATTTGAAAAACATTTGCCGTAAGGATAAAACTTTCTTAAATTATTCAAGCCACATGATTCCCTAAAAATCCTGAAATATCCCATTCATAAATTACAAGATAATCCCACTTGAACGTCCTTTTGTTCATTCTAAAGATACATTTTTTTTAATTTGTCCAAAAATATCGAAAAAAAAATTCAACAAAAATAAAACTGTCAAAAGTTACTTCAAATTGCTACTACTACTTGATTCCATAAAAAATCCTAAAATACCGAAATCCCTCAATTACAAGAAAATCCCACTTAAACGACGCAGTGCTCATTCTGAAGTAACATTTTTTAAATGTTAAAAAAAAATTGAAAAACAATGGCAACAAGTTTGAAACTTTCTTTTTTCCAAATTCCTCTTCCCTTCATACGAGAATACGAGATAATCCTACTGGAACACTCTTATATTAATTTTTTAAGTTATTTTTTTTTATTCGGTTAAAAAATATGAAAAACAATGGCAACAAACTTAATATTTTGTTATAATGACTTAGAATAGATACTACTATAAGGTTTCATAAAAATCCCAAAATATCCCTTCCCTTAATTAGAAAATAAACATACAGGAACACCCTTATGTTAATTTTTAAGTTACATTTTTTTTTAATTTGGCTAAAAAAATTGAAAAAGATTTGCAACAACAATAAAACTTCCAGAAGTTACTTCAAATAGATGCTACTATGTGATTCTATAAAAATCTCAAAATACCCCCTCCCATTCCGAAGTAACATTTGTGTTCATTCCGAAGTAACATTTTTTAAATTCCATTCAAAAAATTTGAAAAACAATGGCAACAAACTTAAAACTTTTTATAATGACTAATAATATATGCTACTACGAGATTTCTTAACAATCCCAAAATATTCCTTCCTTTAATTACAAGATAATCCAACTGGAACATCCTTGTGTTCATTTCAAAATTTTATTTTTTTTAATTCGTCTAAAAAAATTGAAAAATATGTACTACATGAATAAAATTTTCTAAAGATGCTTCAAATAAATGCTACTACGTGATTACATAAAAATCCCAAAATACATCATGCCTTAATAACAAGATAATCCCACTAATACGCCATAGTGTTCATTCCAAAATAACATTTTTTAAATTCCGTTAAAAAAAATTGAAAAACAATGGCAACAAACTTAAAACTTTTTATAATGACTTAGAATAGATGCTACTACGAGATTTCTTAACAATCCCAAAATATCCCTTCCCTTAATTACAAGATAATCCAACTGGAACATCCTTGTGTTCATTTCAAAGTAATATTTTTTTTAATTCGTCTAAAAAAATTGAAAAATATTTACTACAACAAAAAAAAATTTCTAAAGATGCTTTAAATAGATGCTACTACGTGATTACATAAAAATCCCAAAATATCCTTTCCTCTAATTACAAGATAATCCTACTGGAACATCCTTGTGTTCATTTCAACATTATTTTTTTTAGATTCGTTTAAAAAAATTCAAAAATATTTACTAGAAGAATAAAATTTTCTGAAGATGCTTCAAATAGATGCTACTATGTGATTACATGGAAATTCCAAAATATCCTTTCCTTTAATTACAAGATAATCTTACTGGAACATCCTTGTGTTCATTTCAAAGTTATATTTTTTTTTAAATTCGTCTAAAAAAATTGAAAAATATTTACCACAAGAATAAAATTTTCTGAAGATGCTTCAAATAAATGCTACTACGTGATTACATAAGAATCCCAAAATACCCCCTCCCCTAGTTACAAGATAATCCCACTTAAACGCCGTAGTGTTCATTCCGAAGTAACTTTTTTTTTAAATTCCAGTAAAAAAATTAAAAAAACTATAAAGCTTATAATAAATGCTACTGCGTAATTTCTTGCACTTTGAGTTCCCGACATAAACTACAAGGTGTTTATGTTTAACGGAGGCACGTTTAAAAATTGCTAAAAAAACGGTAAAATTCCGTTTTCTTTCTTGTAAATATTTCGGTTTTGTTTCGTTATTTCGTCTTCATTCCGTTTTCAGTCCCTGATTTGTATGCTTGTGCTTTAGTCTCGTGCCATCTGCCTATAACACAATTGACCCTTCATTGTTGAGCAGCTTCGGAAGGTCATTTTAAGGTCATTTAAAGTTATTTTATATTTTATATTCTAATTAATTCTTAAATGTACAGGGTGAATCCCGTTAAATATATTATTATTATTTCATATCAGGCCCTAATATAGATCCTTGAGGAATTATCTGTTTTGTGGTTAACTCTTCAGAAAGGTTATTTGATTCAGTTTTACGTAATATACCCTGTCGAATAAGTAAGTAACTGCATAGCAATCGACAAGATTGTAGGTTGACGTTTAAAATAATATTTCAACATAATATATAAAATTACATGTTAAGAACATTTATTAAGTCACAATTAATAATAATAATAATAATAGGCCTTTATTTTCATAACCTGTACATAAAATACAAATAAACCAAAATTCAAAAATTATACATAAATATTTTTTTTGGTGAATCAGAATTAAATAATCCTATGAAATTCATAGTTTAGATTCACTTATAAACTATAAACTTTTGACTTTAACCATTTTTTTTTTAGAAACTATTATAAAGTATAAGCACTCTTGATAAATTGTAACTCATATTAAAGCATATTAAATTGTCTTTCAAACGGCATATATATTTTTTTAATCTGATGCTGTTGCTAAAAAAATAGTCAAAAGTTTGCAGTGGGCTGATTTCTATGCATATAATTCTATAATAATAATTGTAAATTTCTTTTAACGCCGTTTAACATTTTCTTATGCTTAAGTCTCCTAGTGAAACGTTATTTCATCAGCAAATTCACTGTACTGGTGAGTCAGCAGCCAATTTGACCGAAAATAATAATTTATGTTTTTTTTTATGTCAACTATTAGTACAAAATTAAATGTTCCAGAAAACTTGGAATTTTAAAAAATGTCGTGTAATTTAAAAAAATCCTTACCAATAGAAGGTCGGGCTATTGCCACCGGTATCTTCTTGATATATTCCGTTACCAGCTGTTCGGTAAGACATTTGGTGTAAGCGTACGTGTTCGGAGCATTCTTTAATAACTTCGGCGTAAGAAGTTTTATATTGTCTTCCTCCATCCAAGACACCAAATCAAGCATTTTCCTAAAATGAACAAATGATTTTTACTTTCGTACAAAAATACCCATAATTTTTTCTAAAATTCAAGTTTCTTTCTATCAGACCATAAAAACTAGGAGTTTTATTTTAGAGTTTGAATAGTTTAATAATAGTCTAAATTAACTATGTAAACTCTGAAATTAAACTTTTAATCATTTAGAAAAGTTACCACTTCTTTTTTGGGGCACCCTGACTTTTTTTACCTTGGACTGTGTGGTGCTGGATAAATTTTTTCCTCCAAAACCTCCTGATCGCAGTGACAATACGATGTGGACACGTGAATGAAACCTTTCAAGTTCTTGAACGACGTCGCTAAATCAAGCACTCGGATCGTACCTCCCGTATTCATGTAAAGTGCAGATTTTAAGGGTTGATCGAAACGGACATTGGCAGCCATGTGAAAGACCAAGTCTACGTTATCTCGCAGCAGCTGCAGGTCATCGTTGGAGAGGTTGAGGTTCTCCTGGGTGACGTCACCGGGGATGCACTGGACTTTTGAAAATATTTCTTCGGCATCGTTCAGTTCACGGATTTTGTCGAATAACTGAAAATTGGAAAATTACAAAGTTTTACGATTTGTATTTTTTTTTTGACGAAACCAACCAAACTTAATTTGCCAGAAATTAAAGCACATTTAATAATAATAACAATAATAATAATAATTTATTATACGGCGTAAGCGTTTTACATAAAAGCATAGAGTATACGTTATTAGACTAAACTATAACTAATATTAATTTGATTTAATTTAAATTAAGTATATGAGAGATAAATATTAGGGCCAAGATATAACGATATTGATGTAAATAATAATAATAATTATTATTATGATTATGGTGTCTTACTTTTTTATCCGTAATTGTGCATTGAGTTCGATCGTTTTGTAGACTCGGATGAAACTGACGTTTAAAACGTCAAAATTATAAAAGATGAAAATGACAAATTATACTTCAAATTCTAATAATCTCAGTTATGATAGTTTTTATTTGATGTGTGTTTTTATGGAAGAAATAAGCTGCACCATTTTTAATGACTTTTTTAAAAAGGAATCTTTCATGAGTTTTTTTGTGGAAGAAATATGTTTTACCATTTTAAATAATATTTATAAAAAGGAATCTTTCAGTTAGTTTTTGACGTGTTTTTTATGAAAGAAATAAACTGTACCATTTGTAATGACTTTTTCAAAATGGACCCTATTATTTAATACAGATCACACAATGGATATTCTAAATAACCAGGAAATAAGTCCACATTTTTAAAGCAACATTTAGAAGGTAAAAGCTGTTGTAAATAATAGTATACAATTACAGAATTAGCCTTTAATTACTGAAAACCTTCAATACCACGTTATTAATATTGCTGCTGTTGTTAACTGCATCATCCAGTTGATTATACAAAAAAAAATTAATTGTTTTTAAATGTTAAGGGGGTTTTCTTCTGCGGTGATTTATTAATACGGCATTTTTCCTTTCTCCGTTATGAAACACGTAAAATTTTTTACCAAACTTTAAATTGCATTAAATTCTCCACATTCTGACGTTAAAATTATAAAAATCGGACGACGCGTTTGGAAGTTGAGCAATTTCAAAAATCAAATTTGCAATTTTAAATCTGCGAAATTTTGAATACGTTCAATTTTGACATTTAGCGTTGATTTCACTAAAATATTTATTAACCGGTTTTTAAATTACACAAAATTATCCACATTTTGACGTTTAAATCATCAAAATCGGACAACGCGTTTAGCAGTGGTGCAATTGCAAAAATCAAAATTGCAATTCTAAATCTTCGAAATTACAAAAACGTTAAATTTTAACTTTTTGCGTTGATTTCACTAAACTATTTATTAACCAGTTTTTAAGTTACACAAAATTCTCCACAATTTAACATTAAAATTATTAAAATCGGACAATGCGTTTTGCAGTTGTGCAATTTCAAAAATCAAAATCGCAATTTTAAATCTTCGAAATTTCGAAAACGTTTAATTTTGACGTTTTCCGTTAATTTCACTAAAATATGTATTAACGAGTTTTTAAATTACACAAAATTCTCCACATTTTGACGTTAAAATCATCAAAATCGGACAACGATTGGAAGTTGGGCAATTTCAAAAAATCAAAATCGTGATTTAAAATAATTTGAATTTTGCATTTTGTATTAATCTTACGTAGGGGCGAATCCAGAACATTTCTAAAGGGAGGGGGGGGGGGGGGGCGCACGCGAAACAAATATTCAAGCGAATTAAATGAAAGCACAAAATTAAGATTTATTTAAAAATAAAAATTATGCCACCATATATTAAAAAAAATTGGCCTCAAGGGAGAGGCAAACTGCCTCCCCCCTTACTTTGTTTAGGAATTTTTAAAATCTGCCTTTCCATTCAAAATTCGGACAACGCGTTTGGAAGTTGGGGCAATTTAAAAAAATCGAAATCGTGATTTGAGATTTAAAATAATTCAAATTTTGCATTTTGTATTAATCTTACGTAGGGGCGAATCCAAAAATTTCTAAAGGAGAGGGGGGCACGCAAAACAAATTTCAAAATAATTAAATGAAAGCACAAAATACAGATTAATTTTTTTTAAATTTAAATGTGACCACTGACATTAAAAAAATCGAGGCTCAAGGGAGGGGCAACCCCCCCCCCCACTTGGTTTAGAATTTTTAAAATCTGCCTTGCCATTTAAGAGCAATTCTAAAAAAAAAAACGAAAAACTAATGAACGTCCAAATATTTTTTTTCACTTTATCTATACATCGGACGGTTCGTTAACCTCAAAAATCGAAAAAGAAAAATTGAACAGAATTTTTGTTTTTTCGCCGATTTAATGAATGTCGCCAACATTTTGCACCAAGAATTTTCAAAATCGGCCCTATCGTTCAAGGAGAATTCACAAAAAAATGAAAAACAAATGAACGCCATTTTCATTTTTTTTGCCTTGTCCGTATCTATTCAAAGAGTTTAACGGGTTGGTTAAAGAATTTTTAGCATCTGATGTTTCATTAAAGAGTTGTACTTGAAAGACGGAAAATAATTGAAGGTCGAATTTTTGTTTTTTAGCTCATCTACATCGATTTAATGAAGGCGACAATTTGCGCCGAGAATTTTCAAAATCGGCCTTATCGTTCAAGAAATATTCTCAAAAAATTGAAAAACAAATGAACGTCGAATTAAATTTTTTCACCTTATCCGTATCTATTCGAAGAGTTTAACGCGTTTTTAGTGAAATTTTTAGCATCTGCCATTTCGTTAAAGAGTTATGCCCGAAAAACGAAAAAAAAATTGAACGTCGAATTTTTGTTTTTTAGCTCATATACATTGATTTGATGAAGGCGACAATTTGCGCCGAGAATTTTCAAAATCGGCCCTATCGTTCAAGGGGTATTCTCAAAAAAATTAAAAACAAATGAACGTCGAATTAAAATTGTCACCTTATCTGCATCTATTCGAAGAGTTTAACACGTTTTTAAAAGAATTTTTAGCATCTAGGATTTGGTTAAAGAGTTATGCTCGAAAAACGAAAAAAAAAATTGTTTTTAAGTTATCTTGATGAATTTCCAAAATATTTACAACTTACCGGAATTTTCAAAAACTCATTCAACCTCTCCTTGGGCCCCTTATCTCTTTTCGGCCTCACCAAGAGATATATAGCTGAAGCTTCCGAACACGATCTCAGCAATTTCTCCACCAGCACCTTCCCCATAAATCCGGTCGATCCGGTGATGAAAATATGCCGGGCGGCGTACGCCTCCGACACGGATTTTCGCGACATTTCGACCATCACCGGAGACGTCGCTGAAACCAACTGAAACAAAACAAAACAAAAAAACAAACGCTTTCACATCTGTACGCTGCTATTGTCGAAATCAATTAGCAATCCATATTTAATTGCTGCATTTCAGAAGACGTTCAATCAACGTGGGACGTGTCGTTAGTAATAATGAGGGATTACAATTACTACACGAGTTTATGTGAGTAAATAGATATTGGTGGTCATTTAGCGCTCAGACGCTAATGACCGGTCACTGCAGAAATAAATCGGTCGCTTTCGCTAGTGCGTGCGAGCCAAGGACGTGCCGACGGAAAATGAATGTCATCGGATTTTTCTCGGAAAACGTTTTAAGCGTAATTGCTATTATTGCGAAAAATTCTTCAGGATGCACGTACGTTTTGATTCCGCTCGGTAGGTACGCATGGCAATGAAAAATACAGGGGTGTTAACACGTTGAGAGCAGCTCGAGCAACAGTGTATCGAAGTCTATAGCAAGTGCTCGCGGACAAAAAAAGTCGCAATTTCAATTGGATTCGCTCTTTACCGTTGAGAACAGCTCGAGCAACAGTGTATCGAAGCCTATAGCAAGTGCTCACGGGCAGAATAAGGCTTATTTTCAACTGTATTCATTCTTTATCGCTAAGAACAGCTCGAGCAACAGTGTATCGAAGCTTTAGCAAGTGCTCGCGGGCAGAATAAGGCGTATTTTCAACTATATTCACTCTTTATCGCTAAGAACAGCTCGAGCAACAGTGTATCGAAGCCTATAGCAAGTGCTCACGGGCAGAATAAGGCTTATTTTCAACTGTATTCATTCTTTATCGCTAAGAACAGCTCGAGCAACAGTGTATCGAAGCTTTAGCAAGTGCTCGCGGGCAGAATAAGGCGTATTTTCAACTATATTCACTCTTTATCGCTAAGAACAGCTCGAGCAACAGTGTATCGAAGCCTATAGCAAGTGCTCACGGGCAGAATAAGGCTTATTTTCAACTGTATTCATTCTTTATCGCTAAGAACAGCTCAAGCAACAGTGTATCGAAGCTTTAGCAAGTGCTCGCGGGCAGAATAAGGCGTATTTTCAACTATATTCACTCTTTATCGCTAAGAACAGCTCGAGCAACAGTGTATCGAAGCCTATAGCAAGTGCTCACGGGCAGAATAAGGCTTATTTTCAACTGTATTCATTCTTTATCGCTAAGAACAGCTCGAGCAACAGTGTATCGAAGCCTTTAGCAAGTGCTCGCGGGCAGAATAAGGCGTATTTTCAACTGTATTCACTCTTTATCGTTGAGAATAGCTCGAGCAACAGTGTATCGAAGCCTGTAGCAAGTGCTCGCGTACAAAAAAAAGGCGCAATTTCAATTGGATTCGCTCTTTATCGGTGATAGATGTTAAATAATCTTTTGAAATAGGTTGAATCTATCCTGAGTTCCTGAGAGAAGCCCATGACAAGACGACTTCCTTCGTAGACATAGTAAATGTTCTATACATTTCTCAATTAGGAATTTCCAGTTAAAACTCGATTATAAAATACATCAATGAAACGAAGTAATCTTTTAATTAAAAAAACTGGTTCACTTCAATCCATTCAACAAATTACAGTAAAATCCCGGTGATAATGGGTTTAGAAAACGCTTCGAATGTCGTTAGTGGTTTGTCCGATTTTCGTTTTTTTTTTTCGAAATCAGTCGTAAAACTCGCAGTTAGCGCGGATTGTCGTTTGTTTATTTCAAAACAATGAGACGGCCGGGTGTCCATTGGAAACCCGCCGTCCATTAGATCTAGTTAAGTAACGAGAGAGACATTAAAATGTCTCGAAGACAACACCGGCGGCCTCAAATGTCACAATTTACATATAGGCGTATAAACGAGGACATCTTTTGCATCACGGCACTGTTTGCGGTTGGTAAACTACAAATAAAGTAATAACAATAGTGCCAATGTCATTATCAGGTAATTAAACGAAATACCAAGTCGGCTAAAACAATTGAAAAACAATCGCCAGAAACTTCAAACTCGAAATTACTTACTTTCCTCGTCTAGATTTCCAAGAATATCGCAATTTTTCAATTCACAGGCTGCTCATTTTCAAAATTGTTCAAGAAATAAAAAAACAAACAAAAAACCCGTGAATCTATAAAACTTTCCAAACACCCCTTGTATCCAGATTTCTAAATAATCACCCTTGAGAACACATTCTTCCTGTTCGCAGTTTGCTCATTTTCGATGTCGGCCAAAAATAAAAAATAAATCAATCGCGACAAACTTCAGATATTTCAAATTTATTCAAAATAGATTTAGCTTTATGGATCTGTAAAAATCAATAAACATCCCTCAACCAGATTTCTATGATAATTACCCTTAAAAACACTTTGTTAAAATTCGCAGTTTGCTGATTTTTGAGCTCGGCCAAAAAACAAACAAAAAATCAATCGCTACAAACTTCATATTTTTAAAATTTATTCAGAATAGATTAAGCTATGTGGATCTGCAAATATATATACACATCCCTTATCCAGATTTCTAAATAATCTCACTTTCAATCCGCCAAAAAAAATTTCAAAGTCGCCCAAATTTCAAAATATCCAAATTGACTCAAAACAAATTCTGCTTTATGAATCCATAAAATGTTTGAAATAACCTTCGTCTGAAGTTCTGAACACGGCATATTGCGATTCGCCACATTTTTAAAGTCGTCCAAACAATAAAAGAAACAGTTGCTACACACTTCAAACTTTTTCAAAATTTACTCAGTATGGATTCTGGCTTATATATCCATAAAAATCTGCAAACTGACCTTGTCGTAATTTAAGAAAAATATCGTTCAAATTCACCTTTAAAGTCGGCAAAAAAAAATAGAAAAACTTAAAAACTAAATTTCTAAATAATATTACTAAAAAGACGGTATATTGCAACTCGTCTGATTTACATTTTCAAAGTCGGCCAAATAATACGAAAAACAGTTGCTACAAACTTAAAATTTTCCAAATTTACTCAGCATGGATTATGGTTTATGGATCCAAAGAAATCTTCAAACTGATTATTTCGTAATTTAACATAAACACGTTATGTTCAAATTCACCATCACTTTGAAGTCGGCTAAAACATAGAAAAACAATTGCCACAAATTTCAAACTTTGCAAATTTACTCAAAACAGAATTTGTAAAAAATTGCAAACATCGTTTCTCTATATTTCTTAATAACACCATTGAAATATATATTTCAATTCGTTTGTTGCACATTTTCAAAGTCGGCAAAAAAATTGAAAAAGAGTTAAAACAAATTTCAAATTTACTCAAAATAAACTCGATTTGTGAAAATTTCCTAATAACTCCACTTAAACATTTTAAATATTTCATCTCAATTCGTCTGTTGCATATTTTAAAAGTGGGTCGAATTATACAAAAAAAACAATTGCCGCAAACTTTAAACTTTTTAAATGTACTAAGCATCAATTATTCTTCGGGAATCTATGAAAATCTGCAAACACTCCTAGTCTGAATTTCGAATTAATCATTATTGAAAACATCATGTTTAATTTCGCAATTTCCTCCGCCAAAAATTTGAAAAACAATCGTCAAAAACTTCGAACGTATCAAATTTACTCAAAAATTAATAATTTACTAACATTCCTCAATTACTTTGTTTAATAATCCGAGTTAAAAACGCTTTGCTTCAATTAACGTCTAGTACATTTTCAAATCCGGCCAAAAAAATACAAATTTTTGCAAATTTACTCAAATTCGATTCTGCTTTATGAACCTATCATAGTTTACTAACATACCTCAATTAGTTTGCTCAATAATCCAATTTAAACACGCTATGCTTCAATTTGCCGTTTGCACATTTTCAAAATTGGCCAAAAAATTAACAAAAAAACAACTGCCAAAAATTTCAAATCTTGCAAATTTACTCAAATTGGAGTCTGCTTTATGAATCTATTATAATTTACAAACATTCCTCAATTAGTTTGTTTAATAATCCGATTTTAACACGCAATGCTTCAATTTGCCTCTTGCATATTTTCAAAGTCGACCAAAAAAAATTAAAAAAACGGTCTCCAAAAATTTCAAATTCTGCAAATTTAATCAAATTTGTTTCTGCTTTATATGAACACATTATTATTTACTAACATTCCTCAATTAGTTTGTTTAATAATTCGATTTAAACGCGCTATGCTTCTATTTACCGTTTACACATTTTCAAAATCGGCCAAAAAATAACAATAAAACGTCCTCCAAAAATTTCAAACTTTACAAATTTATACAAATTCGATTCTCCATTATTATTTACTAACAATCCTCAGTTAGTTTGCTTAATAATTCGATTTAAACACGATTTGCTTTAATTTACCTCTTGCACATTTTCAAAGTTGACCAAAAAGTAACAAAAAAACTGAACCCAAAAATTTCAAACTTTGCAAATTTACTCAAAATTTATTCTGCTTCGTGAATCTATCATAATTTACTAACACTCCTCAATTACTTTGCTTGGTAATCCGATTTAATCACGCTATGGTTCAATTTGCCGTTTGCACATTTTCAAAATCGGCCAAAAAATAACAAAAAAACAACCACCAAAAATTTACTGAAACTCGATTCTGCTTTATGAATCTGCAAACACCCCTTGCCTTCATTTCTAAATACTCACACGCCATGTTTTTATTCACAGGTTGCACATTTTCGATGTTAGCGAAAATAGTGAAAAACTAATGCCACAAATTTTCCACTTTCCAAATTTACTTCTCATTGTTTCTTATTTATCAGACTATTTTTAATTTTTTAATTTATATTTTTCGCGATCTGTAATTTATTGACGTATTTTCACAAACATGTCAATATTTTGAAAACAAAAGAAGATAGGTATAGGGAATTATTATACAGATCAAAGGAGAATTGAATTCTGCGTTTTAATATGTAAAAATATATAGGATGTTTCGTTCAAAAAAATTGAGATTTAATGATCTAACCAAATGTGATATGAAATTTTGTATTTTACAAACATGTTAATATCTTGAAAACGAAAGAAGATAGGCATAGGGAATGCTAGTAGAGATCAAAGCAGAATTTAATTCTGCGTCAGAATGTGTTAACATACACAGGGTGTTCTATTGCAAAGGATCGAGATTTAATGATCTAAACTTGACCAAATGTGGTTTGAAATTTTGCATTTTTACAAACATGTTAATATCTTGAAAACAAAAGAAGATAAGTATGGTGAATGTTAGTATACATAAATGCAGAATTGAATTGTGCGTCTGCGTACTACAAAATATACAGGGTGTTTCATTTAAAAAATAGATATTTAATGATCTAAAGTTGATCAAATGCGGTATGAAATTTTGAACAGTCTGCATTTTATTATTCCAAAAATAAATCACCACTGGATACCTTTGGGTATTGACTTTTTATAGCCAACATTACACCCCTTCAATTTTCTTTTGTTCGGAGATACATATTTTTAAAGTAAATTGTGAAAAAGCACGAAATTTTTGAAAAACGTCAAATATCTTCAAAACAATAGAAGATAGGTATAGAAAATGATTGCATAGATAAATGCAGAATTGAATTCTGCGTTATAACATGTAAAAAGATACAGGGTGTTTTGTTTAAAACAATCGATATTTAATTAATTAAAGTTGACTAAATGTGGTATGAAATTTTGAACACTCTGTATTTTCTTATTCCAAAAATAAATCACCACTGGGTACCTTTGGGTATTGTCTTTTTATAGTCAAAATTACTTACACCCCTCCGATGTTCTTTTGAGCGCAGATACGTATTTTTTAAGTGAATTATGAGAAAGCACACAATTTTTTAAAAACGTCAAATATCTTGAAAACAAAAGAAAATATGTGTAGGGAATGATTATACAGATCAATGCAGAATTGAATTCTGCGTTATATATGTAAAAATATACAGGGTGTTCCGTTTAAAAAAGCGGGATTTAATGGTTTAAAGTTGGTGTAAAATTTTGAACATTCTGTATTTCATTATTCCAAAATTAAATCACCACTAGGTACCTTTGGGTAGTGCCTTTTCGTAGCCGACATTACATCCTTCAGACTTTTTTTTTGTTCGGAGATACGTATTTTTAAAGTGAGTTATGAGAAAGCACAACATTTCTAAAAAATGTTGAATATCTCGAAAACGCTTAAATTTTGAGGTTATGTTACTTAATCATTTTATTTGCAGAATCTAAATTTACAATAAAAAGTATACCATTCCGTTTAAAATAAGGAAGTTGATGAAGATTATGTAAGGGTTCCCTGTTCCTAATCTCAATAGTTTTCTTGTATTCGGCGATTATCATATCAGGAATAATTGTTATAATCTGAAAGATAATTGGATTCTACTTGAGAATACGTTACTAAATACAGGGTGTGCCATTTGAAAAAACGAAGTTATTCAACTTTATAAGTTCGGTTTTTCTACCGCATTTTTTTATCACCCTGTATAATTTTTTGTATGAAATCATGGTTGGCTCTATAGTTCGAACCTTCAAGCAAATAATAGAAATGATTTTAATCGTTCAACGTCAATCAATGGGGCAAAAATAAAATTTCACCCAGACCATGCATTTCAACAAATCTTCAAATATTTCGAAAACGTCAAACAATAGGTATAGGGAGTATTGAAGTAACTCACCTTTATTTGCTCCACATAATTCAAAAATGACAAAAAATACAGGGTGTTCCATTTAAAAAAACATAAGTTTGGTCTGTAACTTTGTTATGAAACACCCTGTATAAATTTAAATATTTTCAGGGCGTGCAGCTCACTATTATACACAACTTTTGTATTAAACATTTTTCGAAATTTTGAAAAAGAAGTTCCCAGAGCTCTGTATGAAAAACCTCACTTAATTTTTGCTGAAAAATTACCCTTTAAATCTTTTGTATCATTTTAGAAACACCCTGTATAATAACGTTAAAAAAATTATTTCATTTTACATCGATAAGAAAATCAAACATACACGCAAATCAATGTTTAAAATAAACTTTACAATTTGCAAAAAGTGTGCTGCAATTATTATCTAAGTGAGTGATCTTATTATGAAGTTTCTTTTAGTATGCAAATTAATATACTAAGGAAACAATATTGTACCGTCGTAAATTAAGAATTTTATTGAGGACATCACCTTCTTTATACTATTATTTCTTTGAAGGAAATAGTAGAATCGTGCAATTTTAGAATAAATTTAAAATAAAATTCTCAATGTAACAATAATGAATAATTTCTACATTCTAACGCAATAAAAGATGTAAATATCAACAGGTTTTTGTTCTTGACTTTATCCGGGGCAATAAGCCGAAATTATTTTTTCATGATAAACATAAACGTAAATATTGTATTGCCTCATTAAATGAAAATAATGTTATTTCCTGTGTTCTTGTATTCTTCAATATTTCAGCATCGATAATGTATTCCAACGTAGGCAAGCTTACGAATTGCAAATTATCTATTCGTGTGCTCATTTGAAGTTCTGAAACTTTCTCCAATTTTTTTCAACGATTATTTTGTTTTCGATTTTCTATTTTCGGTTTTTTGTTATGTATATAATATTAAACATGATGATGGTTGCGACTGTATATTTTTTTATCGTGGGCCATAGGATTCAATGGAATAAATCATCTTTAGATTATTCTAATGAAAATAATTGATTTATATTACTAACTAATTTTTGCTTCAAAATTATATGATAAAATATACATTAACACAAGGTATAATTTTTAGCATGTAAAATCCTATGGCCCACGATAAAAGAAACATACTGTATAATCATTGAATAAACCACTTACTATGTTTTTTATCACAATTTATATCGCGTGTGCCACAAAATTTCGTTTCAGAGTTGGCTGTGATATAAATAAGGTATGTCGCATATTATTATTAGTTCAATTGAATTTGATTTAAAAAAATGAATTATTGCTATGTTTCTATCTCTCAGGCATGGCCAACTCTGAAACAAAATTCTGTGGCTCACACCTTACAACATGGTAGGTATTTTATTCAGTGATTATTTATAATATTCATTTAAAGGTATCTCGCTGCAAATATGTTTATTTGCCATGTACTATTGATCAAGCTCTCGAACACATTCCTCGACACATGTGGAAGGACTCTTACAAGACAAGACGTTTTACGTAACGTTGGAAAAAACAAAAGGAAATGATGTCAAAGCCAACCGAAGGTGAGCATCTTCTTTGGCGCGAAAAATTTTCTCGACTCCACGATGCCTGCGATAATTGCCAACTTGGCATTAATCACGTTACCTAATGACATACAACAAGTAAATAGTAAATGCGATTCAACTTTATTGTCTCGAATCACTAATTGCAAATATTTAACGAAGCCTACTTCATTTAATGGCACCAAATCCGTAACGTGATTTTGTACAGATTTTTATTTTGATTTTGTACAGATTTTGGTTATAAATATATTATATTTTTGGTTATAAATATATTATATTTCTTGAACAAACACAAAACTCGAAATTTGTAATTTCGAAACTACAATTAATAAATATCGAAGTATAAATTGCTAACTAACAAAATGACTTACTTTTAATTTTTCAGTACCTCAGAAACAACAAAGTTTATGTTATTTGATTCGCACCAGAACTGTCACAACAAATCACAATTTTAGCTAAATCTTTGAGTTCACCCAACGACAATTAATTTTACAACAATACTAGATACGCATTTTCTTGTTAGTGATTTTTATACTAAATTTAACATCTCGTTAAAATGTCTTTAGTTGATAATAATCATCAAATGCGTAATGGGCGATGACTTTTCCAAAAATATCCCATTAATACAATCTCGTCTTTTAACCTATTGATTTGCTTTTCTCAATACTAATGCGGTTTATATCAATTGTTTTCGGAGATTAATTTGTCGTCTCATTATCTTTCTCTTTTTACGGATTGGGATTTTCGAAAACGGTAGTAATCCATTCTAATTTTCTCTCAACAACTTTAAATTTTATATTACGTTTATTCGTTTATTATTTATTTAATTTAAATTTTAGGCTAAATCTGGAAAAAGTTAATTATTACTTTCCCAGCTAATATTGAAATATACAAAAAAAAAATGATGTGGCTGTTATGTATCTTTGTAACTTTGTATCCGGTTTCGTGATATGACCGGGATTTTTGTGATATTTTCTATATCTATCGATTTTTTTTAAACACTTGGAATTTCCAAAAGTCATTACTATTTATGATGTTTATTTTAGAATTTCTTATAATTATTGTTGCTGCGAATTTTATGTTCTTAATTATATCCTGAATATTAAAAAAAATATGTTTTTCTTCGAAATTAAAAAATTTATGAAAAACATCGATACTTCTCAATTTTTTTTTAATACGTTTCTCTCCGAAATTACGAAATTTATGAAAAACATTTAAAAACATTTTAACACGTCGGATTTCCAAACGCCATTACTATTTATGATGTTTATTTTAGAATTTCTTATAGTTTTGTCCTTGTTTAGAGTTAATTGATTGGATGCAAACCAAGTGTCTGCTTTTGATTGTGATTCCCGCATCATTTCATTGACTAGTTCCAAATTTTAATGAGTGTTAATCATCTGCGAAAAGTGCACTCTTCGTATCATCAATCGCATTTGGTAGATCGTTTATGTATAGCACAAACAATACAGGCCCTAGGGCAGATCCTTGAGGGACACCGTATTTTATATCTGCAATATTGGACAATTTATTATTTGCATATACATGTTGTTTTCTGTTCTCTAAGTTATTGTTGCTGCGAATTTGATGTCCTTATTATACCCTAAACATTAAAAAAAAAATGTTTTTCTTCGAAATCAAAAAATTTATGAAAAACATCGAATTTAATGTTTATAGTTACTTCTCAAAAAGATTTTAAAAATATGTTTTTCCTCGAAATCAAGAAATTTATTAAAAAAATTGAATTTAATGTTTATAATTACTTCTCAAAAATACAATTTAAAGTATGTTTTTCTCCGAAATCAAGAAATTTATGTAAAACATTTATAAACGATAATATATTACACACCAAAGTGATAAAAAAAATTGTAGTTTTTACAAAATCATAATTTCCCATGCATCATGAGTAAATTCAGTCAATTTCAAGTTGATCGCAATTGTTTTTATATTTTTTTGAGACCATTAAAATTATTACAATTTTTCATAAAACCGCGCGTTGTTGAAATAAAAGTATCATAAAATTTGGTGGTGGAATGTATCTAGCTTTTCACGAAGTCGTTATCTCGAATGAATTTTGAGTAATTTTGGAAAGTTTCAAATCGATTACAATTGTTTTTGTATTTATTTCGCGCTCTGTTCAAATAAAAACGTCACAAAATTTTGTGGTGGATTGTATCCAGCTTTTCACGAAATCATAATCTTGAATGAATTTTGAGTAATTTTGGAAAGTTTCAAATCGATTGCAATTATTTTTATATTTATTTCGAGCCACCAAAATGATGACAATTTTTCGCAATTTTTCGCACTGATTACATGAAACTATCACACAATCTAGTCATGGTATGTATGCAGTTTTCTTACGTAATAATAATCTCGAATATTTTTGAGTAATTTTGGAAAGTTTTAAGTCGACCACAATTGTTTAAATATTTTTTTGAGACCATTAAAATTATTACGATTTTTCATAATTACGCGCGCTGTTCAAATAAAAGTATCACTAAATTTTGTGCTGGTGTGTATCTAGCTTTTCATGAAATCATAATCTCGAATGATTTTTGAGTAATTTTGGAAAGTTTCAAATCGATTGCAATTGTTTTTATATTTATTTCGAGCCACCAAAATTATAACAATTTTTCACGATTTCTCGCTCTGATTACATGAAATTATCACAAAATCTGGTAATGGTGTGTATGTAGTTTTTTATGTAATAATAATCTTGAAAGATTTTTGAGTAATTTTGGAAAGTTTTAAGTCGACGACAATTGTTTTAATATTTTTTTGAGATCATTAAAATTATTACAATTTTTCATAATTACGCGCGCTGTTCAAATAAAAGTATGACAAAATTTGGTGCTGGTGTGTATCCAGCTTTTCACGAAATCATAATCTTGAATGAATTTTGAGTAATTTTGGAAAGTTTCAAATCGATTGCGACTGTTTTTATATTTATTTCAAGCCACCAAAATTGTAACAATTTTTCACGATTTTTTGCAATGATTACATAAAATTATCACAAAATCTAGTGATGGTGTGTATGCAGTTTTTCACGTAATAATAATCTCGAATGATTTTTGAGTAATTTTGAAAAGTTTAAAGTTGGCTACAATTGTTTTAATATTTTTTTGAGACCATTAAAATTATTACGATTTTTCATAATTACGCGCGCTGTTCAAATAAAAGTATGACAAAATTTGGTGATGGCGTGTATCCAGCTTTTCACGAAATCATAATCCTGAATGAATTTTGAATAATTTTGGAAAGTTTCAAATCGATTGCAATTGTTTTTATATTTATTTCGAGCCACCAAAATAATAACAATTTTTCACAATTTTCGCACTAAAATTATCACACACTCTAGTGATGGTGTATACGCAGTCTTTCACTTAATAATAAACTCGAATGTTTTTGAGTAATTTTGGAAAGTTTTAAGTCGATGACAATTGTTTAAATATTTTTTTGAAACCATTAAAATTATTACAATTTTTCATAATTACAGGCGCTGTTTGAATAAAAGTATGACAAAATTTGGTGCTGGTGTGTACCTAGCTTTTTCCGAAATCATAATCTCCAATGATTTTTGAGTAAAGTTCCAAAGTTTTAAGTCGACAACATTTGTTTTTATTTATTTTGTTAACCATTAAAATTATTACAAGTTTTCATATATACACACACTGTTCAAATAAAAGTATCACAAAATTTGGTGATGGAGTGTATCTAGCTTTTCACGAAATCGTAATCTCGAATGAATTTTGAGTAATTTTGCAAAGTTTCAAACCGATTGCCATTGTTTTTATATTTATTTCAAGCCACCAAAATAATGAAAATTTTTCACGATTTTACGCATGAAATTCTCACAAAATCTGATAATGGCGTGTGTGTAGTTTTTCACGTAATAATAATCTTGAATGATTTTTGAGTAATTTTGAAAAGTTTAAAGTCGACGACAATTGTTTTAATATTTTTTTGAGACCATTAAAATTATTACAATTTTTCATAATTACGCACGCTGTTCAAATAAAAGTCTCACAAAATTTGGTGCTGGTGTGTATCAAGTTTTTAACGAAATCATAATCTTGAATGAATTTTGAGTAATTTTGAAAAGTTTCAAATCGATTGCAATTGTTTTTGTATTTATTTCAAGCCATCAAATTTATAATAATTTTTCACGATTTCTCGCATTGATTACATGAAATTATCACAAAATCTGGTGATGGAGTGTGTGCCCTTTTTTACGTAATAATAATCTCGAATGATTTTTGAGTAATTTTGGAAAGTTTCAAATCGATTGTAATTGTTTTTATATTTATTTCAAGCCACCAAAATTATAACAATTTTTCACGATTTCTCGCTCTGATTACATTTGATTATCACAAAATCTGGTGATGGAGTGTATGCAGTTTTTTACGTGATAATAATCTAGAATGAATTTTGAGTAATTTTGAAAAGTTTTAAATTAATTGCAATTGTTTTAATATTTATTTCAAGTCACCAAAATTATGACAATTTTTCATGATTTTTCGAAATTATAGCAAAACCTGGTGATGGTGTGTATATAGTTTTTCACGTAATGATAATTTAGAATTAATTTTGGATAATTTTTAAAAGTTTCAAATCGATTGCAATTGTTTTAATATTTATTTCAAGTCACCAAAATTATGACAATTTTTCATGATTTTTCGAAGTGATTACATGAAATTATAGCAAAACCTGGTGATGGTGTGCATGTAGTTTTTCACGTAATGATAATTTAGAATTAATTTTGAGTAATTTTTAAAGGTTTCAAATCGATTGCAATTGTTTTTGTATTTATTTCAAGCCACCAAAATTGTAACAATTTTTCACGATTTCTCGCTCTGATTACATGAAATTATCAGAAAATCTGGTGATGGCGTGTGTGTAATTTTTCACGTAATAATAATCTCGAATGATTTTTGAGTAATTTTGAAAAGTTTTAAGTCGACGACAATTGTTTAAATATTTTTTTGAGGCCACTAAAATTATTACAATTTTTCATAATTACACGAGCTTTTCAAATAAAAGTATCACAAAATTTGGTGCTGGTGTGTATCCAGCTTTTCACGAAATCATAATCTTCAATGAATTTTGAGAAATTTTGCAAAGTATCAAGTCGATTGCAATTGTTTTTGTATTTATTTCAAGCCACCAAAATTGTAACAATTTTTCACGATTTTTCGCACTGATTACATGAAATTATCAGAAAATCTGGCGATGGCGTGTATGTGGTTTTTCAAGTAATGATAATCTCGAATTATTTTTGAGTGATTTTGGAAAATTTCAAAACGATTGCAATTGTTTTTATATTTATTTCAAGCCAACAAAATTATAACAATTTTTCACGGTTTTTCGCACTGATTACATTAAATAATGATAAAATATGGTAATGGTGTGTATGTAGTTTTTTCAGCTGGAAACTTAGACGTACCACATGCAAGAACATCGTTTTAAATCTGTTTTCTGTCAGCAGAAACGTATATTTTGTAACCTATTTCAGAAGCAATATCAGCGAATGAGCTGCACGTGCAGTATTGGAATGTTGTAATGTCCTAGAACGGTGATGAATAACAACAATGTCACAATGTGCATAGACACTGGAAAAACACAGGTAATAAGGAAGCCAAGAAATCAGCTGAAGTGCCGTAATTTGTACATTAATTAGCCACATATAGATTGATGGAATTAAATACCTTACTTCGGGGTCATAAAGACTTTATTATAATGAACCCCATGTTTACAAACACTGCATTCAACTGTCTGCGGCAAATAGCTAAACGATAATACGTGCAATAGTGATGTATGTGATATAGTGATTTTGGAAATATAGCTATGTATGTGATAATTTTGATAGATTCAATTTAAAATAACGGCGGGAAAAGAGCGCCCTCCGCGGTTGAAAGGCGAACTAAGATATAGTGACAAAATAATATACAACACTAAATTATAAAAAAATGATTTTTTTTTTCGTGACTTAGGAAAAACTCGTTTAAAGTTGATATCACGTGTTTCTCTCACTCACCCACGCTGCGCCTCATCTCGTTTCTTAAACGTAACAGTCACTTGATATCTGCGACTTTCAGCCCTAGTTATAAAATATACTATACGGGGTGGACACAACTTCACGTGCTATTCAATCAAATCTCAATCTATTACAATAAGTTTATAAACATAGTCTCAAACCGTATACCTATAAATCACAAATTTAAAACACCAAAAAACTCCTCTTAATATATATCTACGACTGCAGTTCTATTAGTCCTAAATACTCATAGCAATAGCAAATTATACACACTTTACTATTAATGCTTTTTTTGTTGTTTTCGCGTATTAACTAATAAAACAGACTTACCTTTTAAGACACGCCGTTTGTTCTATGTCTACAAAAGCACTTCACTAATTCACGTTTTTCACTTTCTCAAGCCAATCAAATAAATGAATAGATATATACGTTAGATGCAAATGGTATGCACTAATGTGGAGGTATCCTTTTACAATGGTGAGCGCTTGGTGATCGACTGGATTTATGAAAGGCAAAAGGTAACCCCGCGCGGTCGGCTCGAATTGCAAATGCTCGGATTGCAATAAAAATGCACCTCCACTCAAATTCATATGCATATTGCAAATTCACGACAAATATATACTGACAGTTTAATCACTCACCATTAAAAAATTTGCTTATTTATAGAAATTTACATTCTTAAACTCGACTTAGAAACATTTTAACGACGAAAGTGAGAAAAGCTTTCTTTGTTAACCTGAAATTCTCCAACCTTTGCAACTCAGTTTTTATTATAGCAAACAATAATGCAGTTTTTCACAAAATACATCTTTTAACACCACTGTTAAAAAAAATGGCCATGCCCGGTCGTCACCGAATGGCGAAAGCTTAAGTAAAAAAAAATTCCGATGCAAGAAATTGAATCTGAATTGTCTAAATTTTTGCGGAAATTGCTTATACGTTTCACATTTCTTTGGAGAGATGATTATAATTTTGACAGATTACGAGTCTCTGCAATCACCCAAAGAAAATTAACCAGAATTTTCGGTGCCAACAATTTCTGCAGTGGAAGACAAATGTTTATGAGCAAAAATGTACTTTTCCCAGTAATTATCCCGTAAAGTCCAGATTTCTGTCGATGGTTGTTTGAAATTTTGACAGATTATTCTTGAAACGTGTGTTTACAATTGCCAAAATTTTCGACAGTTTGGTCATCTGCCACTGCCACTTTGATCAAAAAAAAATTAAAAAATTTTTGATAACAAAAATTACTGCACTAGAAGGTAAACTTTTATGTTCAAAAATTGCCTTTTACCAGAAACGGTTCTGTACAATCCACAACTCTACAAATTTTTGGTAACAAAGAAAACTAGAAAGAAAACTTTTGACGTCAAAAAATGGACTCTTTCCAAAATCTGTTCTGTAAATTCCACATTTCTTTCGACGGTTTAAAATTTCGACGGATTAATCTTGAATAACGCGTCTATAATTACCCACAGAAAATTACCCGAAACAAAAATTGCTGCACTAGAACGCCAATTTTTATGTCCAGAAAACCGTTGTAAATTCTACCTGTAGATTCTGTAACTCTTTCGATAGATGTTTCAAATTTGGCAGATTCATCTTAAACAACGTTTATTTGTAAATTACCCAAAAATTGCTGCGTTAGGAAGAAAACTTTCGACTTTTTCCAGAAACTGTACTGTACATTCTACATTTTTTTCGTTGAAATTTTGACAGATTAGTTTTAAACACGTGTCTTTACAATTATCCAAAGAAAATTATTTTGGTGTAACTAAAAAGGCTGCTCAGGAAGGCACATTTTTATTGGCAAAAAATTGCACTTTTTTTGGATTTATTAATGTTTATGACAAAAGTCTTCCATAAGTCAAAAAGAAAAAAAATACACTATAATATAATAATATAAAATATATAATATTTTCATAACTTGCAAGTTCCTGTCTTATTTATGTGTAATTTTTGAATTTTGATTTATTTGTATTTTATGTACAGGTTATGAAAATAAAGGCCTATTATTATAAAAGCCAACGTAACTATAAAGAATACTAAAATCTATGTCCCTAAACATTTTTATTAAAAAAAATTTACTGTTTCCGGAAGTTGCCTGTAATTTCCATATGTCTTTTGGCAGATGCTTGATGTTTTGGCGGATGAATCTTCTCAAAGAAAATTTGATATTTGCCGTAACAAAAATGGCCGCACTAAAAAGCAAATTTTGATGTTTTTTTTTATGAAATTGCTCCGTAAATTCAACATTTTTTCGGTTTTTGACTTGTAAAATGAGCAATTTTGACGTTTCACGTTAATTTCACGGGAAAATATCAGCATCCGTTATTTAATTATATTAAATTGGCTACATTTTGACGTTTGAATCGCTAAAATTCAACAGCTAGTTTGGCAGCTATTTAATTTGAAAAAAAATAATTGCGATTTTTTCGGTTTTTGAATTGGAAAATGTGAAACTTTGACGTTTCACGTTAATTTTACAAGAACAGTTTTTATCCCGCATTGAAATATATTAAATTGGCGGCATTGTTAAGTTTGCATTATCAAAATCTTACAGTTAATTTTGCAGTTGTGCAATTTTCAAAAATCAAAATTACGATTTTGTTGGTAGTCGACATGGAAAAAGTGCAATTTTGACGTTTCATATTAATTCCACGAGAACATTTCTGCACCTGTTATTTAATTACATTAAATTGGCTACATTTTGACGTTTAAATCAACAAAATTCAACAGCTAGTTTGGCAGTTATTAAATTTGAAAAAAATAAAGTGCGATTTTTCCGGTTTTTGACTTGGAAAATGTATAATTTTGATGTTTAATATATTTTAAATTTAGTTGTGCAATTTTCAAAAATCAAAATTACGATTTTGTTGGCAGTCTACATGGAAAAATGCAATTTTGACGTTTCTCGTTAATTTCACGAGAAAATGTCTGCATCCGTTATTTAATTATATTAAGTTGGCTATATTTTGACGTTTGAATCACCAAAATCCAACAGCTAGTTTGGCAGTTATTTAATTTGAAAAAAAAATTAATTGCGATTTTTTCGGTTTTTGACTTGGAAAATGTGCAATTTTGATGTTTTGCAAGAGAAAACAAATTCTACTAGATTTTCCACTATCTACTAGATCAGTGGTGGCGAACACTGACCCACGAAAGCTTTTTTAATTTTTACAAACTTATTTTTCATATCTTAAATGTGAGAGCGGACAATCGAAAGTAAAAAAAAACAGACAAAAATTTAACACAGCCACTCAGTGCTATGTTTGTCTAGTTCTTCGAAATTAACAAAATGTGATAATTGAAGGAAAAAAAAGTATTAAGAATTATATTGATAAAGAAAATGTAATCGACATATTCCAGGGAAGGAAATTTAATAATAACTGAAGAAAATATAGGTTTTAAGAATTGTATTAAAAAATATAATCGACAAAATTTATCACGTTATATAGCACAAATAAATAAATTGCAGTAATCGGTGTAAATTCCAAATATTAATATTAAAATATGTAAATAAAAACATTATCTCTTGAATATTGATTAAATTGCGACCATATAAACTTTCGCACTTGCTAAAAATTCGCAATTAAAGTGAAATCATGAAGCTTTTAATTTTTACACTATTGTTAGGGGTTGTGTATTGCCACCACGAAAAATTGGGTAAGTTTTTTGGGACCTGATTTTTGCGTGATTTATTAAATAAATCTAATTTACACGAACTGTTAAAATAATGAAATGGTTAATACATTATCTTTCTCTACGACCATCTTACAGAATATATAATTTTATTCCATATCAAGAGCACCAATTCAAAATAGCGCATTTTTTTAAATTTAAATTTTCTCTGATTTTTAGGGAAATTTCAAAAATTCTACCAACAGAATTGTAAATTTATTTTTATTTGTTTTTATTAATATTTTAAATGTTGATTCTTCTTTGCATTGAAGAATGTTTTTTTCCCCTTTTTTTAGAGAAATTTGTAATCTTTCCATAATTCTACCAACAGAATTGTAAATTCATTTTTATTAATATTTTAAATGTTGATTCATCTTTGCATTTCTATTTTGTCGTAGAATATATTTTTTCCCCTTTTTCTTAGAGAAATTTATAATCTTTCCAAAATTCTGCCCACAAAATTGTAAATTAAATTTTATTAATGTTTTAAATGTTGATTCATCTTTGCATTGAAGTTTTGCCGTAGAACGTTTTTCTACCTTTTTTTAAGAAATTTGTAATCTTTCCAAAATTCTACCATAAGAATTGTAAATTCATTCTTATTATTTTTATTAATATTTTAAATGCTGATTCATCTTTTCATTTAAGTTTTTCCGTAGAACATTTTTTCCTTTTTTTCAGGGAAATTTGTAATCTTTCCAAAACCACCAACAGAATTGTAAATTAATTTCGTGAATAAAGTATTTTAAATGTTGATTTCAGGGTGTGATAAATGTATACCGGGGAAAGATGTATGGATTGATTCTAATAGATGCATCTGTGAAAATGGTACTATCACAGGATGCAATTTAATGGGCTGCCGTAAGTTATTTTATTTTAAATGAAAACAACAAAAAAAATATTTTATTTTAGAGCCTCCTTCCAAGTGTCGGGTGGGTGATTCGTGGTATAAAGCTATCAACAATAGTAAATATCATTGCATCTGTGACAATTGTCACAGAGCCAGATATCCTAGGGAAGTCTGCATACAGCTATGATTTGATTAAAATATGGTTTGATTTTAACAAAAAAAGTAAATAATAATAATAATACGTTTATTTCCTAACAAACTTTGAATTTTCTTACAAGGAAAACTTATATAAAGAATTTACTTATAAAATATAGAATACAAATAAATGCGCAATTGCGTTTTATTATTTTATAAAGGTGTAAAAATGTACAAATTCATAGCACTTCAGGTAATAAATGCATCGAAACGCAAACAAACTATTGAATAATAATTTTATCACCATCGCAACGTATTATCTAACAATGGAAAAAGTAGTGTGAACGTCGATAATTAGTTAACAACAATTACGCCCATAATGTAATTACTTGCTAAGCTTACTAACCATATTGCAATTACATGCATATTCTCAACAGATTTCGTCAGCAAATACATACAATACGAGATGAGCAACTTTCACTAATGGACATTTTTCATAAATCAAAATTGCAATCCTCCGATTCACCGCACTTATTATGACTTATTAAAAATGGATTGCACAAATTACAAAAACTGATTAGCTGTCATTCAGCGATTTCATGTTTCGCAACCCTAATGAATAACACACTCATTTTCGCCGATGATTCACCGCAAAGATTATTGCAGATTTAAGGAAACTGCAATGCTGAATATATCAAATGTGGAAATTAAAGTGATGAAGTAATATTTACAGTTGTTCAGACATTTCTTTCATATGTAGAAAAAAATATTGTAGGCATTAATTTGTACGATTATTTGTAAAAAAAAAAATTGGTAAATTTACGACGCCACTGGCCAGGAATATTTTCGTTCGCTTCAAAGGAAGCGCTCTTCGGTTTATGTCCGGAGCTACTTCAGCTATCTACGACGTGTACAAGATCCATTGATCAAAGTATACTACTGTATAAATGTAAAACCAAAAGTAATTTAAAAAAATAGTGATGTGGCCATCATTTTACTTTCTCCGATTTGATGGTATAATTGTTATTTATGATACAAGTGGTACTTTAATGTAAATAATCAGAGTAGTTTAGCATTATTTTCTATAGAAAAACAGAGGGTGAAAAAGAACCCCGAAAAATGTTTCAAAAAAGTGGCAAATAACGCGCCCAAAGATTTTGAAAAATTACAAATTAAAGCTTATCGCACCTTCTACTAACCCTAAAAATTTTAGCTCTTCCATTTTCAAAGCGAAAATGCGTCATCGAAAGAAGTAAGACGGACCCAGGTGCCACATGATGCGGAATCTGGATATAGAATCCTAGAGGGTGTTTTAAACATTTTGCGAAAATAACTAATCAAAGCACGTTGCACCCTCTACTAACACTAAAAACTTTAAAAGAAAAAGATATGTCCTTGAAAGAAGCATGACACACCCAGGTATCAAATGCATTCTGAAACCCATGTGTTTTAAAAAATTTGAAAAATCACAAATCAAAGCTCGTGATCCCCTCAACTGACCCTAAAAATTTCAGCTCTCCAATTTCCCGGAATCAGGAACAGTTGAAAACGTCACATTTTGAAAAACATGATGTCTCATTAAGAGGGCACCGAATGTAAAAATGTGCCGATACAAATATTATAGAAGGGTTAATTTCAAACTGATTAGAGTATGTTCATGTTATTTTCCATAAAAAATTGTGATGTGGCCATCATGTTACTTTCTCCGACTTGACGGTATCATTTATATTTACGCTTTCGTGGTTTATTTTCAATTTAAATCATATTTTAAATGTACATCGAGCGTTGTATAAACTCAGATGAAACTGACGTTTAAAACGTCAAAATTATGAAAGATGGAAAAATTATACTTCAAATTTAAAAAGCCGGCCCACTAGCCGCGTGCGTTAGCGCGCCAGAACTAATACGGAGGGTCCTGGGTTCGAATCCCGGTGAGGGCATGGGTGTTTGTGGATGTCCATTTTCATTTAATATAAATAATCGGTTGTGGCTGAATGACCTACGATGTCTAAGCCAATGTCCCTATAATAATTCCCCAACCCAAATTTCCGTCAATCATCCTTCCTTTAAATGTTTAAATTAAAAAAAAAATTAAAAACTCAGTTTACTCAAGAACCAAAGATTTTGCGAAAAAAAACGTATTCTTTATACGTTGTTAATTTTGGCATAGATTTATTAGTTATATAAATTTGCTGTAACTATTATCGTTTCATAATTATAAACCAAAAATGAAAAAAATATATTTTTTTTTTCTCGAATAACAATGATTTTATGAAAAATATTTTCAAGCAAAAGATGTTCATTTTTTTGTTGTCTTCAATATTTGTTTAAATATATTTGTGACATTTTCATATTTAAAAAAAAATATTGGGAAAAAACTAAAAACAGTTAAGGTAAACGGCCACTTCCGGTGTACGAAATTTTACCAAAAGCTTTTCTGTTCTTCGGATAATCAAGTAAGACTTATGTTCAAAGTTTCATATTAATTGCTCTATTAGTTTTTGAGATACAGCGCACACAGACAGACAGACATACAGACACACAGACACACACAATTTTTTTTGCAGAAATTGTTGAAATGGCATCTAGGAACACCAAAACGGATATTTCCGTAAAAAAAAAATTTGAAAAAATTTTCACGATCACAATACTTTTTCGTACTTCGTAACGAAAAAAGTAAAAAATTGAATAGCATCAGTCTTCTTGAGCTTTCCGCAAATCTCTTTCCCTTTATTTGCCGAAACCAATGTTCTATGCACACTCCCAAGGAAAACGCAGTTCAACTTGTACTTTGTCATCATCGACTTTGTCCAAGTTTTCACTCTTCTCAGTGTGCTTCAAGTTCTTTCAACGAGACTGTTATTATATATACGTGTATACAAAACTTGGTTTGTCTCTGGAAATAATTTGGATCCTTCTTTGATCACCCTAGAAGTAATTATGTAATTTGTAGCTCTCAAACTTTTCTTCCCTTTATAACAACAGCGTCGACTGCTTTGAAACGAATTAGATAATGTTGTTACGATTGTGAGCTAGAAAAAGAAACATGCATTGTCCATCACGCCTGAGAAGACGAATGTGTATATGATAATTTTAGGCAACCGTACATACGCACGCAATTAATCTCGTTATTTTCTTTTATATTTTCGACTTTTTTTTCATTTTAAAAACTATTCGAAATTGTTCAGGGATCAGGGAGGTGTGTAAACTTAAAGCTTGCCAAAAATTATGAAGAAATTCGTAAGAGAAAACCTTTAACAGGCATGTAAATCCCTATGGTGTATTTATAAAAAAAAAACGCAGTGTTTACCTTTTTTCATACACTAGTGTATGACGGGTTGCTGCTTGCTTGCGTCAACCCGGTTTTCGCCGGTAAAACAGGATACGCAATACCGATTGATGAAATAAATTCGCAAGAGAAAAACCATTAACAGGTATTTGAAGGAACGAAAGAACATTGAGATCTTCATAAGAAACATATATTCTTTTTAAATAATTACCTATGTATCACAATAAAAGTGCATTCCACGTTGAGCCGGGAGTTTTCAGTCCAGGGCGGGAAAATTCATTATTCGAGGTTGACAACACGAGTACAGTCAAAACAATAAACATTAAGCTTCAATACATTCGAGTGAGTTTAGATTTCACAGATAATTACAATAATACCAGCGATTACCAGCGAAAAATCACGGAAAAGATTTAATGATCGATTAATTTTACGATATTTATTCCATTTAACATCAAAAACCGTCTTGAGTAGTCGACTTTGGTAACGGCTGTAAATTTGGTTGCCTATATAAAATTGGATTTTTTTTATTCTTAGAAGTAGTTTAGTGATTACATCACATTTGAAGTAACGAAAAACATTGAAATCTTCATTATAAAAAAAAATATATTCTTTTAACCCTGTGCCGGCAACCTGTTTTTTACTTTCTCCGTGTTCGTGAATTTTTTTCAAAATTGTACATCGTTCTTTTAGATGTCTGGCTACCAACGGCGGACATTTTGAACATCTACAGTCACCATGTGCTTAACTGAAGACGGTACTACATGTGTGATCATTATTTATAGTGAAACAAACACATAATAAATACTTTTCATTCCTTAGAGTGTGTATACATTTTTCTGGCGGACTCTGTAGTAGTTTAATTTCCTCCATTTCCCCTTTGTGTATGGAAAGTGAAAACCTAAATAACTATTCTGTTGTATAGAGATTTTTTTTCTCTACAAGAAACACATAATTTGGGGAGCCAATATTTAAACATTGCAAATCTCTATGGCGCGTGAACTAATTCTACACCCTGTATAAACCTAAATACACGGGAATATCCTCTTCCTCTACTCTACTAAACTGCCCAAATAATTTCCATCAATGCACGCGTATCAACCTTTTCCAAGAAATTATTCGAAAATCCGGTAAATGTAACCTTTTCAAACGAACGTTTAATTCCAGCTAAAATATAAATCTTTAAACCGATATTGTTGTTTTTTTGTGCAGATTTCGAATTCTTATCAACGCGCATTCCACACCCGGCCGACTGATAACGATACCGGACCAGTTTACACCTCGCCGCCGTGAAGAGTGTACGGCTCGCGTTAAATTATTCTTTCGAAGAACATTTCGATCGTGGAAAAATCAAAACGGTTTAGTCGCGAGTTTATCAAACCAAGTGAGTGTTATTTGTGACAGGTTTACAGGATTTAATATACCGAAATCGTCATTTTTAACGGCAACGACTGCTACAGGTTCAATCGTGTTTTTGATATTATCAGAAATGATGTTAAATCTTGGAAATGCCTTCGGTGTGCAGTGTTAGGGTTACTGGGATTATCAGTTCCGTTTCCGAAGGAAGAAGGTTGGGTTTTTTTTTAAAGGATCTTCAAGGCACATCTTTAGCAAATCTCAAGAAAATGAAGGTAGGTGCTTTAAATGAGGAGACCCTTCGGTGATTCACTATTTTTTTTAGATTTATTTATTGATAACGGATTCACCAATTTAAAATAAAAATGCAAAACGGTAACAAAAGTATAAATATAAATTCAAGTGTGCCATTGACTATCATTATTTTCTCTTTCGGGTTCGGAGCAAATGGTTAACTTTCTTAGTAATCATTCTAGACCAGGGGTCGCCAAACTTTTTTGGTCATCGACCCCTATATAATTTTTCAAAATCTTCATCGACCCCCATAAAAGTAATTTTCAGTTAATTAAAATAAAACCTATTAGGTTAGGCACTGTGTGTGAAATTGGTCAATTTTAATTTTAATTCCTCTCGAAACTCCACATTTAATTTATTTCTGTACTTACGAGGGAACTAATCCAAGTGTTCCTCCCCGATTTTAATGGAATTTGGTGGATTTGTAGAGGGGGTCAAAATATTCGATACGTATATTTTTGTATCGTCTTAAAAATATGTTTAGAAGGTGAACTCGCCCCTCGAAAATCAGCCATATTTTTGTTTTTTTGGCTATAACTTCTGAATTTCAAAGCCTATCCACTGGTGTAAAAAATGTGTGTATTGACTACTTCGGGACTGTAAAACAAATTCGTTAAAAAAAATCACGCATAAAGACATAAATGACGATGACCAAAAATAGTTTAATGATTTTTTCCAAACGCGGAATCGAAATATATATTCATACATTTTCTTTAAATAAAACCTTTCCACTAAAAAAAAAAATCATGTTCACTAGCGGAAAATACGAAAATTGAAACTTAATTTTTTTTCTATTTTTTTTTACACTTGTTTTTCCCCCGATTGGGATCGACCCCCTGGCTCAGATAGACCCCTATTTTTATTAAATAGACCACTTTGGCGACCTCTCTTCTAGACCTTTATAAAGTCAATCCCTTTTATCGCAAGAATGAGAGAAATCGATTGCGGTTCACAAATTTCGTCTAGCTATGAATAATAAATTAGTTTGAAAATTTTGAAAGAAACGATTTTTCGGAAAACTACTCCAAATAAAGGACCGCTTGCAAATACGTACATTTTCAAAGCAAATTGGTGGTGATTTGAAAAATTCGACTGCAACGAGGAAAATTCCCACTTTTTCGTTTTGTCAAAATTTTAATTTGAGAGTACTTCCTAAGTATTTGATTGTAAAGATCTAATCAGAAAATGCACTTGTGCGTGCTCGAATTTAAATTTCAAGCTTGTGGCACCCTCGCAAAAAAAAAATTCTAAAATGTTAAAAATCTGAAATATAATAATGAACAAAACATATAATAAAAAACATTGATGATACAATTGCTAAATTTGCAACACAAAAGACAAGAAAAATAGCCATTTCACATTCTTAAACAATATTAAAATTTTAATAAACAAATTTTTTTTCAAGATATTTATATGGTTATTTTTCTTGACTTTTGTGTTGCAAATTTATCAATTATGCCATCAATTTATCACTTTCTGTAAACATAATTGATAAATGGTTTAATTCCAATTGGCTAAGACTATTACGCTGGTAATTTTTTACACTTTTCAAGACAAAAAATGAACGCTTGCCACAAGCAAGTAAAATTGGTTTAAAAAAAAAATCAAAATAGTTTGCACATTTGAAAGTGTAGATTGGAGCCCGTCCATTAATTTAAACATTTCAACTGGATTATTATACGACCACAAGCAAGTAAAATTGGTTTAAAAAAAAAATCAAAATAGTTTGCACATTTGAAAGGGTAGATTGGAGCCCGTCCATTAATTCAACTGGATTATTATACGACCACAAGCAAGTAAAATTGGTTTAAAAAAAAAATCAAAATAGTTTGCACATTTGAAAGGGTAGATTGGAGCCCGTCCATTAATTCAACTGGATTATTATACGATACTTCCTTCGATCCTTCGGCTTCCTTAACGTGTTTAAGAAAATTAAAGACTTCATGCTTAAAGTAATTAGTGTCAATGTCATTTTAATATTTATTGCACACCTGATTGTGAGTTATACATTGTTTTACATCATTCCCACTTATTTTGAAATTAAAAAAATCTCATTGTGAACAGAAAATCTTGCAGATATTTCATAAATAATTTGGGTGAATTGCACTTTACGGTCATATAGCAAAAATACGTTTGAAATAACATTTTGGATAGAGTAAGTGATATAGAAGCTAAAATTTGAAAAAAGTGTTTTGAGCCGAAAAATTCAATTTAAAATCCTTTATTGTCATTTTACTCAAAACTGATGAGATTTCGTAAATAAATAAATTGTTAATTTCAGAATTATCTGTAAGTATTATGAATATAAATTTGATGTAATTATTATCATTTCATAATTAGAGATAAAAAATTACCAAATGAAGTAATTTTTATTTTTCTTGAAAAAAATATTTTTTATGAAAAATGTTCATATTTATATACCTTTCTCTATTTTTATGGTATGCATAAAATTTGGTTAAGAATTGCTATCAAATCAAGTGAAAATGTCTTTATTCACAATTTTGAACTCAAATATTTTTGTTACTACGCAAAAAAAGTGACCAAATTTTGTGGTGGAGTTGCTACCAAATAGAAGCATTGGTAGCACAAATTTCGGATTTGTACTGATTACCCCACTGGAGATACAGCTTTATAAAAATTCGAGTTTTGTTGAAACTGTTCATTTTCTCCAGCGAAAAAAAAAAATGGTGATGTGGCCATCATGTTACTTTGTCCGACTTTATATTTACGATTTCATGGGTTTATTTTCAATTGAAATCATATTTTAAATGTACATCGAGCGTTGCGTAAACTCGGATGAAACTGACGTTTAAAACGTCAAAATCATGAAAGATGGAAAAATTATACTTCAAATTCAAAAACTAGGTTTACTCGAAAACTAACGAGATTTCGAAAAAAACTTATTCTTTAGAAGTTGTTCATTTTGGCATTCTGTACAATTATTATTCACATCAAATTGCTGTAACTATTATCGTTTCATAATTATAAACCAAAAATTAAAAACAATTAATACATTTTTTTCTCGAATAGCAATGATTTTATGAAAAATATTTTCAAGCAAAAGCTATTCATTTTTTTGTTGTCTTCGATGTTTGTTTAAATGTTTTTGTAATATTTTTTATATTTAAGAAAATATTGGCAAAAAACAAAAAACAGTTAAGGTAAACACCCACTTCCGGTGTACGAAATTTTACCAAAAGCTTTTCAGTTCTTCGGATTATCAAATAAGACGTATGTTCAAAGTTTCATATCAATTGTTCTTTTGGTTTTTGAGATACAGCGCACACAGACAGACACACACATACACACACACACACAGACACACACACACACACACACACACACACACAACACACACACAACACACACAGACACACAGACACACACACCCACAGACACAAAAAAAAATTTTCCAGAAATTGTTGAAATGGCATCTAAGGACCACAAAACGGATATTTCCGTAAAAAAAATTTTTGAAAAAAAAATCATGATCACAATACTTTCTCGTACTTCGTAACGGAGAAAGTAAAAATTGAAGGGTTTAAAACACTCAAGTTTTATATAATAAAACACTTTTACAAATTTTATTTTATATATTTATAACAATTTGTTAATGGCAAGTAGAGTTGCCGAAACTATAGTCAACAATAAAATAAAATTTGTGTTATACCAACAAAGTAAGAGTGTTTTATTATATTTACAACATGTATAACGAAGTAGAAGCCTCCTCCATAAACAACACTCAAGTTTTGTTGCCTCGGGTAAAATCGATTGTTACTAAATTCGGTTTGAGTGTGAAAAACAGGGCCGAAAATGAAAAAAAAGCAAAAATCAGTGGTAAACTTTGACTACCATTAAATTTGAAAAAATTAACCAAATGCAGAAGCAAAGTTGAACCAAAATAATTAGCGCTGTAATCTGAGTAAAGATTTTTTTAATTATTAAATTTGCTTAATTGGAAATAAAGTTATACCATTTTGAGTAAATGTTTGTAATCACAAATGTGACTCGAAACATGTCTCGAGCTCCATCTGGGGTCATATCTGCCACATGACAAGATTTTTACTTTCTCCGTAACGAAGCACGAGAAAGTATTGTGATCGTGAAATTTTTTTCCGTTTTTTTATCCGTTTTGGGGTCCCTAGATGTCATTTCAACAATTTCTGGAATTTTTTTACTTTCTCCGTTACGAAGTACGAGAAAGTATTGTGATCGTGATTTTTTTTTCCGTTTTGGGGTCCCTAGATGCCATTTCAACAATTTCTGGATTTTTTTTACTTTCTCCGTTACGAAGTACGAGAAAGTATTGTGATCGTGATTTTATTTTCAAAAATTTTTTTTACGGAAATATCCGTTTCGGGGTCCCTAGATGCCATTTCAACAATTTCTGGAAAAAAAAATTGTGTCTGCGTGTGTGTGTGTGTCTATCTGTGCGCGCTGTATCTCAAAAACTAATAGAAAAATTGATATGAAACTTTGAACATCCGTCTTATTTGATAATCTGAAGAACTGAAAAGCTTTTGGTAAAATTTCGTACACCGGAAGTGGGTGTTTACCTTAACTGTTTTTTGTTTTTTGCCAATATTTCCTTAAATATGAAAAATATCACAAAAACATTTAAACAAACTTTGAAGACAACAAAGAAATGAACATCTTTTACTTGAAAACATTTTTCATAAAATCATTTTTATTCGAGAAAAAAATTTATTATTTCTTTTTTAATTTTTGGTTTATAATTATAAAACAATAATAGTTACAGCAAATTTATGTTAATAATAATTGTAGAGAATGCTAAAATGAACAACTTATAAAGAATAAGTTTCTTTCGAAATTTCTTTAGTTTTTCAGTAAAGTAAGTATAATTTTTCCATCTTTCATAATTTTGACGTTTTAAACGTCAGTTTCATCCGAGTCTACAAAACGCTCGATGCAAATTGAAAATAAACCATGAAAGCGTAAATATAAATATTACCATCGAGTCGGAGAAAGTAACCCGATGGCCACATCACCATATTTTTTATTTCTAAACTAATTTTCACATATTAACACCTGGCATTGTACGTAATTTAATGACAAACAAAGAAAATATCACGAGTCATTTGCACAAAGTACATTGCACATGCATCTTATTATCTCGCTTATGCATTTAAAATAAATACGTGCGAGCATTCCCGTCCCAATAGCAATAACCGCACTTGTTACATAACGCGAAATGTCCCCGAAATGGCACTAGGCTGCCGTGAAGTGAAAGCGCCTAGCGGCCAACGGGAAAAATGGCATTAGCATTTGGGAAATCTGCCGGTGGTGAAAAACTAGAGCGCGCCTTTTTAAGCCGCAATTAAAAAAAAAGAAGAAGCAATAAACAGGTGGAGGTTTTGGTGTTGCATGAAATGTAAATGCAATTCGCCAGTTTTTCTGGTAAAGAAATTCAATGGAAAATTGCATAAATTGATGTTTTATTTTATTATTATTAAAATCAGTAGGCTAATTATGATCCTGCTGATTTTAAATAAACATTCTCATACAATTCACTCCACAGCACCACACAAGGGCGTTTCCAGCCAACTAGTCTAAGGGGGGTAATTAAAAAAAAGGAATATATATTTTTTTATTAAATATTTGAGGAAAATTAAAAATTACTCCTAGCAACACTACTACCACGACTCTCCCGGAAAAATTTACCGGTTATATTATTTGTTTGGAATATGGAATATCGGTAATTTTTAACAATAAAAATTGATAAGCGAAAAATTCTTACCCCCCTAAGAATTTTTCGCTTATCAATTTTTACCCCCCTTTGAAACCGCCACTGGCACCACCACAGAAATATATGGAGGGTTCAGAAGCCAATCAGTGTAAGTCAATTTTTTCCCGAAAATGACTTCCATACTGCATGTGATTTTTTGTTATTTTAACTTTCATTTGACAAAACAGTCAAGTCGTTATTCCTATGATCAAGTGATAGATGGTGCCACTTATTTTGACCACTGACATTTTATGCGAAATTATTCAGAGTTAAGTCACTAAATGTGTAAGTCAGTTCAAGGTGAAGTCTAGTTCGGTATTTATTTTGGTCTTGCTTGAAAATAAAATTAAGTATTACGTATTATTTATTATGGTGGAATAAGGGATTGTCATAAGGATATAAACGAATTTTTGAACTCGGCAAAAAAATTTAAACATTGAAAATTGGAGTATTTCCAAAAATCAAATGACTTTTTAAAGAATAAACAAAAATCAGTTGTCTTTAATTTTTCTAGAATTTCATTTCGTTGTTTAATATTTTTTTCGATTTTTTTCACAACAAAAAAAATTAATTTTATTAAACATTTTAAACTCACCTAAAAAATCGAAATATTATCAAAAACCAGAATGATTACGAAACACTAAAACCTACTCAGTTGTTTATAATGTTTGCGTAATTTCATTTCTACATTGAATGTTTATTTTTCAACGTTTTTCACTTTACGCTACCACAACACAAATTGAAAGATTCAACTCGTTTATTTTCAAAAATCAAGTTGATTTCTAAAAAATAAAACCTTTAATTTGGTCGTTTCATATTTTTTTCGATTTTTCACTAACCAAAAAAATTAATCTTTTTAACATTGGCCTGAAAATTGGAATATCTTCAAAAACCAAAATTATTTTGAAATAATAAAACCTTCTCGGTTGTACTGCCATCCTTAGGAATAGCGCAGCAACTACAAAGCAATTAATCTCAGTAAAACTGTTTTATCCAAAATTGGGTGTAATAAGCGAATTACTGCGGTCATTTGAGGAAAGTAATGTACATTAGTAGTGAGAGAATAACTCGGACTCACAGAATGATTAGATAGATCCTTTGTAAGATTTTTGAAATGATTCAATTCAAAATTCAAAATTTTATAAACATTATTTCAATACTCAATGCAATTACAGACGCTATTAGATAAAATGTTATACTCTTGTAGAATTACTCATCAGTCCCTTAAGAAAACAACTTTTTCTTGCGGAATTATGTACATTCCACATTCATACGGTGTGAGTCACAGAATTTTGTTTTTGAGTTGGCCATGCCCGAGAGAGAAACATAGCAGTCATGTCTGAGATTAATTCATTTTATTTAAATCTAATTCAATTGAACTAATAATCTAGTCTCGTGACGTTATAATATGCGACATTATCTCACAGCCAACTCTAAAAAGAATTTGTGGCTCACACGATATAATAACTAACGTGAGTCCCAAAACTCTTGGAATCCACTCCTGCCATGTATTTGAAGAGGCGGGTCATTTCTTAATTCACACACATAAAATTAAACAAATTATCAAATGTCAATTTTTAAGTAGCTGTCAGTTGTCGTTAATGTAAATTCATAACCATGAATTATTTGGAGTGGTCTCAAGGTTATGTCGCATTCGACATTTGATAATTTGTTTAATTTTATGTGTGTGAAAAAAGAAAGACCTGCCTCTTCAAATTCATGGCAGGAGTGGATTCCAAGAGTTTTGGGACTCTTTTTCCCATGTAGTAAGGCAAAAAGTCCAAAAAGCTGTAACTGTTTTTGATTTATAATTTGGACAGGACACCTTTACATTGTTTTTTTTTCAACTGCAAACTGATAAAGGAAACTTAGACGAATCCAATGATACCCATTTCTCAATTTTCAATCTTTTGCAGTAACCGCTTTCTTCCTAAACACGGCAGTGTAGTGCTCAACATGTATGTTCATCAAACACAAAAGACTGTCTGAAACACCATCTGCATTTACTTTCTGTCATCACAGTGCATGCATACAGAGCAAAATTTGAAGTTGTACCAAACGGTGCAATTTCCGACAGAAAAATATAGACTTTGGCCCTCTATGTGTAAGCGTAAGAAATTGAATAAACAACCGACAAGAATTTCAGTACAAAAATTAAACCGCAAATAGAAAGACATATTGTAAACAAGCCTTTAACTAAATAAGCTTGGTGTTTGCTTTATTATTAGATTATATTTAAATTGGTGTTCTTTGCACTTTTTTATGTCATTTCTATTACACAGCAGACGCCTTTAATATACTCTGGCCGCGCTATGAAGGCGTCTGAGGTGATTAAGGAGTCGGAAGGGTCGCCCTCATCAGAAGTGATTGGATATTTTGTTACTTCACTCTCACAGATGTTTACAGTTTACTTGCTAGCTATTGGTACCACTATACGATTCTCTTCATACATCAGTGGTTTTTAAAAGGTTACAGATAGCACCTCAGATGCCTTCGTAGCGCGGCCAGACTTTATTTACGATTTTTTTTTCTCTGAAAAGGAACTTTAAATATGTATATTAATAAACACAAACTATACATTTATTCCGACAAGATTCGATATGTTATATACAGGGTGTTTCTAAATTAATGCGAAAGATTTTAACGGGTGATTTAAGTGTGGCTGGGAGACCAACAGATGCCGCATCAAATGTTATCCAACAAATGGAAAGTAATCCTTTGCGGCACTTGGCTCAGGAAACTAAAATATCATGTGGAATCAGCCTGTCATGGATTGATACCATTAGATTTTAACAGACATCTTGCATACTCCCAGTAGTTTTCAGATAACCCCAACACTGATGATGTACTTGATTTGACATTCTCCTTCGGGGTATGTAAATTCACAAAATATGAGAAATCATGCATTAAATCTCCAAAAAGTTGGTGTGTGGGTTGCCACGTCTCGGAGATGAATGATTGGACCATCTTTTTTGAAGTCACCGATGGCCGAAAGATACGTGAACAATTTAATATTATTAGGTCCAATTAAAGATGGGCAAAATGACCCTTTTTTGTGATCTGCTTCAAAGGTCACTCATTACTCACATGAATAAATGACTTGGCAATAAAATCGTTATTTGAAAAAGTAAAAAGTATAAAAAAAGGTCCACACTTTAAAAATTTGTTTGTCCACAACAACTCATCGTGAAAATATTAAAACATGCAAAAACATGCAGAAAAAATCATTATTAGACAAAAAATATACCACCGTTTTTGTTAAACATTGCGTCGCCTCTTTAATCCAAGTGATTTTAATATTTTACACTCAAGTAACAAGATCTTAATCTAAATTTTCGAGGACTAGAAGTAAATAAAGTGATTCAATCTGGGAAACGAAAATGAAGGGGTTTGGATTTCCCCCATCGTTACCCGACTGTCCGTATACATAACCTTGGTAATATTTTTCTCTAAAATCATTCCTTGAAAATATAACATTTCAAAACTATAAGTGCTCTTTATTACTATTAATAATTATCACAATATGTTTCACCGAGTGCTAAATGAGAACCTAATCCAAGATACGAACTTTTAAATTACAGATCCACTCTACTCAAATAACTTTAAAGGCACATCCCGTCATCACTTTTCAAAACGGATAGATAGAATGCAATTTGTTTGAATTAAATATTTCTCTAAATGTTTTTCAGCCAAATTTTTTAAATTCAGAAGATAAGGGATTATTCAATCCCTCTCATCATTAAAACGATCTTGATAAATCTGTTTCTCACATATAACAGCCTCAAATATTTACTTGGGAAATTTCACATTTCTGAAATCTCGTGCTACACATTTTATTCTCACCACAGACATTTTGTTGGTAGTAAAAAAGTTACCAACAATTTGGTTATGTTGCATTTTATAATATCCACCATCCACATATAAAAAATTAATTTCTAATTACATGAAATTTATCGCATCACGATACAAATATCTTATTGAAATACACTACGACACCAAATATTTCCTTCATCCTCTCTATTAATTGGATCAGCCTCGAGTCCGGGCGATCCCATTTATAAGCTTTAAGGGCCTTAGCGATAGCTTCTTTCAATTCACGTGAAATTAGTTTTGGTATTTTGCCATGTTTTATTGAAATTATAGGTTAACAACAAACTTCAATCATTGGGCGCGTTCGTCAGACTAAACAGTTGGGGTATTTTCTGATTACCGCACTGTTGATCATAAACAAGTTCGTCCAGCAGTCGCCATTTTACCGATTGTACAAATTAGACTGATTGGCGTTGGAAACAAGTGTTGAAGTTGCCGCCGAAATGGAGGTTACAAAAGCAGCGTTCATCAAATACCAACATTCAGCGTAAATCAAAATGAACATGTTGACAGTTCAAAATTCTGACGAACGCTCCCATTGCTATCAAAAATACGACATGCCAATATAAGGACAAAAAAACACCCCGACTGGGGCGAGAATAAAATGTATATCTAATAAAATTTGCTAGTAAAAACAATTTATTTAATAAAATAAAAGACAACTTATACGAGACATTGCTTCTAAAAATAAATAACCTTAAAAATCAACAGCTTTAAGTTACAGTTGAAAATAATGGTTTGTAGCAATTTATTTTGTAGATGTAGCTTGGGCATCCAAAGGAATTTACTTCTACTTTTTATTTGTTTACTTCCGGACTTAACCACTTCGCGCCCATGCTACTTTGATTGGATTACAGCATAATCTAGGGTTTATTGAAAAATTACTTTTTTGTTGTTACGGTTTTCTACGAAATATTATTCCACTGTCTTAAACTCATTTTTGCAAAAAAATATGAAAAAATATTCCATAGATGGCGCTAAAGCGGTAATTTTATTTTATTTGTAAAAAATCTTTTTTTTGCTTGTCGCCACTTGGGCGTGAGGAGGTTAATGCCACATATTAAGATTGCAGTTTATCTAAACATATTCACTTACTAACATTTAAGTTTTACTTTTCGTGAATACACCATTATTCCAAATCGAGTGATCAACTACTCTTTCACCATCATTTCTTACACTTCCTGTTGCCGCGACAGATCTGACTAATTTCAGAAATTACGCATCCTCAACCTTACATTCCACCCCGCACACTAACGCGTGCCGCGTCTTCGACCTCGACTGCTTAAAACCCTTGCCGCATTTCTCGCACACAAACATCTTCTCTTTGACGTGACCCCGTAAGTGCACCTTCAAACTGTACTTATCCCTCAGCACCTTACCGCAAATCGAACACTCCGCCTTGTGAGTCTTGGCGTGCTTAATTAAACCCAAGTTTGTCGAAAATTCCATTTCGCACTCGTCGCAGGAAAACCTCGATTCGTCCGGTTCCTCGCTTTTGAAGTATTGGATTTTCACCTCCTCGACGTTCACTTTAACATCCTCTTCTTCTTCTTCGTCTTCTTCAACTTCCTCCATGGTGTCATTGGTGAAACTAGACGAATTGGAAATTGAAGCCTCCATCAAATCGTTGTTAAAACTGGAAGAGGAAGCTTCGATTGCGGGCAGGTCGTCGCTTTGTAATTGTTGCGAGGCGTCGTCGTTTTCTGCGGAGTCACCGCCGGCGAAATCCTTTTTCAGCAGGAGAGCGTTCACGGCGTCGTCCATGCTGGTCTCGTCGCAATCGACGTTTTTCAGCTCCATTTCGATCATGTTCATCATGACGCTTTCGATTTGGTCCTTCAGGCGGAGGACGGTGGCCTCGTTTTTGAAGTCTTGGTGGGAGAACTTTTTACCCTCCATCACCTTGTGCAAGCTGATTGGTTTTTTTACGTCGGTTGATGATAAGTAGCTGCTGATGGTTTTCTGGGAGTAGTTGTATCGAATGAGCAGCAGGTAGGTGTGCGTGAGGGAGACGAAGCAATCCAGGCAGATTCTCGGGTTCTCGACCAATAGGAGATCCTGAGAAAAGAAAAGTTTGTTATAAAAATATAATCATAACTAGAACTTATAGTTTCCTAAGCGAGTAGAAGGCTGATGGAGTCAGTGGTGTATTGGAGGGGGAATGTGGAGGAACGACGTTCCGGCACCTTTTTTCAGAAACGGAACGCGTTTGTGTTTGTTAATATTTTTTATAGTAAGAATAAAAAAAATAAAAAAGCTTACAAGGAAAACAATAGTTTGCTTAAAATAAGATGATCTCCGAAAAACTTTCAGCAAGCTGCTTGTGGAAAGTCGGGAACTATTTTATTGCTCTCACCATGCGTTCTCTTACTTCTTTGCTCTTACTTCTTATTTTACCAATACACCACTGGATGTAGTGGATGAGAGAGGATGGGGCAGGGATAAGGGCGCTGGAGAGGGAGAGGGAAAACAGAAAATATGGTAGGAGGAAGAGGGGTAATTGAGTTTTTGATGTTGTTTACAACATCAATACAAAAGAATAACCATCCACCAAAATTTTAACTACAATAGGTTCCTATTTAATGTTACAACGGATAACTGCAACGTACACAGAGCATTAATTCTGACAACAAGAGTACACACACACATTTTAATCTAGGCACTTTAAGCGAATAAAGAATTTTGAAATACCTACCAGATCGGGGAAACAAACATCAATCTTCTGCTTTACACTTGGCGTCCCGTAATTCAAATCGAATGACACATTACAGCTGCAGAGGCACAGCCTGCAGTACATCTTTTTCCTGGAATTTTGCGCATCCATGGTAAATCCTCTTGAAGTTAAACAATCGGAAATCCGCGGAATTTAATGCGGTGTAAGAATTGTTTACATTTGCGGTTGTGTGGTTATGTTCCTGACAACAATGTCCATTCAAACTTGTTGCCTGCTGTCAAATAAATTTAAATATTAACATTGATGGATTTATACGGTCAATACGTAAAATGCAATTCGTTGTGAATTTATATATTAAATGTATGTTTGCTCTAATCGATTTAATAAGGTCGTACCGTTTGGTTAGGCAACAATATATACATACAATCATTGTTGATAAACGGTGCTGATATTTTAAAGACAAAGATGCCGCTCGTGCCGCACTGCTTACCATCATTGAGAAAGAAAGTACTCCGTTACTGTTTTGCTTAAATTTGCTTCTGTAGCCTCCACGCCGAACATCCACGAGCCGCCACTGGTGTATTCTTTTAAAACCAAATAGTTGTTATTGCTGGAAATATATTTAATAGTAATCCATTAATAATGTTCTTTTACTTTTATTTTATAGCGTGTAAACTTAATCAGTTATTAATACAAGGGGTACACACAACATTCTTAAGGGGGATCTCCCTAATTGTGACATATAGGGATAAATGAGACGGAACATTGCTGGGGAAAATTGTGCTAATTTTCAAGTTTCAGGGATGATTAAAATCAGCAAATCTTTTCTAGTTAAGGGCATTAAAAAAACAAACAATCATTCTAATAATTTTGACCAAGATTGCGCCATCTCTCGGAAAAGGCGTGAACTACTAAGTGATGATTGCGTTTAGCGCCAAAACTCTCGAACTTTTTACGCGCTGTCTCTCAGAAAAGGCGTGAACTACTAAGTGATGATTGCGGTTAGCGCCAAAACTCTCGAACTTTATATGCGCCATCTCTCAGAAAAGGCGTGGACTACTAAGTGATGATTGCGGTTAGCGCCAAAACTCTCGAACTTTATACGTATAATCAAAATGTAAACACCCAATAATGTGTTGCACATTAAATAATAAAATATTTTATTCTGAATTGAATTATGTGTAAAATGGCTTCAGTAAATTGCATCAATTTATTACAAAATTGGACAAGTCCACACGAGCAGTGTGTGTAACTCTTATACATGAAATAACTGGGACACAGCATGTGAATCAGCGTCATCTGTTATCAGCTTGCATTCTTGACACTAACCCACACTGACCCAACACAGTCGTTCCGGATGTTTCAGAGCTTTGAAAAAAATGAAGAAATTGTGCACCTCATGTAGGAATATGAAAATGCAAAAATATACAGAGGTTCCATTTAAAAAAAAACATAAGTTTGGTCTGTAACTTAAACACCCTGTATAAATAAAAATATTTTTAGGATATTCTGCACAACTTTTGTTTAAAACATTTTTCGAAATTTTCACAAATAAGCACGTGATTGACCATTTCCAGAGCTCTGAAACACCCTGTATATATTCATCAAATTATAATTATTTCGTACTACAATAAGTAACTTGAGGAGAATCTTTTCTTTCCATTTTATGATTTCATTCAAATTTAGTGCTGGTGTACCCTTTTCCGTGCTCTACTCGTGATTAAAAATTTGCATTAAAAAATAAACGAATATAAACGTAGACATTTATTTATTTGTTTACCGTTAAATCTTTTGACACATTGATACAATATTTTCAATTTATAAATAAGTCTTCAATTGGTGTTTATTTTGGATTTATGTTATTGAGTTGTGCGGCTTCTTTTTACTCTTCACTCCATCTCACCGAGTTCGACGTTTCATTAAACACATCCCTACGGTTGTCCTTGCGGCGTGTGTTCGTGTGTTCTTAAAAAAAGTATTAAACAGTGTTCTGCACGTGTAAAGTGTAAGACCGCTATAAATGCCGACGAAAGTGTCCGACCGAAACAACTATCGACTGTTAAAAATTTCATTCGTTCGTACCGTACATCCTGAGCTATATGCATAACAATTACACTTAATTAACGCAACATATAAAATAATAAAAAAGAAAACAACATTTGTACTAAAGAATATGAAGTTTGCTCGTCCGATTATTTTTAATCTTAAAGGGCCTAATTATCCACTAATTGGCGCTGCGCGTGCGTTTGTATATACAGGGTGCGTCCAATTCGGTGTGAAAATAAAATAGAGAGTGGATTTCATGACACGACACGAGAGAATCGAAAGCGTTTTATTTTGGATTGTCACTTGTTCCGAAGCGGAAAAATTTTGATTCATCTTTTCTTTTTATTGTCGCCGGGCCCAGTAAGACTACACGCAATCGTAAAATACACCCTGTATATCTAGTTTACAAATTACAATCGTTAAATCTTTTTTTCTTAATAAAAAAATAACGCCGCTTATATAATGTACATTATAAAATCTTTTTTTTAAATTCAACTAGAAACCAATTGATTAATATATACGTATAGATATATATGTATATACAGGGTGAATTTTTTCGATGTATTCTATGGGGATCTTGGAAACTATAAGAGATAGAGAAACGGTTTAATGGGCAAAGAAGTACAGTTTTACGAACCTAATAAAATAACACTTCAAAGTTTTCAAAAAAGTGAAGGGTAACTAGATATTTTGAAACATGTAAAAAGTGTCAATTTTTTTAAATAAATATATCTGTTATTATGACTGATAAAAAAAAACTGTAAAGGACAAAGTTGTAGTTAATTTTACACTGCTTAATAAAATAAATTCAGAACATTTTTAACGCCATTATTTTTTTTACGGCTGCGTAAAATTATCTACAAGTTTGTCCTTTACAGTTTTTTTCTATCTGTCATAATAACCGAGATATATTTATTTGAAAAAATTGACACTTTTTATATTTTTCAAAATATCTAGTTACCCTTCACTTTTTTGAAAACTTTGAGTGTCAATTTATTAGGCTCGTAAAACCGCACTTCTTTGCCCATTTAACCGTTTCTTTATCTCTCATAGTTTCCGCAATCCCCATAGAGAACATCGAAAAAAACTCACCCTGTATGTTTAAATAAATTTCTTATCGAAGTTGTCTGTATAAGATAAAGCCTTTTTTTTTATTGAATGTCACATTCAATTCATTCTTACATAGGTTTTGTAAGTACAGCGAGATCAAAAAGTCAAAATAGTTGGCAGCTCTTAAAACATAACCTTACTAATAGAAGTTCAGCGGCGTCACACTTTCTATACTGATTCTAATAAAAAGACATGGCAACACAGCGCCGATCCTCATGATGCATGCGCACAGTTTAGTGTCATGAACTGGAAGATTACCAAATAAAGTGTAACAGCGATGGCATTACAAAAAAAATAAATTAAAAAGTACTATTTTCCTGTGGCTAGGTTAGGTGATTAACACTCGGTATATAAATATTTGGGGGGGGGGAGGTGGGCAATCACTATAGCCAACCCCTGGGTGCGTGTTTGATCTTAAATATATGATTAATAGTGATCAGTCTGAAAAATAGATAATAATAATAATTTTTAAAACAAGATGTCAAAATTAACAAAATGTACACTGCACTGTACGTATTGAAAAATATGCTGCCAACTATTTTCGACTTTTTGATGTCACGGTAGTGATTATGGAATGCAAATAATTTTAACATTTTATATTTTAAGTTAGGTTATGTTGCTCACATAAAAACATAATTAAATTTTAAACGCACAATATATACAAAACATCCAATGGTGCGCGTGACGCTCGCAAAAAACGAAACCAAAGAAATTGCTAAAATTGCCTACAAGAGCAATTTCATTTATTTGTGGAGATATTAATATTATGCAGACTAGAATAAAGTTGTAGCTCAATGAAGACAGGAGTGGGTTACGTTTATTACACTGTGACACAGTAGAAATTAATGGACATCAGAATATCTAAAAAACTATAAGTGTTAGAAAAAAATGTTTCAGATAGAAGTTGTGATGATGGGGGTGATCTATACACTGGTCCGATTAGCTTGACTTTGAGCGGTGTCACCAAGGTCACCTTAAATTTTTTGTAACGTATTCCTAGGATGAACCTTTTACGAATCAAAGATGACCCCGATAAGAAATTCATTTAGACAAACTGTATAAAATAATCTTAACCATAGTAAAAATATACAATAATGTTTTAAGAGCTAAAAAAATTATCACAATAATCATTCAAATGACTAAAAAACATCAATTATCTACGTAGTTTTTAGTTCGTCTCTCTCTCCCTCTTGTTCCACCGGGCAAGAAATATAAAATCGGAACGGCGCTCAAAACACCGCTCAATATTATAAATACTAACTAGCCCAATCGACTACTATACACTGTATATCCCAAAAAGTATACGGACAGCTAACATTTCGAAGTAATGTAATATTTCCAAAAAAATTTTAGTTAGCAAATCATTGAGTCAATTGAACATGCGAACTGTTACACGCTCGCAATTATGTTCAGAGATAAAAAATTCGCACTGTATCATTAATTTTCATTTAAAAAATATTCTAACCTCAAAATAATTAGTGTCCACATACTTCTACAAGCTAGTTACTATTTACTTTGTACTTTTGTTTCCTCTTATAGTAAATCCGTGTACAAACTCAGAACTTGGTGTATTAACTCGTATTGTTCAGCCGTTTGTACCATCCCGCCCCTGTGCAGCCGCAGCGAGCACACGGTCGCCAACACGTCAACGTTATAATTACTCCGGAGCTGCTGCATCCCGTTCAATATAGCCAGGAAACACCCGGTCCTCCCGATCCCGGCGCTGCAGTGCACCACCAGGGGGCGCTTGTGCTCCTCATCGTGAGACTTCTTCACCGCCTTCCTCTCGCACTTCTCCCCGCTCATCTTCCTGAAGTGCTCCATGTTCTGCCGGAAGGTGCTGTTCTCGCCGAACCTGGTCTCCGAGTGGGAGCTTCGAGTCTTAACGGGGGGCTTCTTCAGAACAAACTTGTCCGGAATCTTGGTGTTGTTATCCAAAAACTCGAGCACGTGCAGCGCAATCTTCAACACCTGCCCCGGATCCGCCATCTTGTGGTCCTGCCAGTTCGGGTACCAGTAATGCTTCACTATCCTGCTTTCCACGCTCCCCCCGCCCCTCTTCTCCAACCTCAGGTGCCTGATGATGCAATCGCCGACGTTTTCTTTGGAGATGAATCTGACGATGAACTTTCCAAACGTCAGCTCGTCCACCTCCTCGTGTTTAATGATTTCCTCTTCGTACTTTTTGTTGGTTCGGGTGCTGTCGAAGGTGAACTTGTCGGCGATTCTCGTCGTCCTTACTATGTAGTAAGATTTGCCGGTGATGTTGGCACGCTTTCCCAGGGGGAAGTACAGCTCGCATTTGTTCCTGCCTTTCTCTACCAGTTGTGTTAGCATTACTATTGAGTTACTCTAAAAATACGGTGGAACAAATCAGATGTTATTAATAATACAGTCAATCCGAAACATAACTTTTTGTGGTTGTAAAAAATGGTTGATAGTTTTAATATTAATTCAATTTTCCATGTGTTGTGTTGAGGGCCTAAAATTTTCATTTTATTTCACAGTACCTATAAAGCTACGCACACACTTATCGGAACGGCACGGATCGGAAAAAATTGCTTAACACAGTTGTAAACGAGTCAACGCACATTTATCAGTATGGCATGGAACGGATAAATGTGTGTAACTGTGTTAAGAAATTTTTGCCGATGCCTGCCGTCCGTGCCGTTCCGACAAGTGTGCGCGTAGCTTAAAACTGGCAAAATTTATTTATTCATAGAGAGTACACAGGGTGTCCACAGATTCATTCTCAACATCTCCGCTATTATAAGAAATAGAGATTTGGTCAAATGGGAAAAATACTATTTAGCTAAAATTGTACAAAATCCCATGAAAAAGTTTTGATATTTTACAAAATTGTTTAACGGTGTAAAATTTAGGGGTACTGTTTTCGGTGATATTTGAGTGTCGACAACACAAAGCAATAACGGACCAGATAAGGCCGATGAGTGTACAACACGGAACACAGGTAATAATCATTTTTTAAAAAAGCAATTTTGTTAATTATAGCAATTAAAAAAGAAACCTACCTTTGTCACCCACATCATTTCCCAGAAATCGGCGCACGTATGCGCCATTGGGCCCTGCGTAGCTATGTACGCTGTTTCTGTATAATCAGGTCCCTAGAAATATAAAAATCATCATTTAAAACTTGTCAATACTGCCAAGAGATCAAAAACAAAAAGTCCAAACTAGTTTACATATTAATACGTTTACTATTTATATAAATAAATAATCATTTTGACATGCAAATAAATAAACACTATAAACTACATTAGTAGATTATGTAAAACAAATTCTTTCAGAATTCGGAATTATTATTTATGGAAAACGAATATAATGTAACTCTATCGTATTCCTAGGGCTAAAACTTAGATCAACTTTAGTTGTTTTTAGTCCTATTTGCTTAATCAAAATGTACTTTTCTCTATTTTCTTTTTCTATTGATTTGTTATTATATATTTTGGATGCAAATAAATATATTATTATTATTATTATAACCAAAGCAAAAGCATTTTCAATAATCAATTTCAATTATAATTTGAACTTGACAGAAGTACAATGTGGCAAAAAATAAATAAAATAACATAATAACAAATACACACCTTAATATAATTAGCATGAATGTACGGCTGCTCATCGGACAAATGCACCCTGCTGTGCTCGTTAGGCAACACCCCCCTGTACCGGTTCCTCGTCTGACTACCGGAAACCAAGCACTTCTCCTGCAAGTTCAACGGCACCTCCCAAAACTCCTGGTGCAGCTTAGGAACCCTCTGCGGCTACAAAGATCCCCAAAATTATTCACAATCTACAACCACCGGTCACACGTACCTCGCAAACCGACTTCAAATCCGACACCGACAAAACACTCCCGGCCGTCTGCAAATACTGCACGTTCTGCAAGTGCATCTTGAAATCCTCGGACAGCATCTGAGACGCCTCCAAATCGGCCTGTCTCGGATAACAAGCCCTCCTGTGCCCCTTGCAGTGTTTCGTGCTGCTGTTACAGCCCTTCGACGAGCCGACGTTGCAGAAATTACACGGGGGAACGTACAAATTCTCATTGGAGAGGCTCTTCCTCCCACACTTAAAGTTACATATACAGTTACATTTCTTATGCACGTTCTGATACTTGCTCTTGCAAATGTTCGACTTGCTCGGTATCGATTCGTATATCGTGCAGTTCCCGCAGGTTTCCAAGTGCGTCTGCGATTTCCTCCTATCCTGCAGGGGCTTCTTGTCGTCGCACTGTTTCACGCACTCGCACTTGTTCCCCCCGAACGCCGTCAGGTTCAGATTCGAGACGCTCTTGGCGGCGTTCAGTTGAGATACGGGAACGGGTTTATCCAAGTTGGTGAGGTCGATGGTCAGACTGGCGTTGGAACCTCTGCGCTCCAGGAGGCCTTTGGTTTTGATGCGGACCGGTTCCGTGCGGTTGTCGGAGAAATCTTGGAGGGTCATTATTTCCGGGAGGGTTTTCAGGGTTTGCGAGCCCGAGATGCTGGTGTTGGAGGCGAACCGTTTTAAGTTCGAGCTGAAGCTCGGCGCCAGCGAGGTTTTCTGAGGGATGTCGTCGAACTCGGACGTGTATTTGTGTTTCACTTGTTTTTTGGGCGTGTTGGGCATGGAGAAAACATCGCGGGACACCTCGAGGGTCAGGCTGGATTTGGGCGGGTCGGAGTCCAAGCTGACGGCTTTTAATTTGCGGGAGAGCGTCGGTGTTTTCGGGGACTGTATCACGAGCTTCGGGTGGGTGGTGGCGGAGAGCTCGGATGGATCCTTGAGGGCGAGGTTGGGGAAGTTCCTTTCCCTGCGCAGGCGGACGTCCTCTAGAACGAAAGTGGTCTGCTCTGGTTCGGTGGTCGTGGATATTTGGGGCACGTTATTGCTTTGGTTGCCCGACATAACCTCACCGCTTTTCTCCGACGGCAGCATATGGGGCTTGTTCGCATCCGCGAGGTTAAGTGCGCCCGGACTGCCGTCGGGGGCGAAGGCCCCGGACTTTCTCGGTTTGCGCGGTTATTGTGTCGGCGCGGTTTGTTTACGTCCTCCCATTAAAAACAAACGGATTTCCGGCTTATCACTGTGGCTCCGGGCTGCGTTTCCGGCATTTTAGTAATCCCGCACACCCCCACCGGCAACGTTTTCACCTACTTTATATTATACACAGCTTTAAAGTTGTGTTTTTGCGCGAATTTGTAATAAGGGCAAGAAATATCGGCCATGTTTTCCAACCAGCTGTTTTTGGGTCAAAGACTTCACGCCGGGTTGTCAAATTTACTGGCTGAACAACTATTTTAGTCAAAAACAAATGTTGCATTTAAACGCCAAGCAAGATTATATGTTTAAAATGGCGTAAAAAATTGAAGAAACGTATTAAACACCTTATTTAAAGACTACATCGCAAAATTGTAATTGAATTAAACTGAACAATGGATTTGGCAACGCCGCTTACTGCCCTTATCTACATGACAAAGATTGTAAGTAGCGCAGTTTCGCGGTAAATTTTAAACTGGCTCACGGGGTCAAACTCGATCGATCGTATTTTGTTATCTAGGGTAACCTACTGGATAAACAATTTTATTTCGAGCTCTATTACTTGGTCTACTCCGCAGGTATTAGAACATCGTGTACAATAGTCATTTTAATATGATACATTTTATATATACAGGGTGAGTTTCATCAACAAGAGAATAATCGATGAAAGCAAGCGTATTCTCTCCACAACGTGGTGTGTTATCATCCGTATGGATGTGGCGGCTCGTGGAACATGTTAATGGTAGAGCCACTTTGATTTTTGAAAATGTGTTCTTTTTTTGGGTTTATGAATTTTTGAAAATTTTGAGACAAAAAATCTAAAAAAATAAATAAATACCGATATGATGCAATTTGTAAAACATTTTAGTTTATTCAAAAAACATCTGCTTATAGAATTAACTTCGATTTTTTAAAGTGTGTCCATTTTTGCGTCAGTTATGAATTTTAGAAAATCGAGACTTTAACAGAAAAATCCAAAATAATCATAAAACATCAACCTTTAAAACTGACATTTTTGAAAATGTGCTACTTTTTCCGTTAGTAATGAATTTTTGGAAATTATTGTTTTAATTTGTTGAATATTTAATCAACACAAAAATCGAAAACAAAATTGAGCCCCTCAAATATTTTAATATTTTCACAGAATGACTAACTTTGATTTTTGAAAATGTATTAATTTTTCGGTGAGTTATGATTTACTTAAATTAATGTTTTTTTTCCTCTTGTAAAATATATATTTTGAAAAAGTTTAAATTAAAATTGAATTACGCTAGTTTTTTCAACAATCCAACATAATTCCGTTAGAAAATCCGCGAGCCATTAAAACGAAAATTATTCCGCAATTTTGATTCAAAATCCGCCAGATCTGCACTGCACTGAAATCATTTAGGCAGCCAACATTAGATTACTTAAATTATTATAGGGATTTTCAGAAAGTGTGCTGCCAATTATTTTCGACTTTCTGATCTTACTGTATTTTATTGTTAACAATTTAATAATAACAACAATATGAGAAACAATTTGTGAATTGAATCAACTTTTTGTGCATTTAATTCAATAGAGGACGCTAATTACAATATAAAAAAAAGTGGTGGATGGTGGACAGCCAGTTATGTAAATTACTATTACAACGTTACTACTAAAAATAGGCAACATTATTAATAACAATCAATTAATTAAAGAATTTAAATTTCGCGCAGATTTCCATATTTTCAAAATGGCTTCTCTACTTCATTCCATCTATCGTGTAGATTCGCAATGTTACCACAAAATACATAAATTTAATTTAAAAAATGTTTCACTGCCAATAAACAGCAACAATAAATTTTAATAATAACTTTATTGTTATAAGCTATACGGCATTATTTACATGTTTATAAACTGTTGAAATTTCGGTGAAGAACAAGCGAGATGCAATAACAACCACCTGTCAACTCGTGTCGGTCTAATAAGAGACTCAGCCGAGTTAGAAAAGTTTTTTGGAAACTTTTTCGAAAGTGCCGTTTAGATGTTTTTGAGTGCGGTCGGCGGCCCGCGCCCTCGGGGAGCCCCCTCGACGGCGGACATTTGATAGGAGGCGCGCTAAGGGGGCCGAGAGACATGGACCCGCTCTCCGCGGACTTGGCCCTGCAGGCGGTTCTAGGTGAGTGCGGCCCTTCTTATCTGTACGCTGGCGCGAATCGGTGGCGCCGTTCCGTTTCGGGCGTTTACAAGTGCTGATAAGATAAGGAATCGTTGCGGTGTGTGTTAACACCTAAAAGGATTTTATTGTACGATCCAAACTAGTGGTGACACCTTTTGTGATTACGGTCTTGTTTATTTATATACTTTGTATTTGATAATATTGTTCGTTGTATTTGTTAGTTTGAATATCTGATGTCATTTACTGAATGCCAAAAAAAAAAAAAAATTGAACAGATTATTGAACTCGTAGGCATATTTTTGTTAAAAGCGATAAAATATTTATTGGTCAGTATGCGTGATGATTTGTTGACGATTGTTAAGGTGGGCTCGTACGTTTTGTCTTGATAATTATGCCAGTTTTGTAATTTTTATCTTTATTAGTTTCTGAAAACTTATCAACTCTTTAATTATGGGCAAAATTATACAAGACTACATCGCCAACTTTTTCAAAAAATCAAACTTACTAAAATATTTTCTTAACCCCCATTTTGCCCTCATAGGTGTTATATTTTGCAAATTGGTGAAATATGTAATGATTTTTTCTCTTTGAATTAATACACAAAATCGTCTATTGACGACTGCAGAATACAAAAGCAGAATTACCAAGACGACTCCCGTAGTAAGGGTTAACACGAAGTTCACCACGTGGAGGTTGCCGATGGGATTTTGCACACCATTGGCCCTGAAAAGGGCCGATGGTTTTAGTGGCTGGAGGTTCGATCTCGTTCTTAGATCAAATGCTCGATCAAGTGCACTTCTGTACCCGCTGGCGAAAGTTTACTTGAACATTTCGAAAGGTTTGGATGGAGATTGCTCGAAATGCAGCTTTAGTCCTCTCCTTCATGTTCTGCACAGTTGTCGGGGCTTCAGCAAATTGTTGATTGTAAACTTGGTAGCAGAGGCTTTACTCAATTTGCACCCTTAGACAAAAATATCATTTCCTCTAATGAATGAGAGGTACCTTGGTCGAACAAGGATTTAGACCGCCTGAAGATGCAATCCGGGAAATCTTTAATGCATGCAATCAAAACATTTTGCTGATGCTCTGTAAGAAATGTTTGAAGTGTAGAACATGGGAAATAAAATGTATAGAAAATAAATTTGAGACAACCTCACTTGTTGCAGAAGCATTAAATAAATTTATATTTCGACTTTATTGAATTTATAAAATGTATAGAAACTGACATGTTTAACACGTAAAATTTTGAAGAAGCACCATCCTAGTGTTCCGCTCACACTATTAGTTAAGATGTGCAATATAATCGAAGTGGTGAAGGTGTTCAGAATGTTTTGATCAAATGCAAAGAAATTGTTTTGATTTTTTTGCAAGCAGCACAGATATATTTAAAGAAGAGCAACAACATATTGAGGGTAGTGGAGCCATTGAAATTAATTCAAGATTTGTCCACAAGGTGGAATAAATAGAACTTTATTAATAGATAGATAGAGTTTAGAGTTTAGAGTTTGTTTATTTCCATTAAGAATATTACATTCATGGGGGAGTCAGGTTAAGAATAGATATATTTCTATCAAATAATACTGTGAAGAACAGAATCGACGACATGTCAGAATTCAAGAATTAACACGAGTAAATTTCATTCATTGCAATTACATAAAAGCCAATGAATATAGCAATGGCAAAACAGAGGATTTTTGATTTTTCTTTTGCTCCAGCTACTCATACTACTGGTGGAGCCATATTTGACTGTCTGAACAATTTTATGTTTGCTAATAATACTGGCGTAAAAGCTATTAATTCTGTCTGCATATAGAGCCACTAGCTTCGAAAAAGTTGTCCGAAAAATTAAAGGAAGTTTTGGTGGATGTTGTGCAATGAGTTAACTATAAGAGCTAGACCTCTTAACTCTCCCATTTTGTGAAGATATAGCAGTTGTTGTGGCACGCTGAAGTTCGCTGTAAAGTTATGATACGTGTATTTGAACTGAGAGATGAGATAAGGATGTTTTTTCTTTTGGAAATTGCTACTAATAAACAATTGCTTGTTGACCATTTTTAAGATATCTCATGGCTCTTGGTGGCAGCCTATTCGACAGATAGATAGATTAGATAGATAAAACCTTTATTTGGCATATTTATATAATTACATTTTTACCTACAAATACATTCCTTTCTATTTATCCCCTTTATACGCTTGTTTCCAGATAGCTACTTTCCTGTTTCACTACTTATTAATTTGTAACGTTGTGGTAGTTGTCGACAAAGCTCAACTAATGACTCTGCCACTTAGTACGTTACATTAAAATTATGGTACGATATAAAATAACTGCTTCCTTCTTTTGCTGCTTTATTCTGACTAAGAAAACATCTACAAATTAAATTAGGTACTTTCCGTCTCTGATATTTTTTTAATATATTTTTCTCGTTTCCCAAGTTACGGCACCATTGCTGCCTCGGATTTCTACTGCTCCTATTCTTAAGGTGTCCCCACAAATTTCTTGCACACTTCCATTCGCTTGCCATTCTCTCTCAAACATTCCTTCCAGTTGCTCACTTTTTTTCTCTCTTCTACGTGCCATTCCAATCCTTTGTAGTCGTTTATCCAATGCTCCCACACATCCTTGTTTTCCTCGCAGTACACACACTTCATGTATTATTCGGCAGATATTTTGAGAAATATGAACCTGTAAGGAACTGTTATCATTAAAACTGGAGATTAACTTGAAGCAATGATCAAGAAACTAAATAAAAGAATTATGATCGTTTTCCTGCACTTTTAATGCTATCGGAAACTTCAAGAAGTTGGTGCCCCCGGATATGCAAGATATAATTATATAACACTTTCAAGCTTTAAAATCGTCACTTGGGATTATTTTCCAGTTCCAGGTGACGATAAAAATTGGATTGCAGACATGTCACCGACATTATTGCCTCAACTCAGACACAATTAATAGAAAAAGATGACTTTCATAGAAACCTGTTTATTCAACTTTTGGCTGAATTTAAGGGAGGATTATTCAGAAATATATGATGCAGTTTTAATAGTCCCCTTTTTACTTTCTCCGTTACGAAGTACGAGAAAGTATTGTGATCGTGATTTTTTTTTCAAAAAATTTTTTTACGGAAATATTCGTTTTGGGGTCCCTAGATGCCATTTCAATAATTTCTGGAAAAAAAATTGTGTGTGTGTATGTGTGTGTCTGCTGTGCGCGCTGTATCTCAAAAACGAATAGAGCAATTAATATGAAACTTTGAACATACGTCTTATTTGATAATCTGAAGAATTGAAAAGCTTTTGGTTAAATTTCGTACACCGGAAGTGGGCGTTTACCTCAACTGTTTTTTGTTTTTTGCCAATATTTTCTTAAATATGAAAAATATCACAAAAATATTTAAACAAGACAACAAAGAAATGAACATCTTTTGCTTGAAAACATTTTTCATAAAATCATTTTTATCCGAGAAATAAATTTATTATAATTTTTTTAATTTTTGGTTTATAATTATAAAACGATAATAGTTACAGCAAATGTATGTTGATAATGCTAAAATGAACAACTTAGGCCCGTTACACAGTCACGCGGATGCTCCGCTCTCCGCGCTCCGCGCGCGGACAGGATGCCATTGCTGTAATGGGAGTATACACAGTGAAGCGGAGGGCCGCGACGCGGAGGAACCGTCCGCGTGGCCCGTACGCTTCGCGGAGCAACCGCGGGGCGGACGGGCCACAGAATCAATTAGTGCATGCACAGTTCAGCGGTTTCCGCGCGCGGACCGAACAAAACCGAAGCCGATTAGTTGATGTTTGACTACTTAACTTACAACATAGTTTTAATTTTTAATATGTGTAGTGAAATTGATACTGTACTATTAGTAAGTGAGGTTGAGAAAAAGAAATACTTGTGGGATGCATCTTTGTTCTATAAGGGATGTACCCAAAATCTTCTCTCACGTTTTGCTTTTCTTTTTTTGAAAACGTAATACGCGGAAATAATTTAGTTCAAGCATATTACTGATTGTTAGTTCAAAAGATACTGGCGAAGACGCGGACACCGCGCTACTGTGCAAGCAAATTCATCGTCCAGATTGCGGGCCATCGTCCGCGCGCGGAGCGCGGAGAACGGAGCATCCGCGTGACTGTGTAACGGGCCTTACAAAGAATAAGTTTTTTTCGAAATCCCTTTAGTTTTTGAGTAAACTGAGTTTTTGAATTTGAAGTGTAATTTTTCCATTTTTCGTAATTTTGACGTTTTAAACGTCAGTTTCATTCGAGTTTACACAACGCTCGATGTACATTTAAAATATGATTTCAGTTGAAAATAAACCATGAAAACGTAAATATAAATGGCTATACCATCAAGTCGGAGAAAGTAACATGATGGCCACATCACCGTTTTTAGAATTTAAATGGTAATTGACTTTGGTTTTTAGTTCATTCACATCGGTTATGGCGTTGGGCGATTTTTTATCGAACACCCGGTATATGAGCATTGCTACGAAAAATGGTAAAAATCCTTGAAAAAGTTGAAAAAAACGATTAGTCAAGATGCCGCTGCATGATATAAATATGTTTTGATGCATATGATGCGTAGATTTTTACTGGGTAAATATGATAGTAAATATGCAAGGATGTCTTCCAGGTTCAAAATCGATTTAGAAACTTTTGAAATTATTTGTTGGATCCGAATAACCTTGGAAAAAATTGGTCAAAGGTAAATGGATGGAACATTTTTTTTTCAGAATTTTTCATCCACTCGTTCGTCAGAAAAAAAAGTTTAAAAATCCCATTTTTTTATTCCCAGAGAGGGCGGAAAGGGTTTTTGGTTTATTCTTACATCCCAAAACACCCTCTTATCGCGTAAATTAAAAAATCTAGGGATAAGGGAGTTTTACCTATCTTAACCGTAGGTACCATTTGTAATTCGAATTTTTGATTCATTTCCAGGAACGAATAATGAACGTTACGTGGAATCGCAAATAATGTATTACTAGTTTTGTGGTTAATCACGAATTAAAATCAATCGACGAACAAAATAATACGTTACTGCGTTATTTTTTCATCGATTAAATTTAAATTCACAATGGGAGCCGTTTAAAAATCATGTCCACTATTTTTTTTTCGATCTTACCATAATTATAATGCCGGAGCGATTACAATAAATTAGTTTTCCTCCCCTCCCGGAAAACGAGCTCATTGAAATTCACGATACACACACATTTACTAAATGACGCGCGGACATAAAACCACCCCTAAAATATTAACGTGCCCGTTCAAGCGCGCCGTATCTATTATCAGTAATTAGTTTCGGTCATTCTCAACTGAACACTGAATTGCCCTTTATTTAAAAAAATGCACGAACCGCCATCGGGGGACTTGTTTTCACATTAATGAAAAACGTTCGTCGGGGAATTCCTTTCAATAAAGAAATTAGTGTTGTGGGACTCGGGGGTGTAATTTTTTCACAATAGGTGCTGGGGATTTAATTAGTGTATAGTATTTCTTATGGAATTATTAATTAATTAATGATTGTTGAGATAATTTATGTTAAATACATAAATAAAAACGATTTAAAGGTAGAAAGCCAAAGTGGCGGAATCTATTGCCTGAATGCTGTACTGAACCAAATCCGGGTGGCTTTAACACCGACAAGATATGGACATTGCCAGCGGCGGCAAATATAACAAATCAGCAACTAACTACACTGATGAGACCTGAAAGGTCGAAACCGGTCTGTAGGTGTTCTGATGGGGGAACAATATTGAATGTTCATAAAAACGATTTATTTGCGATAGGGCAGTTGGAGAAGTAATGTTTCTAAATTTGCAATAAATACAGATTTATTTAACCATTAAAGAAGACAGTAGACTCCTAACCCCCTTCATCTATGACTTGATAAATCAAGAAATTCTTTGAAAGGATACCGTCAACAACATCAACCAGTGACAGCTGGATGGAAGCATGATCCTTGGCGTGGATGATTCTGTTGATGGCAGAGCATTTCCTCGGGCAGTACAAATCAACGAATTCACCGGCGTCGTTTTCCATTTTCGCGTTTGTTTTTTTTTTTTGGGAACGGTGAGCTTCCTACAAAATGGCAGCGGGTAAAATGTAGCATATACCACTATAACAATATTGGGATTTGATACAAATTCTGTCCTGTATTAAATAATTAGAAGAGGAATAGTACGTGTTACGATAGCACTATTATTATTTTCGGACTCTTGTTTGCTCCGCAAAATGTTCTCAGTGCAGAGATACAGGAATCTGTCAAACCTGTATTTGAGAGCTTGACAGAAGAGGAACTGCTGGAACGCTGTTTGTGTGGAAACACTGAAACAATTAATGTTTTGGCAGTATTTTGTGCAAAATCGCTCCAAAAATCGACTTCGCAGGTAGTAACGTCATCGAAATAGTTGCTGGGGTGTCCGTGTGTGTTTTCAGTGAGGGTGTAAAAACTTTACTGAAGCAGTTCAACCATTTGTTAATCAGAAAGGTGAAACGCGCATTTAAAAAAAAAACTCAGAGATTGATTGAATATAAATTATTCGTACTGTACCTATTTCTGATGTTTAATTATAATTGTTTCAATAATAAGAGCTAGTGTAGTAAATGTTTGATTGGTTATTTATAATCAAAATATCTGTTTTTTTTTACGTATTCAAATGAGAACGAAAATGATCGATTCCCACGTTTCTTCCTCGCCCCTCGAGTACGCCGTTGCGGGGGGTGGATCGGTCCCCGGCGACGTCATAGCGGTCTGGTCTGGGGGCCGCGTTTAATATTGATCAAACTCCGCTGTCATCGCGCTGTATAAATCAAAAATCACGCGAATCTAACATTTACTAAACCGGGGGAAACTCACGTGAAAACCGCCCTTAAATTCCTCGGCTCGATGGGGGACAAAAGGGGGGTGAAGCGATAATGGAATCCTCGCTTATTTAACATGTTTATTTATTGCTCGGTCTTATCCTAATTTGTACGTTCAATTTTCTCGTTGACTTTGCAAATAACTGCGGTTACTTTCACTTAAATCACGTTCAAACTGAGGTTGTTTGTGTAAGAAAGTCTCCATCATTGATTTTTGCGGTGAATTAAATACACTTTAGACATGATATGTTTTAACAGGGAAACATTTTTTTTTCTATTTCAACTATTACTAAATTACTACCACTATATCTTTTTACTTTCTCCGTTACGAAGTACGAGAAAGTATTGTGATCGTGATTTTTTTTTCAAAAATTTTTTTTACGGAAATATCCGTTTTGGGGTCCCTAGATGCCATTTCAACAATTTCTGGAAAAAAAAATTTTGTGTCTGTGTGTGTGTGTGTGTGTGTGTCTGTGTGTGTGTGTGTGTGTGTGTGTGTGTCTGTCTGTGCGCGCTGTATCTCAAAAACTAATAAAGCAATTGAAATGAAACTTTGAACATACGTCTTATTTGATAATCCGAAGAACTGAAAAGCTTTTGGTAAAATTTCGTACACCGGAAGTGGGTGTTTACCTTAACTGTTTTTTGTTTTTTGCCAATATTTTCTTAAATATGAAAAATATCACAAAAATATTTAAACAAATATTGAAGACAATAAATAAATGAAATTATTTTGTTTGAAAACATTTTTCATAAAATTATTGTTATTCGAGAAAAAAATTTATTATTATTTTTTTAATTTTTGGTTTATAATTATGAAACGATAATAGTTACAGCAAATTTATGTTAATAATAATTGTAGAGAATACCAAAATGAACAACTTATAAAGAATAAGTTTTTTTCGAAATCTCTTTAGTTTTTGAGTAAACTGAGTTTTTAAATTTGCAGTATAATTTTTCCATGTTTTATAATTTTGACGTTTTAAACGTCAGTTTCATGCGAGTCTACAAAACGCTCGATGTACATTTAAAATATGATTTAAATAGAAAATAAACCATAAGAGTGTAAATATAAATGATGATACCATCGGAGAAAGTACCATGATGGCCACATCACTATTTTTTAAGAAAAGATGATTGACTGGAGTTCGGGTTAGGGAATCGAGGATGATAGAGAATTGGCTTAGCCAGCTAGGGCATTCAGCCACAACCGATATATAGTAATAATTTATATTTAAATGAAATGGAGACAAACACTAGACACCCAGCGACCCGCACGGCCATTTTTCGTGTTGAAAAAGTGACCGCACGGACGGGACTCAAACCCGCACCAACGGGGTTTAGAGGCCGGACCTCTGCCCACAAAACGTTTTTTTTTTAATTTGACAAATTGATATTGCGTACAAATTATATAAACTGCAATATACGCATAATATATAAATTATCAAAAAATTACGTCCTTGCGTGCCAGGTGTAACACATTAAGAAATAATTTATGAGAATCGGCTAATATGGGACAAACCAAGACCCAAAAAAGTTTTGGAGCTACTAACTCAATTCCTGAATGATGATTTATTCACCGATTCCACTGCCCATAAAAACGATAAACCCCTGTTTATTTTCAATTGATTTGTATTTTAAATGTGCATAGAGCGGTTTGTAGAATCTGATGATACTGACGTTTTCCTAGGCGTAAGTTGATAATAGGTAAATTTTTTTTTTAGTCCCATTTTTGACGATTGAAAATTTTGATTTCCAAAAAAATTGATGAAAGCAATGACCTTGATCATTTCAACTCTTCCTCTTTAAATGCAAAAAATACGTGCTTGAAATAAACATCAAAATTGGTGTAATTATTTTGGTCAAATTTGAAAAAATCATAGGGAGCAACAAATCAAAAATGTTCCGATATTTTTGGTAAAATTTAAAAAAATCATATCTTCTTAAGGGAGCAACAAATTAAAAATGTTCCAACATAAATATTGTAGGGTATTGTTTTGTAACTACACTGGAGCGTTGACAGACTCTTCAAACTCAAAACTAAAGGCAGCAAGAAAAATAATCTTAAATCGCTCACTTTGAAGGCCGGGGCCTCGGGACGCCCCCCCACCCCTAGAGATAAAATAGTTGTCACTTTTCAACCCTTCCGGTAAGAGGTATCTTTGGTGAAAATTTCAGCCGAATCCATGTCATGCGATTTTCACTCAAATTTCCGAAAAATATGGTGCCCTAAAACATAAAAAAATTCATAACTCGCGAACGATTAAAAAAATAGCAAAAAATCAAAGAATTAATGTTATAGAGCTGTCTTCAATGAAGAGGACAAAGTGGTTTCAAATCATCCAGGATGTGCAGGGAAGGCTTCACGAATTTTTATCTATAATTTTGAAAGAAGGCCCTGAAGGCCTCAAGGAGGATTATTGGGACGATCAAATTTGCTCAATACATACCTCTTAATAGCCGCCATGTTGCCTAAACAGGTCATCTCCATCGGCAGTACTGAAGAGGGTAAAAAAAAATTAAACATGATTTTTAATCGTTTTGGGCAGTAATTGGAGAAAATCAATATTTTAAAAAAATATGCACTTTAAGTAAGACTGATTTGGTTTCGATTATTATTAAAAAATGTAACATTTGAGTTGAGAAAAAAATTCGACCCCGAAAAAGAGGATAGAAAGTTAAAAAAAAAATTTTGGTCGCTTTTTGAAAAATCATATCTCCGAGTTTCGACACTTTTTTCTTTTCAATTTTTTTTTTCACGGGGGGGTGGTGGGCGAGAGTCGGAGGGGTGGCACCCGGGGCGATCAATAGAGCTCTCGGGGGTGCATCGGACAGTGTCGGAAAAATTTCCAAAAAATTTGCCTATATCGGATTGCTGTATTGCAAACGAAAGAGATCATCGAGTAGATTCAGAAAATATACAAGAACAATACATTTATGATTTACGTTACTTTTTGAAGCTAACCCATAGACTAATTATTTTCTTTAATTTTTCCAAACATTGAATGCATTTTTCGTTTTCCCAAGTTCAATTTTTTTTTTCCAACATGTTATTATTATTTAAGTAACTTGAGTGCATACCGCACTATACCTTTGGGTTATTACGAACTAGGGGAAGTAACAGCTATATCAGATTTTTTTTTCTGATATCTAAGCTGATCTAGATTCGTTTTTGTTAATTCTTTTAAATTTAACGTTTATTATTTTGCTGCATTGTATTTGAGTTTGAGTTAACAAATAAAAAAATATTATTATTATTATTATTATTATAAACCATATTTTTACATGAAATTATACAGTGCGCACCTAAAGTATGGAATATATTCAGTAAAACCGAAATAAAATATTTTTGGAAAAAATCCTTCTTTTATAAAAATACCCGTTCTTGCATGAAAGTCGATTTTCAGTCGTCATTTGTTTTTGAATAATGACGTCCAGGGGCAGCTCGTAGTTTCAAGCTCAATAAAAATTTTTAATTAATTCTTAAAACACTTTTTTCGGCAGTTACTTTGGTTCTTTTTTCTTCAGAAACGGAGGGGAGTGGGGCTATTTTTTATAAGTGGCGCTACCATCAACATGTTCCACGAGCCGCCACTAAAATTAAGTACAGTTTTTGAAAATCCACGAGTTGGGAATTTTTGAAAATTTTAATTTTCCAATTGTGCAGTACTCGAAAAAAAATTTAAAGAAAAATATAAAACGCGTGGACTAAATTCTTCAAAAAAAAAATTTGGATTTGCAAATCATCGTTTTATCAAACTAAATAGAGTTTTTGAAAATCCACCGATTATTTCGCGAGTTGTGAATTTTTGAAAATTTTAGTTTTAGAATTGTGTAATACTCGAGTAAAAAATAAAAAAAAAATATATAAAAAGTGGCGACAAATTCTACAAAAATTAAACTAGATTTGCAAATCATTGTTTTATCAAATTAAGTGCAGTTTTTGAAAATCCACCAATTATTTCGCGAATTGTGAATTTTTGGAAATTTTAGTTTTTGAATTGTGTAATACTCGAGCAAAAAATTAAAAAAAAATGTAGAACGTGTTAACTAAATTCTACAAAAATTAAATTGTATTTGCAAATCATCGTTTTATCAAACTAAATAGAGTTTTGAAAAATCCGCTAATTATTTCGAGAGTTGTGAATTTTTGAAAATTTTAGTTTTCGAATTGAGTAATACTCGGGCAAAACATTAAGAAAAAATATAAAACGTGTTAACTAAATTCTACAAAAATTAAATTGTATTTGCAAATCATCGTTTTATCAAACTAAATGGAGTTTTTAAAAATCCGCTAATTATTTCGAGAGTTTTGAGAAAATTTTAGTTTTCGAATTGAGTAATACTCGGGCAAAACATTAAGAAAAAATACAAAACGGGTCGACTAAATTCTACAAAAATTAAACTTGATTTGCAAATCATTGTTTTATCAAATTAAGTGCAGTTTTTGAAAATCCACCAATTATTTCGCGAGTTGAGAATTTTTGAAAATTTTAGTTTTCGAATTGTGTAATAGTCGAGCAAAAAAAATATAAAACGTGTCGACCCAGGAGGTGATTTTTACGTCTCGTCCAATTGCTCCGTAAAAATGATTTGGTTCCGATAGTTATTAAAAAATTTGACATTTGAGTTGAGAAAAAATACCACCCCGAAAAAGAGGGTGGAAACTTAAAAAAAAGGTCGCTTTTTGAAAAATCATATCTCGTTAAGGGGACAACAAATCAAAAAGTTTTTGGATACAAATAATGTAGGCGGATGCTTTGTAAAGAGATCCCGCCACCGACGGATCCTTCAAGGGCAAAAATAAAGTCAGTGGCGGCGTTTTGGCGCGCGCCTGAAATTTCATATATAAGGCCGCGGCTCCAAAACGGCTCTAACGATTTTTGTTAAAATTGCCAGGGATGTTCCGTTAGCGGAGGGGAGTATCTGGAAAAAATTAGAAAGAAATCGTTTTGAGCGTTTTCGAGTTTTGACACTTGCTTTTTTTGGTTTTTTTTTTCACGGGGGTGGTGGAGTAGAGTCAGAGGGGCGGCACCTGAGGGGGTTTGATAGAGTTGTAGGGGGTGCATCGGACAATGTCGGTAAAATTTCCAAAAAAATTGCCTCCGCCCCAGGGGGTGATTTTTACGTTTCGTCCAATTACTCCGAAACCGGTCTACGTGCGCCGGTTAAACTTATTGTGGATGCGTCGGAGGGGGAGAAGGGTGTGTTTTGAAAAAATCCATTTGTCGAAATTAGCAATGTTTGACCAATGGCGGTGGTAAAATTTTTGGGGAGAAACTCAAAAATTAAAAAAAAGGCGACCAAGAGTCTCTTTGAAATATTTTTTAAAGTCTAAAAAAAATTGCCGCCAAAAAACTTCTCCGTCGTGTTTTTTCGTCGCCCCGGAGGGTATGCCGGTTCCGGAGGGATGTTTTAATAATTTTGGAAAAATTACAGCTCAAAGCTCGTTCGACCCCCTACCTATTTTAAAAGTTTCAACTCTTCGATTTAAATAGAAAAAAATACGCCCTCGTTTCCGAGTTTCAACACTTGTTTTTTTTTTCAATTTTCTTTTTCACGGGGGTGGTGGGCTAGAGTCAGAGGGGCGGCACCCGGGGGATCGATAGAGCTCTCGGGGGTGCATCGGACAGTGTCGGAAAAATTAAAAAAAAAATTGCCTCCGCCCCCAGGAGGTGATTTTTACGTCTCTTCCAATTACTCCGAAACCGGTCTACGTACGCCGGTGAAATTTGCACTTTATGTAAGAATGATTTGGTTCCGATAGTTATTAAAAAAATTGACATTTGAGTTGAGAAAAAAATACGACCCGGTCGTTTTTTTGAAAAATCATATCTCGTTAAGGGGACAACAAATCAAAAAGTTTTTGGATACAAATAATGTAGGCGGATGCTTTGTAAAAATATCCCGCCACCGACGGATCCTTCAAGAGCAAAAATAAAGTCAGTGGTGGCGTTTTGGCACACGCCTGAAATTTCGTATACAGGATGCCCGGATTTCGTAGGGGAAACATGGGCAACTTCTGCGTTTGAATGGCTCACTTGTTCAAAATAAGAATTAAAACAAAATCTCCCAATTTCTTCAATTTCAAATTTTCTTTTAATTTTTATTGTGGAGGCCATGACAAGTGGGATTTGGGGGTGGATTCTCAACAAGCCCTCGAACCTGCATCTTTTTGCTAATTTGACCATCTCTCTATCTCTTCAAATGCAGAAGTTGTCCCTACGAAATCCGGACACCCTGTATAAGGCCGCGGCTCCAAAACGGCTTTAACGATTTTTGTTAAAATTTCCAGGGAAGTTCTGTTTGCCGAGGGGAATACATGGAAAAAGTTTAATTGAAATCCATTTGTCGAAATTAACAATTTTTTACCGACGGGGGTGGTAAAATTTTTGGGGAAAAACTCAAAAATTCAAAAAAAGGGGACCAACAGTCTCTTTGAAATATTTTTTAAAGTCTAAAAAAAATTTCCGCCAAAAAACTTCTCCTCCGTCGCGTTTATTCGTCGCCCCGGCGGGTGTGCCCGTTCCGAGGGGGTGTTTTAAAAATTTTAAAAAAATTACAGCTCAAGGCTCGTTCGACCCCCTACCCTTTTTAAAAGTTTCAACTCTTCGATTTAAAAAGAAAAAAATAAGTATTATAATTAATAATTAATTATAAATTATTTTTTTCTGGGTTGAAGGAGTGCCCGTAACGTTTTTTTGACTTTTGATTATGAAAGTACCTTTATTAGTGATAAGAATGAGAATTTTTATTTAGTTACGGCTGATTGCAAACTGTCAAAAATCGAGATTTATATCGCGAGGTGTGGATTTCTGCGACTTACGGAATTTTTTTTTTGTTGAAGGAGTGCCCGTAACGTTTTTTTGATTTTTGATTATGAAAGTACCTTTATTGGTGATAAGAATAAGAATTTTTATTTAGTTACGGCTGATTGCAAACTTTGTCAAAAATCGAGATTTATATCCCGAAATGTGAATTTCTGCGACTTACGGAGAAATTATTTTTTTCTGGGTTGAAGAAGTGCCCGTAACGTTTTTTTGATTTTTGATTACGAAAGTACCTTTATTAGTGATAAGAATATGAATTTTTATTTAGTTACGGCTGATTGCAAACTTTGTCAAAAATGGAGATAAATATCCGGAAATGTGGATTTCCGCGACTTACGGAGAAATTATTTTTTTCTGGGTTGAAGGAGTGCCCGTAACGTTTTTTTGATTTTTGATTACGAAAGTACCTTTATTAGTGATAAGAATAAGAATTTTTATTTAGTTATGGCTGATTGCAAACTTTGTCAAAAATCGAGATTTATATCGCGAGGTACGATTTCTGCGACTTACGAAGAATTTTTTATTTTTTTTGTTGAAGGAGTGCCCGCAACGTTTTTTTGACTCTTGATTATTAAAGTACTTGTATTGGTGATAAGAATAAGCATTTTTATTTATTTATGGCAGATTGCAAACTTAAAAAAAAAACTTTTTTGGAAGGGGTGATTCTTTTTGTGTTATTAATATAAACCTTCCCTAATGGTATGGTTCACTTTTTTTACGAATTGCTGTTCTTTTCTCCGAGAAATGAATTTTTAAAATCTATTGCTGGATCTATTGCTAACTTCACACCCGTAAACTTCATGCATTTATATTTCATCGCTAATGTAAATAAATTTCTTCGAGCTTACTGCGATCAGTTTGATTGATTCTCGTCCGGCGCATATATTTTCCAGCCGCCCCCACAATGCACCCCCGGACATACCTCTTCATTGGCTTTACGGGGTACATTATTTCTAGCCAATGGTCGCCGCACGTTTCAAGGGTCGTATTTTCTATTGGTAGTTTTCGGAGTGTGCGCACGTGTGCCTGCGGGGTTGATTTTATCGGACCGGTTATTTATTTCGTTCGCCCTGAAAGATACAGAAAATGCACGAAATAAGAAATAGAAAAATCGCCTTTGTTACGACCGAACTGTTGATGATTACAGGGAAAATATAGACTATGTGCATGTATTTTTGAGTTATTATACAGAAAATACACGAAATAAGAAATAGAAAAATTGCTTTTGTTACGACCGAACTGTTGATTACAGGGAAAATATAGACTATTTGCATGTATTTTTGAGTTATTTCGTTTGCTCTGAAAGATACAGAAAATGTACAAAATAAGAAATAACAAATAGCCTTTGTTACACTCAAACTGATGATACCCCGAGAAAATATTAAGTATGTGCATGTATTTTTGATTTATATCTTCAGGCATAAATAAATATTTTTTTTTTGACCTCTGAGACAAGTCCATATGGCCAGAAATAAATGTATAATGTAGAATAATTTTCAATATCAATACACTCGAGTTTGCCCGGTCAGTTTAAGATGTAATTATGAAACTATTCAAAATGCTTACCTGGTGTGAGGTTAGGATAGCATGCAATTTTAAACGGTATTATTGATTGGATTTTTTTAATGCGTCATATGGGGTTTCAATTGTGTACACTGCTCAAATTACTATTAATATTTATGAGTTTCTATAAACATTTAAAATTATATATTCGAAGTAACAATTAATAATATTGATTTTCTCTTACCCAGAACACATACGTTCTGTCTCTTTTGTTTCAATTCTAAAAGGTCATGGATGGCTATAATGATAAAGACAATCTGCATTACTTTAAGAATTATGAAAATGTAACGCAACATAAACCACAAATAATTATTTCTTATCTTTATCTTTAAGTTTAAAATCAACTTAAAATTTAAAGAAAAACATCTCGCATAAATATAAACAATGTGGGTATTGTCATTTCCTGTAATAAAATAACAAAGTGAAAGCCAAGTTTCCTTAGAAATTTAAAGCCGTTTTACACTACTCAATTTATTGAACAAGAAATGAGTTAATTTCCTGTGCAGTTTCATTGAGTCAATTTTACAATCTGACTCAATGTACTGTATGAAACTAGACAATTTAAATTACACCAAAAATTAACTCATTTAATAATAATAATAATAATAATAATTTCTCTTGTTTAATAAATTGTGTAGTGTAAAACAGTTTTTAGGTTGGCGTTATTAAAATTTATAAACCCTCCAACATTCCGTCCAATGTTCATCGAATAATAATAATAATAATACAGAGTGTATTGTAAAAAAACATGACAGGAACGTTAATATATTTGTTTATGTATTGAATGCCTGAATTATCTGAAGCGTTTAATTTTTACGATGTGAGAACCACGCACTGGCGCCAATTTGTTTGTGCGTCGAAGCGTGGACGTGCAGCTTACCGGATAATGCGGCTATTATCAAAAATTAGCGCCGGCAGGTGGTTGGCAACACCCCCACAAAACGCCGTTCCGTCCGTCAATCCGCCCCTTTCGGAAATTGTCCTCGGACGCAGCTTTCGATACCCCCAATTCCGGTCAATTATTCATCATTCCGCCCCAATTGACACACAAATAATATATTTAAATTTAAAAAAAAATGTGGGAGTAATCAGAGTAGGCACAGGCAGGGGCGGCTCGCTAAATACAGGGTGTTTCAAAATTCATGCACCAAAAGTTTTCTGAATTTTGAAACACCCTGTAGAGCCAAGGAGCCATGGCACTACCTGTAGTAGTTTCAAGCTCGCAAGAATTTTTAATTAATTCTTAAAACACTCTTTCATCAATTACTTTAGTGTAGGAAGATAAATCATTCTTTCTTTTGTTGTCTAAAATTGTATTTCTTAGCTGACAATCATGGTGTGTTGCAATTGTCAATAATGTTTTGTTGCAATTGTCAAAAATCGTATTTTTCAGCTGTTAAAAATGGCATTTTTCAGCTGTTAGGAGCTGTAAAAAATGATCAGTGTTGCAATAGTAAATATTTGTTGCAGTTTTCAAGAATGATATGTTTCAGCTCTTAAAAATGTTAGTTTTCAGCTGTTAAGAAATGTATTATTAAACTGTCAAAAATGATATTTTTCAGTTGTCAAAAATGTTATTTTTGAGCTGTCAAAAAAGGCATTTCTCACCTATTAAAATGGTATTTTTCATCAAAAAAAAAATATTTTTCAACATTTTTTATTTGTTAAAAATGCCATTTTTCAGCTGTCAAAAATTGTATTTTTTAGCTGACAATAATGGTTTGTTACAGTTGTCAAGAATGTTTTGTTGCAATTGTCAAAAATCGTATTTTTCAGATGTTAAAAATGGCAGGAGCTGTAAAAAATGATATTCTTCAGTTATCAAAAATGTTTTTTTTTATGTTAAAAAATGTATTTCTCACCTACTAAAATGTTATTTTTCGGCTATCAAAAACAGCTTTTTGCGACTTTTTTTAATTGTCAAAAATGGCATTTTTCAGCTGTCAAAAATGGACTTTTTGTAGTCAAAAATAGTAGTAGTATTTTTTATCAGGCAATAATGGTATGTTACAGTTGTCAATAATGGTTCGTTGCAGTTGTCAACAATGGTATTTTTCAACTGTTGAAAATGGTAGTTTTCAGCTGTTAAGAAGTGTCAAAATGATATTTTTCAGTTGTCAAAAATGCGATTTCCAACCTATAAAAATGTTATTTTTCAGCCATCAAAGGCAGCATTTTTGCGACTTTTTTTAAATTGTCAAAAATGGCATTTTTCAGCTGTCAAAAATTGACTCTTTGTAGTCAAAAATTGTATTTTTTAGCGGGCAATAATGGTATGTTACAGTTGCCAATAATGGTTCGTTGCAGTTGTCAACATTGGTATTTTTCAACTGTTGAAAATGGTAGTTTTCAACTGTTAAGAAGTGTATTATTCAACTGTCAAAAATTATATTTTTCAGTTGTCAAAAATTCGATTTCCAACCTATAAAAATGTTATTTTTCAGCTATCAAAGGCAGCATTTTTGCGACTTTTTTTTAATTGTCAAAAATGGCATTTTCAGCTGTCAAAAATTGACTCTTTGTAGTCAAAAATTGTATTTTTTAGCGGGCAATACAGTTGCCAATAATGGTTCGTTGCAGTTGTCAACAATGGTATTTTTCAACTGTTGAAAATGGTAGTTTTCAACTGTTAAGAAGTGTATTATTCAACTGTCAAAAATGATATTTTTCAGTTGTCAAAAATGCGATTTCCAACCAATAACAATGTTATTTTTAAACTATCAAAAGCAGCATTTTTCGACATTTTTTTAATTTCAAAAATGGCATTTTTCAGCTGTCAAAAATTGACTTTTTGTAATCAAAAATTATATTTTTTTGTATGTTACAGTTGTCAATAATGGTTCGTTGCAGTTGTCAACAATGGTATTTTTCAACTGTTGAAAATGGTAGTTTTCAGCTGTTAAGAAAAGTGTATTATTGAACTGTCAAAAATGATATTTTTCAGTTGTCAAAAATGCGATTTCCAACCTATAAAAATGTTATTTTTCAGCTATCAAAAGCAGCATTTTTCGGCATTTTTTTAATTTTCAAAAATGGCATTTTACAACTGTCAAAAATTGACTTTTTGTAGTCAAAAATTGTATTTTTTAGCGGGCAATAATGGTATGTTACAGTTGTCAATAATGGTTCGTTGCAGTTGTCAACAATGGTATTTTTCAACTGTTATAAATGGTAGTTTTCAGCTGTTTAGAAGTGTATTATTCAACTGTCAAAAATGATATTTTTCAGCTATCAAAAGCAGCATTTTTAATTTTCAAAAATGGCATTTTACAACTGTCAAAAATTGACTTTTTGTAGTCAAAAATTGTATTTTTAGCGGGCAATAATGGTACGTTACAATTGTCAATAATGGTTTGTTGCAGTTGTCAAGAATGATATTTTTCAGTTGTCAAAAATGGTACTTTTCAGCTGTCAGAAAGGTATTTCTTACCTATACAAATGGTATTTTTCAGCTATTCAAAGCAGCATTTTTTGACAATTTTTAATTGTCAAGAAAGGCATTTTACAGTTGTCAAAAATTGTATTTGGTAACAATAATGGTATGTTACAGTTGTCAATAAAGGTTTGTTGCAGTTGTCAAGAATGTTATTTATCAGTTGTCAAAAATGATATTTTTGAGCTGTCAAAAAAGGTATTTCTCACCTCTAAAAATCGAATTTTTCATCTATTTTTGGTCATTTTTTATATTGTCAAAATGGCATTGTCAATTCTCAAAACTTGTACTTTTTGTTGTCAAACATTGTATTTTTTAACTGACAATAATGGTATGTTACAGTTGTCAATAAAGGTTTGTTGCAGTTGTCAAGAATGGTATGTTTCAGCTGTTAAACATGGTATTTTCAGCTGTTAAGAAGTATATATTATTCAACTGTCAAAAATGATATTGTTCAGCTGTCAAAAATTATATTTTTCAGTTGTCAAAAATGATATTTTTCTGCTGTCAACAATCTATAAAAAGGGTAATTTTCAGCTATCAAAAGCAGCATTTTTGATTTTTTTTAATTGTCAAAAATGGCATTTGTCAGCTTTCAAAAATTGTACTTTTCGTTGCCAAAAATTGTATTTTTTGTTTTCAAAAATTGTATTTTTTAGCTGACAATAATGGTATGATACAGTTGTCAATAATAGTGTGTTGCTGTTATCAACAATGGAATTTTCAACTAATAAGAATTGTATTATTCAGCTGTCAAAAATGTAATGTTTCAGCTGTCAAAAATGCTATTTTTCAGCTGCCAAAAATGGTATTTCCCACCTATATAAATCGTATTTTTAAGCTATCAAAAGCAGCATTTTTTGACATTTTTTAACTGTCAAAAATGGCATTCGATAATGGATTATCTCGAAACCTTCTTCTTTTATAATTTTTCTTGATTTATATTACGACGGGTAAAATCCACCCCTGCTGGTTTTATGTACCTGAAAAATAATCATGTATACGTTTGCGTATAAAGTCCGCCCATTATTGGTACGTGCGCCCGCGTATGATCGGTAACCATGGCGACGGGCGGTGGGGAGGCAATAACTTAATAAGTTAAAATGTTCAATTTAGCGCTGCCGTTCCTGCAAGTGATACCGGCCCAAGTGCTCTTCTGGGCGCAGTTCGTCGCCCTGTTTATTTATTTACTTACTTTATTCAATTAGTGAGTGCGCAGCGCCATTTTTTTTTAAATTTATTTTTCCGGTTATAAATTTTGACGAATTTTGAGCGCGCGCGGCCGCGAAGATGCCATCGCGTAGCATCGTCATTTTTGGCGGCGGGTTCTGATGTCGGTATTATGGAATATCACTGGCCAAACATGGAGGGAAGGACGACTAGATCCAGGAATACCAATGCACAAGGTAGACTAATAAAGTAGAAAATCCATATTAATGTTAATAATAGCGAATATTTGATATTTAAATGTTTACTTTCTCTATATGGAGTGTGGGAAAGTATCCCTAGAGCCTCTAGAGAATTTTTGGATTTTTTTTTTGTATCTATTGTTCTGTCTATAGGCGTTGTATCTCACAAACTAATAGTAATAATAATAATCTTTGTTCGCGCTAAACAAGAAAGGGAATGTGTACACAAATCATTTTTCAGATATTCCCCATATGAAACTACTCATCAAACAGTATCTAATTACAAAAGACTTTCAACTGTTTATAACTGTTTTTAGAGTAACTCTTGTAAAAAATTACTACGTTATACTAGTAAAATACATAAAATTTTAATTTAAAAAAAGCATTTGGTTTTCAAACTTCTTGGGTTTTAACTGTCGTACCAATTAACAGAATTTAAAAATTCCCGCACCATATGAATCTTCTCATCAACAAGCACCAAATTAAAGAAAAATAAAGTTTGACAGTCAATTGTTTTCAACGTTTCTGGAACAACTCTTGGCCCAATTATAGGATTTCAAAGATGCCCACACTAAGTGAATCTTCTCATCAAACTATACCAAATTATAACAAAAAAGCGGATTTGAGTTTCAACTGTTTTTTACTTTTTTGGGCACAACTTCGAATCTTCCGATTAAAATGCGTCAAATTAAAACAAAAAAGTATATTTCTCCGTTAATTGTTTTTCTCGTTTTTATGCATAGCTCGTGAACTAATGAATAGATTTTAAAAGCGACCAAACTGTATGAATCTTTTCGGCAAGTTGCATCAAATTATAATAAAAGACGGATTTGGCTTTCAACCGGTTTAAACCAAATGTCTTCAAGATCAAAATCAATCAGTTCCCGCCAAAATAATCTGGTTATGATCGTTCTGTAACGCTCACCATTCACTGAAACCGTATTTCCAACTTACTTTTCAAAAAAGTATGGCCCAATCATTCCATCAGCCCGAAAAGCGCGCGTTGTGTTCACTACTTCTTCTTGAATCACTCTTACAAATTCTACAATTATGCTTGTAATTATGTGCCTCATCACTAAAGATGATTTTCTTTGCAAGTGATGTTCCGGCTTAAAATGGTCTGCTGGTTTGAGTTCTTGGGTTAATTGGATCTTGTAGTCATGCAAATTCAAGAATTTGCTGTAACGTTCTTTTGACGGATGACGTATTGATGTTCCTGTGGTTTCAGTAACACTTTTTCTCACCGTGGCTAAGTTTTTTAGCGAACGCCCGCTATGGGTGACTTATTGTCCAAAATGGAACCAGTTTCCTTAAATTTATTTATTTATTTAAATTTACCTTCGAAGCGATTACTCATTTGGACTATTTTTACGACTAAAAAAACGAAGTGTTCCATAAATACTTTCTCCATTTTTATAATGAGTTTTAACAATACCTAATAACTCGTTGTTCTTTCGTGTAGCGTTCCATATTTACTGGTGTAACGTAACAGAGCGAGGGTGTGAATTCAGTCAAGTTAGAACTTTTGAAGTAAACATTGTCGCATGTAAAAGCTAAATTCCTTCAACATATCCTTTCGTTATTATGGGTGCATCTATAAGATCCAAACAATGTTTTAATATATCATTAATTTTTCCACTCAAAGAGTGTGTAAAAATTCAAACGTGTTATTGTAAGTTGATAATTGTTGAAAACACTCTTACATCGATTGTATCGCAATATCTACTGAATTAGAATAAACAATCTTTCTCCGTATCTTCATCGTTTTTGAGTTTTGTTTTTTAATTGTCGACAGCTGTTGTAATATTTAGTGTGTTGACTTACAATAAATATCACGTTATACCAAACTGCTGCAGTGCAAATAAACTTTTGTAATAAATTGGTTGTTTCTGTTTAGAGAGAACCTTCCAACATGTATCTTCTGAAAAAATATCAATATCATTTCCCGTATCCTTCAAACTATCAGATTATTTAGTACGCACCTAGGCCATATAAAAATGAATTTTTCTACGACCGATAAATAAAGTGGGCTTTTGTGCGTTCATTTGACAACGCAAAGTAGACGTTTCCCGAAAGGCTGTGCTTACCTTCAGCAATGTGAGGGAAAGTACTTTTCTTTTTTTTTAACTCAGAATATATGATTGTTAATGTCTATGTTCTATGTCATAATAATCACATCAACGCATTGGAATGTATTGACAATGTAGGCAACCAAGTACACAAAGGCCCCGTCGACCTGTCACAGTACAGCGAAAGCTTAAAATTATTACGAATAAAGTGAGGTTAATGAAAGAAACAATGATAAATCGTAAGTAATTAATAAATATTCAAAATTAACACCTTCACGTTTGAAGCAGTAGCCAAGTCGATTATAAAATCCTTGAATAGCATTTGTAATGTGTTGCGGATTTCTTCTTAATTCATCGCAAACAGTAATTATACGATCTTTTAACTCTGAAGTATTGTTTATAATAATGTTATTATAAACATTGCTTTTTAGATACCCCCACAAAAAAAAGTCGTTTGTAGACAAATCAGGCGACCGGGGTGGCCAAGGTATTGGACCAAATCTACCTCTACCTATCCAGCGATCAGGAAGTAATTCACTTAAATAATTATTAATGGCAGCTGTAGAATATGGAGGCGCTCCATCCATCTGATAATAAGGAGCAGCAATGTTTAGTGTATGAATTTCTGGCATCATACGAGTTCGCAGAAGATCTAAGTAAACATTACTGTTTCGATTTCCATTAATAAAAAAAGGACCAATAAGGGTATCATTAATTAGTCCAGGCCACACATTAACTCTCGCATTGTATTGTGTGTGCGTCAAATTTTGTAAGCGAGGATTATTGCACGCCCAAAATCTAAAAGGTGAAGGAATGGGTATCGATAAGGATTAAAGAATACTAACCTATAATTTTGTGGATTAACTTCACCTTTTAAGGAAAATGACGCCTCATCAGTAAATATTATTCTGTGTAAAATTTCTTGATCGTTATTAATTAAATTGAATACGGTTTCACAGAATTCTGTTCGTTTGCCTTTGTCCTCATTTGATGGTTGCTGATGATTTGAAAACTTGTAAGCATTGTATTTAAGTTCTTTTAATGTCTTGTAAACGGAAGCTGAACTTATTTGAAACTGAGCTGTGATAACTCTTAACGATGATATGGGGTTCTGCTCTACGTAACATAAAATGTTGAGTTTCATCTCTTCCGTTAAAATGTGATTTCCTTTAGCCCTTTTAACGTGAAAATTACTCACGCAGCCAGTATTGTCAAAATGATGGACAATATTACAAATTGTTGAGATGGATGGAACTTGTCTGCTCGGATACTCAACCGAAAACAAATCTCTAACACGTCGAATGCTGTTCCCACTCTTGTACCAATTCTTTCTTCGGTGGTGTAATACATTTTTATTAACAACACAATTTTGACAATTAAATAAAACTGAGTGTAAGTATGGTTACCTACATTGCAATGCGTTGATGTGATTATTATGACATAGAACATAGACATTAACAATCATATGTTCTGAGTTAAAAAAAAGACCCTGTTTATATCTACATAACAGTATAACATTTCGTAACCCTAATTGTAAGTTTAATAATATAAAACAAAATCACAAAGTTATCACAAAAGGTTCCGAAATAAATTATTAAGGTGACCAATAGTCGTTTTGGGGAGTACAGTCCTTCTTTTGTAAGATCTGTCCTCCCTCGAAAAGTGTCCTCCTTTTCGACATTTAAATCTGCAACTCTCCGTATTCGATCTATGCCGAGCTTTTATTTTTCACAAAGCGATTGAAAAGATTGAAGGTGAACATATTTCAGTTATGGAACTTGATCTTATTTAGAATAACATTATCCATCGATATAAATCTCGATTTGAAGAAAACACTCTTCCCTTAATTGTAAAAAGAAAATTGTTAGACTTGGAGGGATCAAATACGGGCATAACGGAAAAGATTATCAAAAAAGTGTGGAATTTTTATCAAACATGTTTTCAATATAGCGAAGAAATAGTGAAAGGCAAGTGAAAAAGTTTGCTTTACTCTCGAGTTTCATACAAATTTTTTTCTAGGTCCGTAACTTTAAATAAATTCGATAAAACCTGAATCAATTTTTATAAGTAATAATACTTTTTTTAATGAAGAAAATAATAATCATCATATTTTCTTGAACCGAAACGAATGTTTGACGTTTATCGGCAGAACTCGCAGCGTTCATGACACACTTTGCGCAAACAATTTTACAGTAGCTTTAAAAATGAACCGCTACGGCACTTTTTCGCTTTTTGTGGTGTTCAGGAATCACATATTTTATAAACCCAAATTAATAAAAAAAACTGTACATTTTATAACGGACGTAGAAAAAAATAATCATTTCAATATAAAATAAAACTAGTATAATAATCTTAATCTGTAAAACTTAACAAGAATCGAGAAATCAAGTATAAATATGCATAATACTAATATTTAGTATTCCGCATTCTGACAGTTGGACAATAACAACAACAACAATCGACTGTTATGTTTTCTTCAGTTTTCCAGATTGCGCTGGAAATCGGCAATTCAGGCTCAGGCGGTCGTTATTTTAAGAAGTGTCGGAAAACTTCTGCCGTTTCTGTGGAAACCCATAAACAACCGCAATCGACTAAACAAGCTCGTCTTATCGACCTCTCCTGTACGAAACTAAATTGCCGGAAAACACGTCATTCTCTCGCCAAAGTAGAAAAAAAATAATAATATCCGAAAAAAACCGGAATGCAACAATTTGCTGCTCGGGGGAGAAAAGCTTCTCGAATTTATTTAGGTCATTCTGCAACGGTAAAATATTGTATATTTCAGTGGGTTGATGGGAATATAGCCACGGATTTCCCGGCGCATCCACCTTTGTATAAAAATTAATTTAATTCTTCATTACTTCAAACACCGAGAATGTAACTAACGTTAGCCTATAAAACTGCAGTTTAAATTATCGGGGGTAATACCACAAGAGGTTTAATTTGGCCGGATAAATTTTATTTGTTTGCACGAGCCATTGAATCGACACAAATTTCGAAAATGAATTGAGATGGAAAATACACACTTAAAAGAGAAGACGCCAAGTGCACAAATATAAAAATGTTTATTTTATACTATTAGAACATGATAGAACAAGATGGATATTAAATGCAATCCAATTCTGGATTTCACACATTGTGGCAGCGCTACCGTACACTTGCGACATCTCACGACACTAGGCCGAAGTACGAAATATTATGTCGGGCTTTAATTGCAAATGTACGTAACTAAATGTGTATTATTGGTGAATGGACAATACTTACTCAACTTATACATCGATCGGAATGAAAATCCTAAAATAATTTTCACGTGGAAGCATGTCCGAAACGGATTTCAATTATATTTCACCGCAGAGGTATTTAGAACTGACACGAACTGCCAGAGTACAATTAAAGTCAGCTGTTTACTAAAATTGTTAATAAAGAGATCGTTGTCATGGTGAAGGTAAATTTTTAACCATTTGCAAATTTTTTTATCCGCTGTTTTAAATGCACCTTTTTATACATAAGTTGAATTATCCCCCTTAAATTGATTTTCGTTTATAGGTCTTGTCAATCACAAATAAAGCATTCTTTGGGACTCATTTTAAATTTAATTTTAAACACCAACGTATAGAGAAGAATCTACTTAAGCGATTTAATCAATCAAACTTTTTCATGATTAAATAATAAACAAATTAGAAACAACTTTACTTGTTGCAGAAAGCATTAGATATGATATTTTTTTCTCGGTTCCACCTGAACTATCGTTAAGTCCAATAAAGCAGTGTTTGACACATTTTGAATTAAATTGTTTATACACCAACGTATAGACAAGAGTCTATAGAAGTGATTTAACCAATAAAATGTTGGGTGAAGTTATTTCTTTATTACACAGAAAATGTCTTTGTGAGTGTCCAAAGTTTCAGGATGTTGTCAGTTGGAAGAACCTCTAAAATCTTTCATTTAATGAATGCAATCGAAAAATCAAACTTAACTTTGTTTGCATCGCGTCCAAAAAATACATCAACATGTAATTTGCATTAATTTGATTTCAAATACATCAATTTTTTTTTGTGTATTTCCATAAATAGTCTACCATAGATTTGCCATACAATTAAGTATCTTAACCCTTTCGGCCTTGGCGGTGGCAATTGCCACCGCAACATTTACATGTGTCTACTTACTATGACAATCCATAATTTTGCTGTTTATCACTAGATGTCACTTCAACAAAGCCTCATCAATTAATTCCTATACTAATTAATCAAATCAGTTCAAATTTGGTATTTATGGTCTTAAGAAGCTCCCAATCAATAATAATTAACAAAACATTTTTTTTTTCAAATTTAAAAATCCAGGGCTGAAAGGGTTAAGGCTTACAAACTACAGCTGACACAAGAACTAAATCTGACAGGCCGAAGACAACGTCGTACGTTGGAAATTTTCATTTTCACCGTACTGACGATTCGGGGGTCTGAAAACAAATTGAGATGATGCAACAATGAGAAACTGTTTGGACCGTGTCGTAGTCAGAATTATTTGGTAAATGATTTATTTTCTTCATTGTTTTCAGGACGTGGAGGAGATTTCGTTGGCGGCATCGACAATGAGGCCTTGGATTTCTCTCAACTGGAAGCCTTCATCAACAGCGAGGGTTCCCAAAGCAATGGCAACTACTTTGGAGAATCACTCAATGCTCAACAGTCATCGGGGAAACTTCTTAATGTTATAGTGGAAAATAAACGAACGCCGGGGTAAGGTTTACAATTTATTTATTCGAATTACAATTAAATAGTTATTGGTTTAACTGGATTCGTTTCTCATTATATATCACTGTCAAAATTTTCAACACTAGGAATTGAATATCTAAAAATGTTTTATTCAAAAGTTGTGTAGAATATAATAATAATTGTTTGGTGCTATTAACCCTTTCGGCCCTGGTGGTGGCAATTGCCACCGCAATATTTACATGTCTCTACTTACTATGACAATCCATATTTTTGCTGTTTATCACTAGATGTCACTTCAACAAAGCCTCACTAATTAATTCCTATACTAATTAATAAAATCAGTTGAAATTTGGAATTTATGGTCTTAAGAAGCTCCTCATCAATAATAATTAACAAAAAATTTTTTTTTCAAATTTAAAAATCCATGGCTGAAAGGGTTAACCCTTTGCACTCAAGGCATCTTTTGCTCGGACGAGTTGCTGGTTCGCCTGAGACGTGTTACAGGTACTTTAAAATTATCGGGTTAGGTTAGGTAAGGTTGGGTTAGGTGAGGTTAGAATGCATCACAGCTCCCGGGCGCCGTAGCAGCGCCGCTCGAGTGGACGCATAAAATCTCCAGGGCGCCGTAGCGGCGCCGCTCGAGTGCAAAGGGTTAAACATTCATTTTTATATAGGCCAATAAAAATTAGGATATAAGAATTGGTCTGTAAATTTAATAAACCATGAATAACTTGCAAATATATCATGATCAATTAATTTTAGACATTCACTGCCGGAATCGCCGCCAGACAGCAGCTCCGAGCATCCGTACAGCCCGCCGGAAAACTGCGAACCTCCCCTGACCACCTCCGAAACAATATACACGACACTCGGCCAACCGATCTACAAACAGAACCTCCTCAACCCCATAATCACGGACAACATAATTCTGGGCTCGCACATAGTCGTCTCGGACCAGAACACGGACGCCCAACTGCTGGAGAGCGGAAATCTCCTGCACCAGGACGCCAGAATCCTAGTGGAAAGTGATATACACACCGGGCCCAACATACTGGGCGCGAGACTCGTACAGGAAGGCGACAGTCAGAGCGGCGGCCTGCTGGCGGACCGTCTGCTCTTGCCCGACGAACAGAGCAGGAACATAATCTCTCCGGAAACGGGTCCGGGTTACGTCGACAGGAGGAATCCTAATGAGATATTGATGGTTAAGAACCGGGCGAGTCCTGATGGTTACGATAAAAATCTGCTGCATCTAGGGTTCACCCCGACGGCTCTCGATATACAGATACCGCAAAGGAGTATCGACTCGAATGGGTCTATATGTGATAGTGGGTTGGAGAATATACAGGCTGTTTACACGAATCTGCAGAATGCGCCGAAGAAGCGGAAGCTGTCGCAGGATTTGATTGTGAAGAGTGAACCAGGTTGGTTTATTACCTTTATAAATTATTTGTTTCATTGATTATTACCCCCTTCGCCGATAAACTATAGACCAGTTTCAGACGCAAAAAAGAGAAAGAATTTACAACAGTCTTTTTTAGCACGAGTTGTATTTGTTAAGATTATTTCATGAAGAAATATGCGTTGTAATCTCTACTAGCTCGTGGGACACCCTGTATATCAACAAGAAATATATAGATAGATAGATAGATATTTATTTGTGCTAGTACAGGATGTTTACACACGTCAAATATGCAGTATTTCTAGGTTAAATAAAACTTTAAGGGGTGGGTGGAAGGAAAGTTGGTTGGCATGGCAACAAATAAAGAAATGTAAGGCATTTGTTACATTTCCTTATCAAGATTATTAAGATCCAAATTGACAGCATCGTTGGTGTATTGGGTACAGGCGAGCGCTTGTGCCGGCTGCACTGCGGCTGTGTGGGTTCGATTCCCAGCCCGGGCGGAAGATTTTTCGGGGATGGTTGTTGTATATGTCTTGTATTATTCATTTGTTCATTTATTTCCATTTATTCATACAAATATACAATTACAAAATGACAGCCATGTGTGACTGAATGGCTCAGCCCAAGAAAAAAAAATATAATTCACAAACGGAAGAGAAATTCGAGTTCTCAGCTGTCAAAATCATGACAGAAATAACATGGGAGTACCAAGCACTCGAGACCTGTTGCGCAGTGACAATCTTAAATTCAATGGGCTCCGAAGATTTGTTGTCGCGTTCTCTGAATACTTTCTCACTCTGTGAAAACTTTCCCCCACAAGTCTCGAGTGCTTGGTAATGAGTACTTCCCACCCTCCAGAGTTTCCATGAACAAATTCATTTGTCTATAAAAAACAAGAAACAATTAATTTTCCTAGAGTGAGAAGTAAATATTTCTATGCCTACGAGGTTCCATTATTTATTTTAACTGTCAGACAACTTTTTTTAGGTTAGGTTTTAATAACTCTTAAAATATCCCTTTTGTGAGAATTAATTAACTATATTAATATGATTCGTTACAGAAAAAGGAAAAAGAATGTAGGAGAGAGAGCATGAGAATTATAAGGATATAGTATTGTATTTTTGGTCGATTGAAGTGTAAATATTGTTAGATGTGCCAATAAAGGTCTTTTTTTTTCGTTACAGAACACTGTTCTCCAAGTCAACTCAGTCCTCCGGCGAATTTAAATTCCTCCATAGACGAAGATTATCCCGCCTCAGAGTCGTGCCTGTCGGATTCTCAGTATCAGTGCATCAGGTTTCAGGCGTTTCAGCAGACCGCCTGGCACTCGCTGTGCGATCAGAACTTGACCGAGCTGCTCGTGCCCCACTACAGGGTGGACGCCGATAAGGGTTTTAATTTTTCAAATGCGGACGACGCCTTCGTGTGTCAAAAGAAGAATCATTTTCAGGTAAGGTTTTTAACTGACAGAAGAAATTACAAATGTATTTGTTTACCGAGTCATGGATATAGCTGTTTTTATGGGTGATATCTCTGATTGAGAATTACATTTTCTCTTCTTCAGTTTAATATAAATAACAGTGGATTAACACAAAGGTAGCTTAAATTGACGTAACACTGATAGTATATTTCAGCAGTGTAAACGATCTTTCAAATGGTAAACGGAATGCATAATTTGAGGTTAGGTTCTGCTGTTTTACACGACACAATTTATTGAAGAAGAAATGAGTTAATTTCTTGTGCAATTTAAATCGTCTAATTTCGTACAGTAAATTGTCCCAAACTCAATTTTTGGGACAATTTACTGCATGAATTGTTCCAAAAATTGAGTCAAATTTTACAATCTGACTCTGACTTTTTGAGACAATTCATTGTATGAAACTAGACAATTTAAATTACACAAGAAATTAACTCATTTCTTGTTCAATAAATTGTGTAGTGTAAAACGGCTTTAATGTAATCGCGAAAACTAACCACAAATTTACTATTTTAATTTACACATATTCTAATTGATTTTTACCCTTTCACAACGTTTATTATTAAATTTTATTTCGATGTATTTTCTACCTTAAATCGATTCTCTTCTAATTTAAACAATAACGATTAAAAAATGTAAACGGTGACAGACATTGCATCAAGAACGTTTACACAGCTGAAAATATAACGCCGGCTTAAATAAATGTCCGATAATAAAGTATTTAACTATAGACATTCGGTTTCAGATTACCTGCCACGTACAATTATTAGGGGACGCACAATTCGTGAAGACCTCGGACGGCTTCCAGAAAATCTCCAGTTTTCACCTGCATTTCTACGGCGTGAAGCACGACTGTCCCACGCAGACCATCAGGGTCGAGCAGAGCCAAAGCGACCGGAGCAAAAAACCGTTTCATCCCGTTCTGTAAGTTTACACATTTTACTTACATGTCTCATAATAATTAGCAATCGATCAAATAAACTATTTAAATCGGACATGGATGAGCAGTAATAAGTTAATTCATCTAAATTAGGAAACATTTCAGTGTTGAACTTGTTAATTCCCAAGTGACAAAAGTAACAGTTGGCCGGCTCCACTTCAGCGAGACGACGTCGAACAACATGAGGAAAAAGGGAAAACCGAATCCGGAACAGAGATATTTCCAGGTAGGGCGTGTAATTTTATTTCGAGTTGTATTCGATAATGTTTTAAAACGTTCCACGTTGGTTGTTCCGAGTTATATTTGACAGTTGATAATTTTTTTTTAACATTCCAGTTGGTTGTCGGTTTGCACGCGCACACAACGCACGGAAACTTCCCGATCATCAGTCATGCCAGTCAAAAAATTATAGTAAGGGTGAGTAGATTTATTTTTTTAAATTAATTCTTGTTAAAATGACGTTTTAATGACATATTGTTTCAAATTAAATCTGTTAAGTAGATTCATTTTTTTTTAATAATTCTTGTTAAAACAAAGTTTAAATGACTTTGACGTATTGTTTTAAATTAACCCCTTAACGTACACGCTCGAATTAATTCGAGCACGCTAAACGGTAACGCTAAAAAACTACGCGTTAAGGGGTTAAAACCCTTAATTATCGGCCAAATAATTGCCTTGAGCGTACCTCGATTATTTTTGGAAAGCTCTAGAGCTGTAGTCTCCAATAATTAAAGCATTACAATCAAAAATTGATTTGATTCACAATTTAGCAGGTCAATAATTTTTATTACTTTTGCTGTTAATATTGTTTAAATTGTATTTTGTTCCCAGGTATTTATTTTTAAATTTGCAAATGTGTCTTTTTGCAATAACATGGATAGATTTTTAAAACTTCAATTGAAGCAACAATTTCTCTAAAGTTCCTTTTTTTTCGTGAAATAAATTCAATATTGTGTAGAAACGCCAAAGTGGCGGAATCTATTGCCCAAATGTCGTACTAAACTCAATCTGAGTGGCACAACGACATTAATAATCACATTATTGTCATTAACCAGTCTGAAAACACACTGAAAACGACCATATTCTTGCGTTTATTAAACTTTAAAAGAAATTCTGCTCGATAAATATCCTTGTTTTCATTCCCCTCTATTTCAGGCTTCAAATCCGGGACAATTTGAAAGCGATGTAGAACTGTGTTGGCAGAAGGGACAGACTCAGGTGTGTGAAATTTATTTGTTTCCGTTATTACACAAATAAATTAAGCGTTTTGTTTATACAATCTCATCAAAATAATTTTTAGGATTCGATATTTCACGCTGGAAAAGTTGGAGTAAACACTGACAGGCCCGACGAGTCGCTCGTCGTTCACGGGAATTTGAAGATTACGGGACACATAATTCAGCCCAGTGATGTTAGGGCCAAGAAGAATATTATTGAGTGCAGCACTTCCGAGCAGCTGAGGAACGTACAGAAATTGAGAGTCGTCAGGTATTTATAATTATCCTTTTGTTTTCTCCCTTACGAAGTACGGGATATTATTGTGATCGTGAATCAACTTTTTGTAAATTCAATGTTGAGATAACGAGAAAGAAATGAACATCTTTTGTTTAAGAATGTTTCTCGAAATCTTTGAAGGTTGGCGCTGAAATTGACCTTCTAGATCTTGCAGCACCGTTAATAGCAAAATTGCTTCTTTCGAATGTACAATCCCATAAAAGGGGGAGTTGCCGGGTATTTTTAATTATTCTTTTGCTTTGTCCCTTTGGAAGTACAGGAAAGCCATTATGATCGTGAATCTTTTTTTGAATTAAATTTTGAAGATATCTAAGTAATGAACATTTTTTGTTTAAAAATATTTCTTGAAATTTTTGAAGGTTGGCACTTAAATTGGCTTTCTAGATCTTGTAACACCGTCAATAGCAAATTTGCTTCTTTTGAATGAAGGGGAGTTGTCAGGTATTTATAATTATTCTTTTGCTTTATCCCTTATGAAGTACAGGATATTATTGTGATCGCGAATCAACTTTTCGTAAAGTAAATGTTGAAGATAACGAAGAAATGAACATCTTTTGTTTAAGAATGTTTCTCGAAATTTTTGAAGGTTGGCACTGAAATTGGCCTTCTAGATCTTGCAGCACCGTCAATAGCAAAATTTCGTCTTTCAAATGTACAGTCCCATAAAAGAGGGAGTTGTCGGGTATTTTTAATTATACTTTTGCTTTGTCCCTTACGAAGTACAGGAAAGCCATTGTGATCGTGAATCTTTTTTTGAATTAAATTTTGAAAATATCGAAGAAATTAACATCTTTTGTATCTAAATGTTTCTCGAAATTTTTGAAGGTTGGCACTGAAATTGGACTTTTAGATCCTGTAACACAATCAATACAGATAGGCTTCTTTATGCGACATACCTCATTTATCTCACAGCCAACCCTGAAACAAAGTTTTGTAGCTCACACGATACAATGGGTTAGTACGTCTCTGGGCTATCGACCATGGGTCTTCCTTCCCCATTTCAAAAGGTTGAACGACCTCTGGTCAATTGAAGTCATTAAAATCGTTTAATAAATGTATTATCTCTCTCTAATACTAAAATTTCCTTCATAAAGGATATTCCCCATCACTGATCCTTGAGGAACATCTCCATATACTTCATGTTTTATTCCTTCTTCGTCTGTAACTATCCTACATGTGAGGTAACTCTTCTGATATTTTCAGTTCTTTCACAACTAGTTTTCAAGAGTGTACATTTCTTTTCTTACAATTTCTTTAACTCTATCGGTTGTTGTAGTGTCGACTCCCCAAATCTAGTCGCACAGGCTTAGCGTACATTGAAAGACCAAATTTTGCAAGCAAAACAAAACGTTTTTTCAGATACGAATATGAACCAGGGTTTGTGTCACAACTCAACAGAACGATGCATTGACACGTTCGCTGCCACCACAATTGGGATTGCATTTACGCAAGTATAAAGTTGGACGCACTAGCGCGTCGGTGGCAGCGAACGTGTTGAAAGACCAAATTTTGTGAGCAAAACGAGACATGTCTATTTCCTTTTCAGATATGAATACGAGCCGGGATTCGCGTCGCAACTCAACAGAACGATGGGCCACTCGGATACCGGGGTTATAGCCCAGGAGGTGGCGGAGGTTATTCCGGAAGCGGTGAGGCCGGCCGGTAATTTGATATTGTCCGATGGCACGTCGATAGACAATTTTCTCGTGGTAAACAAAGAACGGATATTCATGGAGAACATTGGAGCCGTAAAGGAGCTCTGTAAAGTCACCGACAACCTCGAAACGCGCATCGATCAGCTGGAGAAAATTAACAAGCGGCTGATCAAGTTCAAGCGAGGGGATAGCTTGAAATCAAATAGCACAGGTCAGTAATAATATTTTTCGCCTGCCTTATTTCGGCCATAAAAATCGGGCCGAAACTACGATTTAGCGTATCTAGGGCCGAAAAAATAGTATGCATAATCTAGACAACCTTCCGCGGAATATGAGTAGGCTATGCAAAAATCTGACAGTGACAGTCAATGGTGTGCGATATAAAAATTCCTCAAACACTGTTTTTACTTAAGGCAGGCGAAAAAATATCGAGTGTAACTCATGCCGAAATGCTTTAGCAACCCTTCACTTTTAGCGGCGGGTTGCTAAAGCCTATTTTCGGCCCTTGATCATACTATATAGTATCCTTCCGGTACATTTTTCTGAAAGAGAAATATCCACTCGGGTTCGTGGATGCCGTATTTGTCTCTCATTATTAATTTAATTTCTAATATATAAAGTATGTTCATTAAAAAAAAACCTCAAGTCTGCCATGATTTTTTAATTTAAAAAATTTAAGTTGGTAACACATATCGAGGTTATGTTACTTGCGGCCTGTTCCTACCGATAAATTAATTTGCTGTGGTAAACGACGCAGAGAAGACTTAGATTCACCTTCCAAAATTCCTTGGGCTGTGTTAATAGCATCCTGAGTACGTTTGACTGGTCTACCACTTCCTGGTTTACGGAGAATACTACCCGTTTCACGAAATAATACAACAAATCGTGATAAGGTATTTTTAAATTCATCATAATGGGCACGTTAGGAAATTCTTCCTGAAACTCTGCTAAAGGTGCGTTGAATGAATACACCCAATTTCCGTCCACTTTAGTCCCATTTCGGAAATAACTTTCAATTAGAAACGTTTTTTGCTGGTTGCTGTAAACCATTGTGGGCACGGAATAATTGTGATTTCTAGAAAGATCTGACGTTTATATGTCAATTCCTAAGAAGTGTGCCAACTTAAATTTTTAAAACTAAAAAGTCATGGCACACTTGAGGTTTTTTTTTTAATGAACATACGATACAATTTATCAGTGGCGGCTGGCGGCGTGACTCGTGGTACAGCCAGCAGAAGTAGAGTTAGATTTCTACTGCTCCAATGGAATGTGAATGAGACAACCAACCCATACTCATTTTTATTGCCGCCTCTACTACTGTGGCCGTGCCATGGGTCACTGCAATTTACAAAATAATGATGGGCTGATGATCTAGTTACCAGGGCCAGACTCGAAGCCAAAAAAAAATCCGTGTAATTTATTTAATTTTTCATCAATATTTTTCGTTACAGTAAATAGTATGAAGCACCATATCCATATGAAGAAGTGTACAAAAGTCCATGAATGTCCCGAGGATTCGGAACTCTGCTCCAATAAGTTCATTCAAGTCGTTATTGTCATTTTAGTTATAATTATGGCATTTTGGTAAGTAACTCATGATACTTCACATATAATTTTTAAGAGAAAAGTTAAATCGTTAAGTCTAGTTAATTTTATATAGTTTATTGTACTTTGGTACTTTCACAGTTTATGTTTTGTTAAATTTTGTTAATGGTAGTCAATGGCACACTTGAATTTATTTATTTTTGTATTTATTTTTATACTTTTGTTACCGTTTTGCTTTTTTACTGTAAATTGTTGAATCCGTTATCAATCAATAATAATAAATAAATTGTACTAAAGCATTTAAGATACTTGTCGTTCATTTTAAAAATGCCAGCTGTTTAACTATTACATTATCAAATTTTGATAATCAAGAGATTTTTGATATATAATTTTATTTTTGGTTAATATTTTAGTTTAGCAGCAATAACAGCTCTCTACCTAATGGAAGCATCCAGACACAACCAGCTCACGCAGGCGAGTCTGCAAGCCGTGCACAGAGCTATGACGACCCACAGGCCCACAAAAGGTCCCAAGGTCAGAGCCTGGCAAACGGTCAGGCCGATGCAGTCGCCGAACATGTACAAAGAAAATAATTTATCCAAACACCCTCCGAGCAGTGTATCTCCCAAAGCGCAGACCATGATAGTGGGGCGGCCCAGCAATTGTGCTACCATAGACGAGGAACTGGAAAATCCTAATTTATGCCAGGTATTGAATTTATTTAACCCTTTAACTGCGGCTGTCGTCAATAAGCGACTCGGGTAAACTTTACCGTAACTACGGCTGTCGTCAATAAGCGATTCACATATTTTTTGCCGTTCTTTTATGCCGTGAATCGCTTATTGACGACCACTAGTAACATGATACTTTGGTTCAAATGGAATAAAATTTATCAAATTTTCAGTCTTTGTTTTTTTGCATTCAGGCAGCCAGTTTCTTGAAAACTTTTTAGTAGCTAAAGGGTTAATAATAAACGTTGTAAAATGAACTTAATTGAATTGAACAAGGTTTTTCACATAATTTTTCTTACTTATTGACTTATTGTTTTTACGGTGCATTCGTATGAAATACACTCACTCACACGCCACCTATTGTAAATTAGTTGTAAAGTACGTTTGAATAGAGAAGAGCCCAAGGTTGCGCGAGATTTCAACGGTCGCTTGTGCCAGTGGCGTGCGCAATTCAAGTAAATATATTTGGGAGGGCAAAAAATAGTACGTGAAAATCCCAATATAGGTGCCGCCTTCAAAAGTATCTATATTGCTTCGTATTCCATAAACTCTGTACACATAATGTCACGAGATTGAGAGTTAATTACTTGTCCACGTTTCCCCAACAAACGCTTCCTTTTGGCGGCCATCGGAATGCAGCGATAAATGATTCAATAAAAAATGAAACAAACTAATCGTACAGTTCACTAACTAATAAGTTCTAAAAAGAACTGATTTTTATAAACACAGGAAAAACGAATCATAGCAAAACAACGAACAATAAAAAGCAGAGTGACACTCGGAACTTGGAAGCAACTACGCTAATGAAACACTGCCACACCCTATTCTGCATAATAGACTCGACTAACGGCTAAAAACCAGTTTCGTTCGTGCGCAAGGTTCTTCTCTATTCAAACATACTCTACCAATTCAGAAACCTTGGGCTTGCGTACAACGATTTACCAAAGTTTCATCGCAGTCGGATAAACGGTATAGGAACGGGACAAACGAAGATACATTAATTTTTATATACAGGGTGGCCTGAAGAGAAGATATTCAAATATCTCGAAAACTACGCATCGAATCAAAAAAAGTTCTGAATAAAATTTGTTCGCATTTTTCACATTAAATGAATAAATGTTCTATTGTTGTAGGTTTACTGTTGCGTTCCTCCAAAATTGGAAACTAACGTCGATTTGTCGGCTACTTTATTTAGTGGCAGCCAGAAGACAAGCCATACTCGTAATAAAACCGGTGCCATTCTCAATATTGACAAGAGTAAAGTGACGAAGCCGTTCCATTCGAATAACATAGACAAGATCAGGCAGAGGCGAGACAATGACTATTGGCCGGACAGGGAAAATAACTACGAAGCGATTGGTATGTATTATGCAAAGAAATGCAATGAAATTTAAAAAATATGTTTGCGTGCCTTCAAGTTACGACGCAGAATTTTTAAGTTAGTACAGAAGTACTTCATCTTATCTATAAACATTGGGGTTTTCACTGTTAATTATTTTTAAATATTGATAAGTTACGAAAATATATGATGTACCATTTTTTTGGGCCAACTGTGTACATATTAATTCCGAAGTAATGTATGCAACACTATTTCATGCTTTAAAAATACCGTGAGATCAATACATCAAAATTAAGAAAATGTACACTGCACTGCATTGGAGATTTCCAGACGGATAACAATTTTACTTAAATTATTTGGTGTCATTCTGAACAAAAATGTTAGCGTTAACAGCGGTGTTATTTGCTAACATCGACAGATGTTATGAATGTACGATTCTTTACACAATGTCTGTCAACTAACATCGATGTAACATTAACATTTTCGATGTTAAACAACACTTGTCAAAACGGTCGATGTTATGAGATTGTTAATGCTGATATATATATTTTAAGGTTATTTAGTGGTTTGTGTTTTTCGCCAACAAAACACTCAAATGGATGGTAATGTTCCAATATTCATATACATGCTTTATGAAACTCATTTTATTTCTAAAAATATCCTCAAAAACGTATTATTAATCATCTATTATAATACACATGAAGTTGGTCACGCTATAGACGTTGCACTGTTGCCAATTTGTGTACATTGGGCTGTTCAGAATACAGTTTTTAACAGCGCTGTCCAATTTCACGTAACATTGCAATGTTAATAATAATAACATCAATGTTAATAACATCGCTATTGTTCAGAATAACACCATATCCCTATTTTCAGAAAATGTGGTGCCAACTATTTTCGACTTTCTGATCTCAGTGTATATCTGTCAAACTTCGTTGCAATTGGAATTGCAATAATAAAAATAACATTATATTTAACCATTACAAATGAATAATAATGTTATAAATACTATTATTTTACAGATGATTTCCATTTCACAATAATATTACAAGGGAAAACCTTCAATACTACGCTTACGGAAAGTTATTTATCCCCGGAGAGCATCCTTCCTTACAATTTCTCGTACATTGTTCCGATATCCAAGTACATGCCGGATGAATATATACATTTAATATTTCAGTAAGTACAACTTTTTTATAAATATAGAATTGCCAGCAGAACCCACAGAAAATTCATTTTTTGCACAAACGCAAGAGAAAGTCGAGTTCTTACCTGTCGAAAAATAACATTTCTCGCCCAAGCTAGAGAAATGATTACTTTCCTCCCTAGGGAGAGAAGTAGTAATCATTTCTCTGCCTACGAGGTTCCATTATTTATTTTAATGGTCACGGCTGACAGCGTTTCTTTCTAGGTTAGGTTTTAGAAACGAACGTTTAACTCTTAAAATATCCCATTTGTGAACAAATTAGTAAATGTATATACCTCGGAAGAGAATGCTAATTCTCCTTCGGTGCATTGTAACCCTTGGACTTTCGTCCTTGAGATACAAATTTTGAAATATCACACATTTATCTCCTTAATAAAAATCTACCATTTTTAATTCATACAAATATCAATTTTCAACTGTTATATGTGTGATGTTTTGCTAAGATATGTTTACTGCTAAAAATTGAAACTTATTTATTTCTAAAACAACACATAATTTATTAATTCAAACCATTAGTAATACACTGATATAGCGAAGTATTATTTATCAAAAAACTATAGCCTACTGCATAGTTTTCTTTCTAAGGTGTTTGTTAAACGATTTGTGTATTTAAAATAAATATATATAGTCCGTCCAAGAATCCAGGCAATATGTTAAAGAGCTTAAAGTCCCCGCATTGTTGCCAAGAGTACATGTAGTCTTGAAACTTACCGATGGGGGCGCTTCGATCGCGGTAAATAGATGATAGAAAACGAGTATATCGTCGGCATTCCCGTTTAACCGCATGTAAAAATTTTTCATTTTATTTTTAAAACTATCTTTGTCAACTCTCTTTAAAATAGCGGAACAGAAATAACTGTAACTAAATTTCGCAACGAAGCACGCGATCGAACAGCTGACAATAATGATCAAGCGGCAACGCTGCGGGGTAGTACCAACATAACGCCTTTTCAAGGCTTGCTATTTAACGTTGTGATTAGGGAGTTTAATGAAAATAACTAGATATTGCTTGCATTCTCGGATGAACTATACATTGATTGAGATTGCTAAACATGTTTGTGTTATCATTCGTGATGTTTGTAGATCATCGCAGGCGCACCTCAAGGATATAGAACACTGCTACAACAACCACAAGCAGCACGAGTGTCCCCTGATCGGTACGCTCGGCTACGGAGAGAACAAAACCCACATTCCGCGCAAGGTGAACGAAAACGTTCCCAGCCAGCCGATAAATTCCCGCAGCGTCACCTTCGAAGTCGACATGTCCGGCTTCCAATCGAAGGTCGTCACGTATCGGGCTTCCCTCAAACAAAATCAGGTACGTGAAATGTTCAAAATACAAAACGCTAACGCTGCACTGGTTATGGCACACATCACTGTACAAATAGAGTATTTCATCAACTTAGATCTGAAATGACTTTAAGTAACGAACCCAATTAAATATCCATAAATATACTTACATACCGTGAGATCATCAATAGTTCTCGGCATATTTTCTGAAAATCCCTATAATCATTCAAGTAATATTATGTTGGCTGCCTTGAATTCTCCATCTTAATATCTTGTGATTTTTTTGAGGTTACTTAAAAATAGACACAATCGGCAGATAGGTATAAACACAAAAATATTTTTAAAACAAGTATAGTTCATCCGTTGAGAGCTGACGGTGAATTGCTTTGCATTTTATTTCTCTTTTTCTATCGTGTACGAAACAGTATGAAATAAAAGAAAAAACGCGTGTCTGCGTGTTAAAGAATAGGGCAGCGTAAACATAGGTCTACACTCTTGCATAGCATTGGCACGCTTCATATAAACGCACAAAATACGCAAGTGCTACGTCAAATAACATAACCGTAAAAAGTTTGTTTGTATTGCGCTTTAGATTTCGTTTCGATCGAGTTAATACTTGATTAATTCATCATGCTCAGAAATAAATCGCTAAAAAGTCAGCCTCAACATATGTTGATTAACGTGTTTAATTATTTTGAACGCAAATCACCAAATGATAAACCGGTCTGAAAATATATAAGGTGATGCGCGGGAATTTTTAAATGAAAATCAGCGCGGCACTAAATTTTCTTACGGACATACGTTTACTTAAATCTTGATTCATGCGATTTTAAGCGATGAATCACAGGCAGCTCTCAGCGGCCCGACTATAACCTCAAAAACACACAAGATGTCAAAATAAACAAAATGCACTGCACTGGAGAATTCCAGACAGCCAACATAATATTACTTGAATTATTATAGGGATTTTCAGATTATGTGCTGCCAACCATTTTCGACTTTAATTCTAATAATTTAATTCTTGCACAAATGAAGAAGATGTACTTCAAAACACCAAATCATTGGTTTAATGTTGTGAGAAATAAATAAATTCAAGATTTTGTGTTGATAAAAACTTAAAAAATCGAATATTCTAATAGTCATAATAATCATTAATTTTTAACAGTTTTGCAACTACAATAACATTAAATTATCGGAGAAATTCTCATTTGTATGTCTACATTTTTGTTAATTAGATTTTCTCAGTTTCAATATTAAAAATATTATAGACATAATCATTAGTTCTTAGTTGGATTGATTAAACCATTTTAATTAAGCGATCAACTTTTTTTTTGTTTACTCAAGCGAGTACAACAAACATCATGGGCTTTAGTGACACCTAGTGGCAATGTTAAAGTATGTTCATTAAAAAAAACCTCAAGTGTGCCATGATTTTTTAATTTAAAAAATTTAAGTTGGTGACGGGGGCCGCGGTGGTCTAGTGGGTAGAGGTCTGGCCTCTGGACCCCGTTGGTGCGGGTTCGAGTCCCGTCTGGACGGTCACTTTTTCAACACGAAAAATGGCTGTACGGGTCACTGGGTGTCTAGTGTTTGTCCCCATTTGATTTAAATATGAATTACTACTATATATCGGTTGTGGCTGAATGCCCTAGCCGGCTAAGCCAAGTCCCTATCATCCTCGATTCCCTAACCCGATCTCCTGTCAATCATCTTTCCTTTAAAACTAAAAAAAAAAAGTTGGTGACACATATTGAGGTTATGTTACTTCTGAAAAATAAACATTAAACTGTAGAAAGAATCTGACGTTTATCTGCCAATTCCTAACAAGTGTGCCAACTTAAATTTTTAAAACGAAAAAGTCATGGCACACTTGAGGTTTTTTTTAATGAACATACGATATTTACTTTAGATAACATATCTGTGATACAAACTCTTCTTTATTAATGATAGAACAATATTAAGCAGTGATTCCATTCTCTTTTTCCAAATTGATTTTTAACAGGTATTTGAGAATGTTAAATTCTTTGGAAAAAATTGTATATCATAGGATGTAATGGGTTAAAAAGGTTTTAGACGAAAGATAATTTCAATTTACCTCCTTCAACTTAACACTTCAAAATCAACTATAGCCACCAGAGGTGGGCGAAATTAATATTTTTGAATTACTATTTCAACAAGAGTCACTTAACTACTCGACTCATTTCAATCAACTCACTCACGAGTTACCTATCATTAATAGCCACCCACAACAGCTGCTTTTAACACGTTCGCTACCACCGCAATTGGGATTGCATTTACGTAAATATAAAGTTGGACGCACTAGCGCGTCGGTGGCAGTGAACGTGTTAACTATAGAATTGGAATTACTGTATTTAACATGAACGCACTAGCAATAGTATCCTATTTTCACGCATTTTGTTTAAACATGGCATCCTAATTTTACTATGCTTACTAGATAATCTTATTTCAACATATTTCACACAGCTTACGCTTGCACTTTTGACTAAAAAAAAAACAACAAAAAAAATATCACCATTAAAATATCGTTTCAGAACAAATGCAAATTGTTACCGACAAAGCTCGGAATCGAGTTCACCGAATACAATTTCCACCTGTACCGTCATTGCGACGACTGACGGCAGCTTTGCTCGCTCGAAGCGAACGTCACGATGACAATACGTAAAACAACATGAACAAAAAAAAAAGTCCCCCGTGTGCAATAAAGAGATCTCACTTTCCTAAAAAGCGGCCGCCGCCGAGTCCGTACTTAAAGCATTCACGCTATATATATAAATATATACATACATATACTCTAATTAACCGTAAAACAATAATGTAATCCGTCCTGATAGGTGCGGGGTGTTTTTTTAATTTATTAAATCCAGTGTGTTAGTTTTAGGTACGTATTGTGATAAATAATAAGATGTGATACTCATCACAAATGTCGTAATTATCACATTTACCGTACGTACTGTGATAAGTAATTAATCATGTTTTGAGATTTGAAATGATTCCAGTGCAGTTATTACCGGAACGATATTTTAGGTATTTGTATTTATTCCAGAGAAACACCCCATTTCCCGATTTCCTTGTAAATTTAGCGTACGTAGAACACTTTGTATAAATATTGAATGTATTATTTTAGGGATGAGAGCGTGATTTCCGGTGGGGATCCCTTTTAATTTTTTCCAATAACGCTCTAGGATATACCTACAATAATTGAACAAATATTTTAGCAATAAGCGAGTACTGTATATTTTGTGTTATGTGATGTGTTGAAATAAAATTATTATGTATAGAGAGAAATTAGTCACGGGTTCGTTTTGTATTTCCCGTGCAACTTTTTAGAAATGACCGGTTGCACCCATAGAAGGTAAGATTCAATTTGAAATAAGTATCGATTGCGCATTTTAGTTAATGTTGTTTTTAAATTTTCTACGACCTCCAATGTTAATCTCGTTTTTTTAAATTTCCTAAATGACCTCCAATGTTAACCATTTGCATCAAGGTCTACGTAAATTACTTAACCCTTTCTAATATGCTGTAGACGCATATTTACGTTTCGCTTTTGCGTCAATTTTTCGTGAAAAGTTAGTTTCTAGTTCTTTAACATTCCACAAACAATAAGCATACTGTTAACAGGTATATTTTTATTCAGCTAGATGGCGTTGCTGTTAACATAACGTTCCAGGCCATTCTAAAGCCGCGTTTTCCTGACGCCGCAGTGAAAGGGTTAATTAGATAAGACAAGATTATTTATTGGTGCTATTACATTGTTTAGCCTATTGTGCAAATTTCAAGATGTTTCAACCTAATTTTGGCCAACAAAATTCCAATAGTCACTATCTACATTTAAAGAACCACAGAAGAGCTGCGGGGAAAAGTTGCGCATGCAAAACTTACCATCTGAGAAGACTGTACTGTGTCGATATTGATGATTCTAAAATAACAACACGACAAAGTTCAGATGGAGTGAATTATTATAATTTTCTTCCGTATAATCAGTTTAGATCCATTTTTAGCAGTCCGACTGTTTTTTTTTTGCCAAAGAGATAAAAAATGATACAATTATCGATAATTCACAAACCAAAAACTTAAAATGCAAGATAACAAAATGTGTACATTTTTTAACGGGAAATCGTGCATTAAAAAAACTAACAAATAATAATAAATAAATTTGAGACAATCTCACTCACATGCATTAAATAAATGTAATCAAGACAAAAGTAATAATAAATAGGGCAGAATGGTCGATAGGCCAGACAGACTAACCAAACCAAATTTATTATACACGCAAACAAATTATATATGTAAAAATTCGTATGTACGAGGGTTGTCCTTAAAAAAAGGTTCCCAAGAAGCTGCAGACGCGAGGAACGCTGTTACGTGGGATTTGACAACACTGGCGTGTAGCTTGACTTCCTCTCTTTCCGTCTCCACCCCAGCGAGCTGCCTGCGATGCTCGGTTTAGCCTTGGCAGCCGTTGGAGATGGAACTCGCACTCGCTTAATCCGCCAGGTGTGAATTACGCTCTGCGATTCGTTTTTTGTGTGCACAAAACTCTGCGCCGGTAGACATTCATTCCCAACTGTTCAAAGTCTACAGAGAAAAGTGTATGAGTCTGTAACACGTGCGCAAATGGTGCAGAGAATTCAAAGACGGACCATTTCTGAACGGCCATCGGTTTCGGACGAAACGATTGCGAAAATGGAAGAAGCAATACTGAAAGATCGAAGGGTGACGGTTCCGGACCCCCGTGAGATGATCCCTGATATCATCAAGTCCTGCATTCACAAAATTTTGACAGATCATTTAGGGTATGCCAAGGTGGGTCACCCAAATGCTGATGGAAGATAACTAACGGAAACGTGCTAATAAACATGTTTGAAAAATCATTGGGAACCTTATTTTACGGACAACCCTTGTATATAATAACAAATTGTGATAAAATAAAAAAAAAACTACACATAGTTTAGATTGTTTTTATTGGAGGCAATCGCTTAATTAACATTTCAATATATATATATTTATATCAATATTTAAACTCGGTGTAACAAAATAATTTCTGGCAAATCGGGTCTCGTGTAAAACGTTTAGACATCAATAAAAAGAAAAAAGCACACGGCTCCTCTGTATAGTTTAAATATAACACTGTTAAAGTATATAATTTTTTTTTTGTTTCGTAAAAACCGCGCAAATCAAACTTAAGTGCTCCCTGTGCATCTATTTGTTCTCGACTTTACGTCTCCGCTTATAAGTTCGCGTCCATCGTCGTCTTCACCTTGTCGAAGTTGGCGCCGCTGAACTGCGTGACCACCTCGGAGTTCTTGATGAAGACGAAGGTGGGCATCGAGGTTATGTTGTACTCCATCGCGATGTCTTCACATTCGTCAACGTCGACCTGCAACAAGGTGGTAAATTAGTAATAAATGTTATTGCCAACAGAATTAAATACAACCAGCAAATCTCATCGTAATAATAACTATTTTAACAGAGGATTTCACAAACATTTATTTATTGTAAGGCGGTATTATATTTACAGTTGTATATGCGGCATTTACTATTACTGTCGGCCACCGAATGCATTTTTGATCCATACTGTTTAATTAGAGACTCTGAAGACGGTTTAAGGTAAAAAATAATCAATATAGAAAAGAATTTATGAATTAAACTTGTGGATAAATTTGTGAGAGTAAATATCAATTAAAATATGTGTAATGTAATTGCAGAAACCTAACCTCAAATTATGCATCTCGTTTACCATTTGAAAGATTGTTTACACAGCCGAAAATATAATACTAGTGTTATTTTAATTTAAGCCAAAATTATATTGATTACCATCGTGAAATCCATTATGTTTTACTTAGTCAGCAGACTTTTTTCTTTTAAGGCCCAAAAAGAAAGAAATCCTCAAAATTTTATTTAAACGTTAAATTGAAAACAAATTCCTTGAAATCAGTGAAGGAAAAACGAGAAAAAATAGTTTTATATTTATTTTAAGGCTGTGAAAGATTCCTCAGGTAACCGAACCGTGATCCTCATTATATTATTGAGGTTGTACGGATGTTTTTAAGTGATAATTAAATTTTTCTTACCTTCAATACAACAATATCTGGTGTATTTTGCGCCAACTCTTCTAATTTTGGCGCGATCATTTTGCAAGGGCCGCACCAGGTGGCGTAAAAGTCAACGATGACCAACTTGTCACCAGCATCCGAAAGTTTGCTTTGAAAATCTTCCTGCCAAAAAAAAAACAAACAAATATATATCAAATAATGTAACTACAATTTTCAAATAAATACAAATTTAAAAATCTCGAGCGTAAACACCATTTAGACATTTGTATTAATTGTATACCAAGTGGAATGAATCGCTCACATTCTTGCAATTATGTCCATTTTGGAGAATAACAGAATTATTATACGGCAGAGAACGGGGGAAATAATTGCACATCGTATAACCCAACCCGTTGTCGATTTCAGTAATAAAGTAAATAATAAATAATATTTATAGAAGTTAAACATAATTTTTCATATTATAATAAACCATCCAATTTGTAATACAAAAATATACAGGGTGTCCCAGAAGTCGACGTCAAGCCGAAATCTTTTAACAGACCAAGTCATGAGAGTTATCAGAAAAAAAAAAAAAAAATATATTTATTTAAAATATATTAAAATAATGTATTTAAAAAATTATGGCCATTTAAAAAAAAACGAGAAAATCTACAGCCTGTGACGGTCTTTGATTTATTACAAGCATAACAAATGTTTAACATCAATTAAAATTACAAAAGATGTTCAAACTGCCTTCCTTCAGCCTCAGGCTCGACATCTTCTTAAAAATGATCTTGTTATCCGACGGGCGAATCTTCCGTTCTTGATTGATTCAGCCGCTTGAGTTAATCTTTGCCTTAACTCAGCTAAATTTTCTACTGGCTTACAATAAACTTTTTTTTTTTAAAGGCCATAATTTTTTTAATACATTATTTGGATTTTTTTTTATATTTTTCTGATAACTCATGACTTAGTCTGTTAAAAGATTTCGGCTTGACGTCGACTTCTGGGACACCCTGTATAAATATATAACATAACTGGCAGTACAATCTCTTTATTCTACTTATTTATATACCAGTTAAAAAATGGATGAATACATCACTAGACAAAAATAAATCATTATTGCCTAGTATTATGCAAACGGTTTTGTATCCATTCTCCATTAGAATAACTTCATAGATATATTCCCAAGGCCGAATGAAATTGCTCGCATTACATTCATCACCTATCAATCGATTATTGATTACATAAATCATATGGCACAAAATAAAAATTCGTTGGGTACACTCGCACACCTTATCTAAAAAGCGATAGCAGCTGTTTGTTCGTGATAAGGGTTACCAGATATTTTCGGATTTCTTATCGTTTAAAATCAGACAAGGTGAAAGTATTCGCCGTCGGCACAACTATAGTCAAGTTAATACAAGATAAGCGCCCGCGTGAGGCATGTAAAATATAATCCGTCATATGGAGGCAGTTATGTAATAATAACAATAACACTGAATGAAACAGTTACTATGTTTTAAAACCACAATTATTTATTATAAGATAAATACAATTTTACATCGATATGAATACAATAACACGACTTAAGCTTCGACATTTGACGGTCATTTTCAATAAATAATTGTGAATATAATAAAAACACTTTTAGATTGAAATAAAACACTTTACCTTTCTTTCACTGGTCATTTTCAAACTTATGTTTGAAAATGACCAGTGAATGGTCGAAACTAGTCACATAAATAAAATATAGTGGTATAAAAAAGTTAAAGTGTTTTATTCCAATCTACAATCAAGATGTACCACGAAGTAAAAACCGCCAACATTAAACATTTAAAACAGTTTTACTTTGTTGGTATAAGACAAATTTTTATTGTTAACTATAGTTTTGGCAACTCGACTTGCTATTATCAAAACATATAACATTTTATGTTTTGTATGTATATTGGGTTGCCGACATTCAGCCTAACCAACCATCACGAACATAAGTATAAAATTATTGACATATTTTAGTGGTGTAAAACAGTCTTTCCGTCACTGCAATTTTACGAAAAATAGAGTATAGGTTCATAACCAGCGGCGGCTTGTGGATGTTCGGTGAAGAAGAAAAAAATGACCGAAAAAGCAACGGAGTATTTGCTGCAGCACGAGCGGCATCTTTGTCTTTGCCTCACCTACGGAAATCCACGAGCCGCAGCTGTTCATAACCCATACACCACAAACGGCATTGTGAAATAATTTACCCTTTTTATACGAGAGATGCAGTGATTACTGCAGTGCATTGAAACAATGATGTTTTTGTATTGTTATTCATGTATTTCGTATAAAATTAATTTCATAATACATTGAAATAATGATGTTTTTGTATTTAGGAACAAGTTCGTGTATCTCGTATAAAATTAATTTCATAATATCCAAGCCAAAAGCCCAGCCCATGTCTTTAGGTATTTCTAAGATTTCATTTCATAATTTAATAAGAGAAAAAAAACCGTGACAATTTCTAATGGTTTATTGTGTAAGGTCATTGTCCGCACGTTTTATTCCAAGCAGAATTGGTTAATCCTTGGCCTGAATGTCTCGACCTTCGGGACCACCTCTTTACATTTTATTTACATGAGAAAATTATTATTAATGCACAAATGGTCCAACAAAGAGAGTTTAGTTTCCTGTACCCGTATAAAAAAAAACAATTGTTTGTTTCTAACTTGTCATGCCTATACAAACAAAAAACTATTATTGGTGGAATTAACAAAATGGTCGCTTGTGATGCCGTCAATTAGGATCTTATCTTTCATCCAAATTCAGTTGGCACGGCAATGAATAAAGAAATGTTATGGCATTTGTTACATTTTTTTTTTATTATTCATTGCCATGCCGACCATGGGCGTCCGCAGAAAGTTTTACAGGGGGGGCAGGGCGCAACACTTACTCATACAGAAATTCCGAGTAAATAGAAAATGTACAGTAATAATACAGCGAGATCGAATAAAATATTAGTCAAAGTAGGTCATGAACAAAAAGCCGCATGTAATTTTCCTAGTTCATACTTTTGAAAACGGGCGGTCCGTTGGTGTAGTAGGTACTGGCGAGCGCTTGTGCCGGTTGCACCGCGTGCCGTGTGGGTTCGAAGATATTTCGGGGATCGAGAAGTATTCAGTCGGGTCCGTGGTTGTTGTGTATACGTCCGATATTATTTATTTATCCCAAAAATTAAATATTAAATATATGTGACTGAATGGCTCACGCCTAAGTCAAAAAAAAAAAAATTGACAGCATCACCTGCAACCATGTTGATAATACTGCCAATAATAGTATTTTGTTTTAGACATAAGAAAGCTTGATCTTGACTCGGATGCGGACTGATATTTTCTGTTTTTTTTTTTTGTTACATCTCAATGAGAAATTCCTGATAAAATAAATTGTTATCAAGCAATGGTTTTATTAAAATTAAGGTCACCACAGTGTAATATAACGGGGAAAATGAAAACCAGAAAGAAATGATTAGGCCTTGCAAACAAAACAAAAATACCACAGTTCTTAATCAGATACATTTACACGATAGGAATTGAGAACAAATAATTTGTAAAAAAATTATATTTTGTGTAAAAATTACAAATCAATATCAGGCACAAGGTTGGCACTTAAACTCTTCATGCCCAGGTCGCCACATATGGCGACAAGCAAAAAGAAAAATGTACAAATTAAAAAAAAAAATACCTCTTTAGCGCCATCTATGGAATATTTTTTTAAATATTTTTTGCATAAATCAGTTTATGAAAGTGAAATAATATTTCGTAGAAAACTGTAACAACAAGAAAAAAGTATATTTTCAATAAACTTGGGATTATGTTATAACCCAATCAAAGCAGTGACGGTTCGCAGGGTTTTTTCTGGTACGGCCGAGGAACAAGAGGTGGTAATACAGATGGGTAGGGTCAGTTGTAGAGACGGCTGGCTGCGTGACCGCACCTATCTGTATTACCATCTCTTGTTCCTCGGCCGTACCAGAAAAAAACCCGCGAACTGTCACTGGCGTGAAGTGGTTAATATTGCAGGATAACAATTTCAGTTGTAAGTGATTTATTATGGGGGATGATCTCTCCTAACTTTTTTTTTATATAAAAGTTAGTACTTTAAATTGTTCAAATGATTCATATAAAATTAACACATAATTTCTTCTCCCAACTACGAAAATACTTGTATACTCTGTTCACATTTTATTCTCACCGCAGTTGGGAGTGTTTTTTTGTTGTATTTTTGATAGTAATAATTGAAGTATGTTATTAACCTATAATTTCAATAAAACGTAAAGCAATATTTTTACGTGTGAATGAGAGCTATAAAATACAACATTGCACTACACAGAACCAAAAAAATGCAATAACATTACCAAATTGTTAGTAACATTAAATTAAATGTCACCCTAACAAAGCCTACTGCGGCGAGAATAAAATGTGAACAGAGTATAGTTGTCTCTTTGAAGAGTTAGAAATTTCCACATTTCTAGATCCAAGTGGGGCCAGACAAAAAGAAAATAAAAGTTTCAATTTTTTTGGGGTTCAAATAAAAAGGCGGGTGCTTACAAAGCTGTGTTTCATTGAAGCACTTAGTTAGCCTACTTGTCAATAAATGTCTTCATGTGTATAGATCCAAATATAAAACGAAAATATTGAAACTATATATACAAACATCTTTATTTAAGAATTGATACAATTGTATATACACACATATAAACATTTATGGTTTTCCGCAATTCTTAATTGGCTATCGACCGGAGGTCTTTCAGACAGTCTTCTTCAGTCTGTACGTCTCTGTCAGTTATGATTAATGTGATGAAAAGATGAAATGAATTGAAATATGGTGGTATCTGGATGTTTAATTTTTGGAATGATATTGGGGTTACGTGGTAAGCAAAGATGATTTAGTATTGAAACTATTTAATTTTAAAAGGTGGTACAACGTGTGTACCACCGCACCACTAGGCATGTTCGAAAAGTGGTACAATGCGTGTACCGCTGCCCCTCAAAGAGTTAATGCAGTTGACAAGGTCGTGGCAGTCAACGTGTTAAATACTTTGAAAATCTGCTTGCAATTAAAACTGGGACAGCATTAAAAAAACAAGTTGAATGAAAATTCTAAAATCCGAATTAAGCAGAAGGAATCGGATTTTTTTTTAAGTGCTATCAATCCCTGTGAAGTTGGTCAACGCACTGATCATCCCCAATGAAGTTAGTCACAGGACGCGCCTGAGTATAACGAATAAAATTTATGATCACAAAAACCTTTTTAAAGCGAGTGTTTTTTCAAAATCCATTAACCTCTTCACGCCCAGGGGGTCACATGTGGCAACAAGCGAAAAAATTATATTGAAATTTGAATACATCTTTACTGGGTGTAGTTTAATAAAGGGAAGACGAAATTATATTTCTCCAAACTAGTTTCGAAGACTGTATGTCTTTATCATCAGTGGAAAAATCGTCTTGGTAAGATGAAGTAAAAAGAAACAAGTGTGTAGTAATTTTGAATGTTTAAAATTCCTAATGAAGTGTTTGGTAGTAAGTGCGCTTGTAATATTTGTCATTTGTTTGGAAAAATAATGTGGTATTGATGATGGTGTCTTCGTGGGATTAGGTACTTAAGTGAAGTAATGGAAGTGAGGTACTTGTTAGAAATATCTATTGTGGTGATTGATTGTAAATTTGTGGCGGTGAAACGAGGCACGGGATACGCATTAAAACGGTGTAGATTGGGAATAGTATGGTTGTTTGAAAAAAAAAATGTTTTACAAAAAAGAAAAAACGTTAGCACTTTAGCGCCATCTATGGAATGGTTTTTCATTTTTTTGCATAAATGAGGAAGTTTGGAATAAAATTTCGTAGAAAACTGCAACAACAAAAAAGTAATTTTTCAATAAACCTCGGATTATGCTATAACCCACGAAGTGGCTAAATACACATGCCATGGTACATTAACTATAAATTCAAAGTAAAATCAATTCTGCAAATTTTCATTACTTAAATAGCAATTAAAATAAGAAGTGCCTTTTCCTTAACAATAGGTGTTTTTTTTTTAGTTTGGCATAAGAATCTTCTTGTTAAGTGGTTTTTTTACTTTTTTACTTTGGTCATAAGAATCTTGTTAAGTGATTTTTACTTTTTTACTTCGGTCATAAGAATCTTGTTAAGTGATTTTTACTTTGGTAACAACCATGAACGAAATCTGGCTGTATTTTTTAATTGCAACCGCTCTACGGTTTTGCTCTTGATATAATTAGCTTCATCATGAAGTGTATTTATTAACAAAAAAATTCGGCAATTCACATAAAAAGCATTATCATGAATTCAATAGTAACGTACAATCCGATTTACCAGTAATACCATTAAAATTAGTCATAGTCTTGAGGCGCAATTAATGTTTTTTTCTGTTTTTCACGTGATAATTGTTAATAAATACAGGTTTTAGCCGTACATTAGAAACGGACGCTGGGTCATAATTTAAAAAAAATCGATCCGCACCAACAAAATAAGGTCACAAACCGCCCCCCGTTACAACACCCCTTTTTTCCGGGGGGATAATTTCCGCACTCACCTTGAAACACTTTCAAGGCGAGCCCGCGTTTTCCACATACTTTAGGCGTGACGTTGACGCGTCAGTTTGCCCGAAAAACGCGCTACGGCCGGAACTAACCTTGTCTTTGATGTGGATGGCCATTTTCGGAGTGTCTTTTGGGGGGACGCTGGTTCTCTCAAAAAACGGGAACGGTTACACCAATGTCGGCGGAATGTAACGTGATAATGGCGCTCGAAATTGACTGCAGAATACGCTACACCACCTCGGATGACACAACAGAAACGTTGTGTACGGTGGTCTCTGTTTTCGGCACGTGTGGAAAGAGGAAGGAACGAGAAGCGTATGTGCGGGGTGCTGGGCATGCGCGCGAGCTTCAGGTTGTAACGGGGACGCGGCGTTGCCAAGTTTTTTGTGGTGTGAATAAGCGAGTCGATAAATTTATGATTAAATTAATTAGTTAATGAAAGGATTGTTGAATACATTTTTATTGACTTAACAGTATTTACCATCGATGGTGGCGTAACAATCAGAGGTGTTGAGAACACGTGTCCGCGAGGCACTTGCCTTGGTTAGGATTCAAACAAATCCTAATAATGAATCATGAAAATTATTACTTATACCGTTTGTCTCACGAAAAAGGCCCCAAGCTCTAGCAACTTTATTTTTGACTTAAATTGAAACAAAAAAACAAATATAATATTAAATCGCTATAATCTGCTTGTAACAGATTTTTTTAGAGAGCGGCCATCTTGCCGTCATGACGTCATCGGCATTTTTACTTTCTCCGTTACGAAGTACGAGAAAGTATTGTGTTCGTGAAAATTTTTTTTTACTGAAATATCCGTTTTGGGGTCCCTAGATGCCACTTCAACAATTTCTGGAAAAAAAAATAAAGTCGTTCGAGCTTGGGACCACACGGAATATCTAATCGACAAAATTACGAGTAGTTTGTATCCCGACAATAAAGCCTACATGCCCTTGTTGGGGTTGCCACCTCAGACTTAAGTCTCGTCCGGAAACGATGAACCAAAAAATGCAATTTTCAACAAATCTCTTGAAATATAATCGAAAGAAACATTTTGTCGTTAGAATAATTTAATTTCGCCAACGCGTATTTAAAAAAAAATTATTTAATTGACACTGGACGTTTACTTCGTGATACATAAAAAAAATCGAGTAATATTAACAAAGAAAGTGTTTTATTTATAAAAATTATTTAAATATCTTTACATTTCGCATATTTTAACGGTTAAAAGATGCATTTCTGTCGGCGTATTATCAAGTTATGAACTGTCGAACATCGAAATTTATCTAAAAAAATATTTTTTTTTTTACATTTTTAAATAACTTTTGGAAAACAAACATATTGTCATTTGTATTACTGTTTTTTTACATTTTTTAAATAACTTTTGGAAAGCTAACATATTGTCATATGAATTACTGTATTACTCTCAACGATAAGAAATCAATTGTCCTTCTGGAAATGTGTTACGTCCATGCATATTCCATCATCGGCATGTTTAATTAAGTCTAATGGATGGAGTCCTAATTAGAACGTTTCCAAGTACTGAGACAATTCATTATGAAGAACATTCATAACCTAATGTTCCAATTTTTAGTTTCGTCAGTCGTACCAATCATCTAGGAATTTATTGTAACTTCGATTTAAATTAATTAAACACTTTTGGTAATCTTTAATAATTAGAAAAGTTACATCATTCATACAATAGTAATAATTTAAGTTGTTTGTTAAGAGCTTGTTACTTCAAAGATTGCGTCCATCTATACACTCGTTAATTCTTAATTGATGTGTATTGTTTGCAAAAGAATCAATTTATTTTACAAAATGGTAAGTTTTGAGTGTAATTTTTGCCACATAATAAGAATAAACTTTATTTCTTACTTTTTGAAAGACATTTACAAAATAATAAGACAATTACAAATACACAGGTAAGAAAATGGCGAGAACCTCACAGAACAAAAAAAAAATAAGAACCTGCTCTTTTCCTAAAAACCCCAAGCATGGCAAAAAAAAACGTTAAACGTAAGAAAAACAACAACACTCGACAACGCCGCGTTGCGGTCTTTAATCATTTCGTTTTTTATCCGCCATCGTCACGCAAACCTCTGCATATTTCCCATGCCCAGGGGCATTCCCGGAAATGACCAATCGATGACCAAGTTTTCCTTCACCGATCTGACGGATTTAAATTTGAATATTCGCCACGCAATTAGTGATTGGCTTTCAAAATTCGAAGAAGTGATGACGATTTTTCTCAGCAGCGTTGGTCATTGAATGAGTAATTTGCTGGAGCGGCCGAATATTTAATTGAGTTTACGGATTGATCGTTGTTTCGAGTCAACTTGTTCATTCGCAATAATTTGTTTACACATCCGATTGTATCATTAAAACGGATGCCCTTGAATGTCTTGTTTTTTTTAAAGTATGACGGTATTGTATTAGAATGTGTGCATTATAATAGTGTTATGCGCCCGCTAATAGATTAGTCGGTAATTAATCGTATGCAACTACATATACAAACAGCCTAGTGTACAATATACTACCGTGGACAAAAAAATATCATTTCTTATTTTTTAGTGTTGTGAATTTGACTTATGTAACCTTAAAATTTGACAGTGACAGTAATAATTAGCTTAATAAGTTTGTGGAGATAGGATTCTTCGAATCGTGCATTTCGTGGCCGATATACTTTCGTTCTTCCATTATAGGATGATTTGAAAATTTTCGTTCTCATTTGATTTCGACGCAAATTTAATTAAATTAATTCAAAAAACGAAATATAGCCTGAATATATAAATATTCAACCTGTTCGTAACTCTGCAAGCAGTCTTACTAAGACTATAAACAAATAACTTATTGAAACAACTACTTCCCTGGCTATTTTTATGTATTACATATTTTTTATTTTTTTGGTTCAGTTTTATAATTTAAAGTTTTCAAATTCAATTTAGTTTTATTTTTCAAGTTAGTCCTGTGGGTAGAAATAAGGGATCTTAAACCAATGTTATTTCACTTAGTACTTAGTACTAGTAATAACGCAAATTTCTTTTGTATCATTCAATATCCGGCGTGGCACTAGCCAGGGAAGTAGTTGTTTCAATAAGTTATTTGTTTATAGTCTTAGTAAAGACTTAATTTGCTTGCAGAGTTACGAACAGGTTGAATATTCATTTATTCAGGCTATATTTCGTTTTTTGAATTTATTGAAAGGATTAATTAGTTTAAATTTGTTTACTTAAATGTGCTGTAAAAATCTGAAAATAATAGATGCTGTTGCAAATGTAGATATAATTAGTATATATTTATAAGGTTAAAGATGCAGCTAATAATATTCACAGTAATTTCAAAGAATTTATTTACAAATCACACAACCAATACAACAAAGTAATTTAACAGCCTAACGTAAATATAATTTTATTCGTCGTACTCATAATAAACGTGCGTTTAAACATTTAAAATCAAGTCCGAACGTAATTGTGTGCGCATGATTAAAAATAAAGCCACAGTATAAGTAATACCCTTAAACATTAAACTTTGAATAAACAGGAATGTGCATCACAATTGAACCCTCATCTTCCGCCTCCACCAAACATTTCAAGTAATCGGGTGCGATCACAGAAAACCTTCTTAAATCGAAACACAATGAAAAATATGTAAAATCGTTTCGGGGGGACATCCTACTTTAGTTAGCTAGTTTAATTTATATCCTGTTATGTATACCTAGTTTAGTTTAAAATTCCAAACCAAAATTCGGACTAGTTTTTGCCGTTCAGGCATTTGTTGATGAAGTTGTACACGCTGGCCACGTAGCTGTCCCTGTGGTAGCTGTAGTGCTTCACGTGCGGACTCTCCTCGTACCTTAAAGCTGTTACTTCAACGCCTAAGCTTTCTCGATATTTTGAAAAATGTTCTACATCCTGTAAATAATGTGTATTATCAAATTTCGAAATTTACAGTAATTTAGTCATGTCAAATCAACAATTCACCCGTGCACCCATGAATTTATGGATAACATAGCCTATTTTAAATAGCAATTTCCGGTAATTTAGTCGTGTTAAATCATGTATCAATAATTCACCAATGCACCCATGAATTTATGGATGACGTAGCCTATTTTAAATAGCCAATAAATTGTAATTTTAAGTTTACTTACGTGGCAAGGAATTAAGTCATCGGCTTTTGAATAAATAAAATGCTGTGGCCATGTGTTCTTCTCATGTTTCAGTTTTTCGAAGGGATCAGATTGAATGCACTTCTTGGGATTGATGTACTTATTTATTATCTGAAAAGGAATGATGAGAAACGTTACTATTGGTTCATCATATCTAAATTGAAAACTTAACTACACTTTAACTACAATTGTAGTAATTGTAATTGTAATGTACATAATCTGTCTAATAATAGACCCATTTCTCTTTCGGTGAAATTCTTTCCGTTGGTACGTTTATTTTGCTTCATTTCATGAATATCACTTGCGATTACTGAGAAAATGTCACGAAAATGACGTTTGTTAATCACCACAAAATTTTAATGAAATTCCCTACATCCCATGTTACGAAATCATCTGTTATATTTATGAATACGATTTTATATTTAACGATAGTTATATTTTAACGGCCCATTACGTAATCAAACATTATATGAATCTTTAGAATAGTTTATTATGTTAAGACCGTTAGGTTTACAATCGTCCAGTATGAATTATGAATACGGGCTTAAATGACTAAATGAAAATTTGATAATGAAATAGATTACCTCACAGATCCATATCATCGAGCAAACCATTGTGATCAAAAAGGACATGGGGAAGTTGTACATAAAGTTTCCTCCTAATATTGCAGAGATCGCCTTGTAGAGACTCAAGATTCTCCTCTTTCCGGGCGCCGAATCAAATATAACTCCTTTAATCTGAAATACAGAAACATGTATTAACAATTCTAATTGGAGCATTGAGGACCCCATCATGTATTACATTCTTAATGATGAGGTGGCAGTAGTTCCACAATTTTCTAATACTCCACTCACTTGTATTGGTTTAGGACTGTTCTCCAGCGCCAACGAGAAGTTCTGGTAGAGAAAAGCTCCGCCGTTCGAGAAACAGTGGACTATAACGGGGTGGGTTTCGAAATTCAGGTCCAGCAGCAGCTTCACCAGTTTCTGGCCTATCGTGATCATGTGATATCGTTTCCAGAAGAGGCATTTCACCGGCGCTATATACCTTAACGTAATCAGTCTGCAAGTAATGCGTGGAAATTGAGTGGAACCATTTTTTAGGAACGAATTAAAATTAATTTATGCATCGTTTGACATGAAAACGCTGTTTGAGCATGTGTGGATGAGCTGGCAACTGATTTAAAAAATAATAATTTGTGTTCTAAAAGGTGATATCGAATAAATTTGGTAATTACCCAAGCAGCATTTTTAGTCGTGGCTACAATTATAAGTTTTTACTAACTGCCGCAGGCATGTAATTGCTAATACGGTCCTATTACGTGCCTGGGACCACAATGGAGAACAATTTTCGGGTGAGTCATTCCGGCCACCAATCTGGAATTTGACGACTTAAAAAAATATCTACCGATAGTTTGAAATGGGGTCATTAGTACTGTACACATGCATATACAGTAGTTCAGAAAGTTGAAAATAGTTGGCAGCATATTTTCTGAAAATAGGGATAATAATTGATGTAATAATAGTATATTATGCAACGACCACATTATGACACTTATTAATGCATGAGTACGAAGTTTACAACTCGAGCGAGCCTGCGAGCGAGTGTTGTAATTCGTAAGAATGCATTAATAAGTCATAATGTGGGAGTTGCATACATTGTTTTTTCTACGGCCATATAGATTTTTATTTATTTTTTCTATTCTTGGGGTAAATTGTAAAAAAATGCAAGAGAATATATTTTTATAAAAATGTATATACTAGTTTAATAAAAAGATAAGCAATTAACAAAGATTGGCAATAGTACCATAAATAGACAATTAAATAGAATTTTGCTTTTCAGGATTAACAAAATTAATAATAGTAATTCCTGTACAATTGTACAAATCGTTTTATATTGCCAATCCGTCAATAATTTATATGCTTTTTCACAGTACTTCCTGGATTTTGTTGGAAGTAAATTATCGCAGGCTTCTTTTGCCTTTTCCAGTATATCAGGTGGTGTTAACTGAATCGCACTGTCGCTGTGACTCACTCATTTTATAATTATACAGGAAATTATTTTGACTGGTTACGAGTATTATGTCAAAAGTGACAACTGACCGACCAATGCTGATGCAATGCTATTTAATTTTCGCAATTATTTGTAGCTCGTTGCATTATGAAAATTTGAATCATTATGATGGTCATAATGATTCGAATTTCTGAATCGTTATGAATGAATTATAACATGGCCGTAGAAAAATTATGTTTTTCCGCTACCGACAAAGTAAATAAGCATTGCATGCATGGTTACAGGTACCGTAAGTGGCTGATAACATTCGTGGTGTTTGTTGTCCTTGACGATGGAACTTAATTTTTACTTACGGACCTAGGAAACTAATAAACAGCAAAAAATACCTACAGCATCGGCATCCTTTTTACATAACCACTGCTTAAAAGAGTCGTAACAGGACATATACCTTTTTCGATTTTGTCGGTAACAGATGCTAACACTCAACATTCGCAGCTTCGTTTGCATCCATGCCCGCAAAAACTGTCACTGGATTGACAAAAACAAACAAAATTCGACATTGTTTTCTCGGTTGCTGGGTTACCATAGGATACATGGGTGACTATAAACATTTTACAAGCCGTATTTTAGAATATTTTCTGATCTTTTTTAAGTATTATATTTCCGGTAGCGGAAAAAAATTAATAAGCAACACGGAACGTAATGACAATGACAATAACATTTTCGGCAGGCGACGAGCCTGACGTCATTACGTTCCTTGTTGTTTAAATAACTATTTTCTCTTCAAAAATTTTGAGTGAAATAACTCTTTTCGTTCCAAGAACAATTTTTTCATACTTTGGAAAAAATGGCGAAAATCATCAAATGACCAAAAAAAAATTTTTCGAAAAAATAATTACTTTACACACTTTTTTTCGTCATTTACAACTGTCATAAATTTTTTCAAATTTTTTTGAGATCCAATATTTTTTTCATGCATTTTTTTTCCAGTGGGAAAAAATAAGTACAACGCGCACAGACAGACAAACAAACAAACAGACAGACAGACAGACAGACACACAGCAGTCAGACAGACACATACACACTCTCTCGCGCGCGCAAAAATTTGGAGTGAAATAACTCTTTTCGTTCCAAGAACAATTTTTCCATACTTTGGAAAAAAATGGCCAAAAACATCAAATGACCAAAAAATTTTTTTTCGAAAAAATAATTACTTTACACACTTTTTTTCGTCATTTGGAACTGTCATAAATTTTTTAAAATTTTTTTGAGATCCAATATTTTTTTCATGCATTTTTTTTCCAGTGGGAAAAAATACGTACAACGCGCACAGACAGACAGACAAACAAACAAACAGACAGACAGACAGACAGACACACAGACAGACAGACAGACAGACAGACAGACAGACAGACAGACACACACACACACACACACACACACACACACACACACACACACACACACACACACACACACACACTCTCGCGCGTGCAAAAATGTTGAGTGAAATATCTCTTTTCGTTCCAAGAACAATTTTTCCATACCATGGAAAAAATGGCGAAAATCATCAAATGACCGAAAAATAATTACTTTACACACTTTTTTTCGTCATTTGGAACTGTCATTCAATTTTTTCAATTTTTTTGAGATCCAATATTTTTTTCATGCATTTTTTTCCAGTGGGAAAAATACTTACAACGCGCACAGACAGACAAACAAACAAACAAACAGACAGACAGACAGACAGACAGACACACAGACAGACAGACACACAGACAGACACAGAGCAGTCAGACAGACACACACACACACTCTCGCGCGCGCAAAAATTTGGAGTGAAATAACTCTTTTCGTTCCAAGAACAATTTTTCCATACTATGGAAAAAATGGCGAAAATCATCAAATGACCAAAAATTTTTTTTCGAAAAAATAATTACTTTACACGCTTTTTTTCGTCATTTGGAACTGTCATAAATTTTTCAAATTTTTTTGAGATCCAATATTTTTTCATGCATTGTTTTTCCAGTGGGAAAAAATACGTACAACGCGCACAGACAGACAAACAAACAAACAGACAGACAGACAGGCAGACAAACAAACAAATAAACAGACAGACACACACAAAATGTTTTTCCAGAAATTGTTGAAATGGCATCTACGAACCGCAAAACGGTGGTTTCCGTAAAAAAAAAATTTGAAAGAATTTTCACGATCACAATACTTTCTTGTTTTTCATAACGGAGAAAGTAAAAATTCCAGAAATTGTTGAAATCGCATCCAGAGACCTCAAAACGGATATTTCCGTTAAAAAAAATGTTGATACAATAAAAATTCTCGTAATGGAGAAAGTAAAAATGTCATTTGGTTTGAAGAGCCAAATTTAAAAAGTACATCAACATATAATTCAAATAGTACCAACTTTCTTATTTTATGGAAGTCATATTTAATTTCAATGTGGTTAACAGCGGCGGCTCGTGGATGTTCGGCGGTTAGGCAACGGAAGAAAATTTGACCGAAAATTCAACGGAATATTTGCTTCCTCTAAGTAGTGCAGGCATCTTTGTCTTTGCCTCACCTACGGAAATCCACGAGCCGCCGCTGGTGGTTAGACAGTATTTAGGATTTCCCATTTTCGTTTTTACTGTATAGTCTTGCTATTTGGAAACAAAAATGAATAAAAAGCAATTTTGACGTCTTGACTTTAACATTTAATCGGTTTGAAACATATCAAAATCGAAAGCGTTTAGAATTCGTAAAGCACACGTTTTGCCCTTACAAAATGCATGCACCGTGGACACACTTTACGATTAAAAGATTACAAGCGTAAAACTGCAATTTTTGGATTGATTTTCAATCAAAACAGAGAAAAAAATTTGGTGATTTGCATGCAAACAATTTAAATTATGGTAATATTAGTATACCGAATGCATACATTTACCATACAATAACGCGTCCTTCAATGACGATGCATGAACTTAACATTTAATTTTCACACACGTGTAATAATCAATTCATCCAAAAAAACGTACATTCATGAATTCTTCTGAATTAATCATCCAGTAACCTTTGGTAGAGGTGCGCTCAAAGAAGTGCAACAAATGATGAATTCTTCTGAATTAATTATCCAGTAACCCGTGGTAGAGGAGCGCTCAAAGAAGTGCAACAAATGAGGAACTTTGTCAACACATCTACTAGGAACTTTTCATGTAAAATTTGTAACCTTTATTTTTCGGACAATATTAGTCACAGCCGTTAATGGGGGAATCACGGATCACCGATTACACTTCCGCACATCCATATACATGTACAAAATAACCCAAATAGACTTCAACATTAATTTTTGTGTGGCAGTTTTAAACGTGTACTTACCCTTTTTCCTCGTATATCTGCGAATACTTGGCGAGGTACTTGTCCTGACAGCCGGCCCATCCGAACAGCAGGATGACCGGTATCTTCTCCTCGTTGACGACGAAGACGTAGTCGCTGTCGCCGTTCTGGCTGTAGTTAAAATTGCTGTTCGGAAATTTGATGTAGTATTCGAGGCCCTCGGCGTCGGACATGGCTCGGACGTGGCTGTCACATTCGGGCCCGTGTTCGCGGAGGATTATCGATCGCGGCGGAGGCGTCGCGGCGCAACTACTCACGCCGGTACAACGCCGTCCGGTAAATACCTGTAATTTTTGGCGTGCGCGCGAACGCGCGGTTTCTATAATCGTTTTTTGGTCCAGACGTTCCGGAGCAAAAAACTTATCCGTTAATTACAAGTGAATTAAATAGAAAATCGAAAATATTAAGGTGACATCATCTGTCATATTAATCAAACGTCATATCGTCGGTGAAGCAATACCGCCTATCTCGCATTTGCCAAATTTGACGGGAAAAGATTATGTAGTACTAAAATCTCAATTTTGATCCAAATTTCGGTTAGGCAATATTACGATATGATTCTTTTAAATCACGTTAAGAGATGGCTGCTATAGATCTATTCACGAGTAAGGGCGGTTTGTTCACGAAAATGTTATAATGTGCGCATTATTTAATTCTATGGGCAGTATTAATGGGGCACGTGTTTAATACGCTTATTAAGAAATTGAATGTTAAATGTACCCCATTAATGCTGCCCATACAATTAAATAATGCGCACATTATAACATTTTCGTGAACACAAGTTTTTAAACATTTTACATTCGAATTTCCACGCCTCGTCGCCATCTATTCGACGATGGCGGAACTACTAAGTGGTGTTTTTGAACAGCGCCAAAATGCTCGAACTTTATCCTTATAATCAAAGTGTTAATATTCAGAAATGCGCTGTACACGAAACGATGGGCTATTTAATTCCGAATCGAATGGTGTATAAAATAGCTGAGGCAATTTAGTGGTTTTCTCGTAATTTGCGAATGAAAATTAAGCACGACACACTTACCGACATTTACAGTTGACTGTAACTTAAAATCTAAATGCACAACAATTTGCTATATTCTTCAATGAAATACGGGTCCCAATACTTATTACTGATTATTCAATTAACTTTTTATATTATTAATGCATTACAATAAGAGAAATATATGAGGAATCCTAATCTTAATAGAGGGTACCCTCTGTTATCGTGGGGATAAACTACGTCTTCATTTGTGGATTTAATAATTGTTTTAATAATGAAAGAATATTTAAAAACTTAAGAAGACTGTTATCTTATAATAAAATAAATTTACTTGAAGATATTTTCATATTTAAATTGCAGAAACAATACATTATAATATATCCGCCTAATCACAGGCAACCCGATAAACGCATAACTACTTTAAAAAACTTCAAATTTTAAAGGTGACAGTGACAAAACCATAAGTGTAATCTAATCCTCAGTAAAGCTTAAAAAATTGTGCGAATATTTAAGTATTTAAATTACAGAAATAATTATATTACATAAACGCCTACTTACAGACAATGCAATACACGCATACATAATGTTAATTTATTACTAAAAACTTGACAGGGACAAAACCATAAGTGTTATCTTCCGTAAAGCTGAAAAAATAATGTGAATATTAAAGTATTTAAATTGCAGAAATAATTATATTATATAAACGCCTGCTTACAGGCAACCCAATACACGTATAATTAATAATGATTTATTATTTAAAACTTCAAATTTTAATCGTAATAGGGATAAAGCCATAAGTGTAATATTTTTAAAGCGTTGCTAACGATTACACTAATGCCTGTGTCCCTGTTATATTTAAAATTAGGAATTTTTAATAAAAAATCATATTAGTTATAGTATATTGGGTTGCCTACAAGTAGGCGTTTATATAATACCATTGTTTCCGCATTTTAAATACTTAAATATTCCCACTATTTTTGAAGCTTTACTCAGGATTACACTTATGGTTTTGTCCCTGTTACGTATAAAATTAGAAGTTTTTAATAATAAATTAATTCGAGTTATGCGTATATCGGGTTGCTTGGGATTAGGCGTGTATATTATAAAATATTGTTTCTGCAATTTAAGTACGTAAATATCCACAAGTGAATTTATTTAATCATGAGACAACATTATTTTTAAGTTTTTAAATATTCTTTTATTATTACATCCACAAATTATTAAGTAGTTTATCCCCACGATAACAGGTAGAAACCTATAACAAAAAATCGTTGTAGAATTTTAAAATGTGACATTTACGGAACATGCAACTGCTTGTCATGGGCCGGATTCGTAGGGGTCGCGGGCCGCATTTGGCCCGCGGGCCGTAGTTTGGAGACTCCTGTTATAGACAATAAATATTTTCAATAATCGAATTTTTTAGGAGCTCGGCTATTACCTCTAAGTGTTTTCTTATCATCCAGGTCAAAGGCTATTGGGATCATAATAAAGATAAGTGTTTTCTTATCGTCTGGCCGAAAGAGTTTACGGCATTCAACAGTTGTTATTGGTCGTGTAAGTTAATATACACATTTCGAAACATATGTCTTCATTAAACGCCGAAGAGAGTTTTTAATTTCATTGGGTTTAAGTAACAATTACTAATACAGTTTATAAAACACGAGTTTCATAAGGTAGGTTTTATCGTACGACTCGTAGACACCAGTGACGGTTCGCGGGTTTTTTTTTTCTGGTACGGTGGTAATACAGATAGGTAGGGTCAGTTGCAGAGACCGCACCTATCTGTATTGCCACCTCTTGTTCCTCGGCTGTACCAGAAATAACCCCGCGTACCGTCACTGGTAGACACTTACGACACCTGAATATTTTATATTTTTCGACATTTGTGCACGTTTTATTTACACGGTGGTTGGTAACCGTAGTTTCACCTGTGAGAAACTAAAAAATTGTGATCGCATTTAACGTTTACAATCAATTATAGCACTCGTACAATAATGAACAATTACGTTACGGTTGCTGTTATAGCGTCATTATCAAAGTATCAACGATATGTTTTGTAGTAAAAAAATGGCACCTAAAGCAGAGTGGCAGAAGTTTGCAATCAATTATAGCACTCGTATCGTAATAATAATAAACAAATTCGTTACGGCTTTCATTATCAAAGTATAAACGATATGTTTTGTAGAAAAAATGGCACCTAAAGCAGAGTGGCAGTCGAGTTTGGGATTTCGGTATCCCGAAAATCGCGATGGTCCCAACAATAGCGTCGACTCCTGGTTGGAAGACAGAAGAAGACATGACGGCGCTCAAGGGTATTGGCGGGTCTATGATGACTTGTATGACCTTACGGACTTTATAGACATGCATCCAGGTGGCAGAAGTTGGCTTGAACTTACAAAAGTGAGTTAAATGACGAAAATAAATGGTAGATATAATAATCAGCAGCCAGCCGTCTCTGCAACTGGCCCTTCCTATCTGTATTACCACCTCTTGTTTCTCGGCCGTACCAGAAAAAGCCCCGCGAACCGTCACTGGTTCAGCACGCAAAGATCCATTGATCAAAGTATATATAGAATTGTACCAAGCACTCGAGGCGTGTTGCGCAGTGACCATCTTAAATTCAATTGGCTCCGGAGATTTGTTGTCGCGTTCTCTCACTTTCTCACTCTGCGCAAACTTAACCCCCTCGAGTGGCCGGTCATACTGTACGTATCCATGCACTTATTTCAAATGTAGCTTTAGACGTGGGTATAACATTATTTAATGACCGTATTATATTTTAGGGCACCGATATCACGGAAGCCTTCGAAGCCCACCATTTATCAAGCAGGCCGGCGGCCATGTTGAAAAAGTTTCACATTCGCGGTGCTGCCACGCCACGCCACGCGCCGTACACTTTTAAAGAGGACGGATTCTACAAAACTTTGAAGAGAAACGTCGTCGCGGAGTTGGCCAAAATGCCCAACAAAAATGAGGAAGCGCGCAAGTCAAATTACATGTCCGACTTGTTGGTCGCGGCGATGTTTACGACCTGCATATTGACCTGCAAATTTTGGTCGTTCGGACTGGCCATCTTGTCCGCCGCATTGCTCACCTGGACAACCATTTCCGGACACAATTATTTCCACAGGAAGGACAACTTCCGGATGTACTACTTTGACTTATCGATGATGTCGTCGAGGTAACGTAATTATGACAGTATCGATAGTACGGTGGATTTCACAAATACTTAAGCAAGATTTTTCGTAAGTTGGTGTTGTATTTTCAGCTGTGTAAACGTTCTTTATGCGCCATTGTCTGTCACTGTATATTAAAATATAAATGGAGGATTTAAGGTGAAAATACATCAAAATTGAAAAGAATTTGTTAATAAACATTGCATATTAACAAAATGTGTAATGTAATTAAATTATGCATTTTGATTACCATTTGAAAGATCGTTTATAGTACAATCGCGGTGACAGTGGCTTTTTCGATCTAATAATCGCGTCTGGATAAATATCTATACTCGTTCAAAGGCTTAAGAAAAACGAAATGAAATACGGAACGTATGTTGATATGTAAATTCAAGGGCTAAGTGCAACGTATGTCTTTTCTCATTCTATTCTAACCTCAAAATTCACGCTTTGACCGTCTCCGTTTTCAATTTAGTCAAGAGCAGAATTGATTGTATCCATTTCATTAATAAAAAGGTTAAATTTAATGACCAATTTCCAGTTGTCTTTACCGATTGCCGAAAAATGCACTCGCAAAGTTTCGTCGGGAAAATATTTGCACGCTCGTGAATTTTTAAACATTTTTTTTTTATGGACATACGTTTACTAGAAACTTAATTCAGGCAACATGGAGCGATGAGTCACTGTCACCTCTGCGCGATTGTACTATACATAGCCGAAAATATAATACCAGTGTTACGTCAATTTAAGCCAGGATTATATATATATATTACCACCTGTGAGAAAATCCACTGTAGAGTAGTAATCACTAAAATTCTGTTGAACCTGAATCTGGTATGAGTTACCGGTCGCTGTTACTTCAAGATGATGTTTTTAATGCCTGACAGGATTTCTAATTTAATTGATTGTATGTAAGCAAAATGCTTCACGATTTAGTCTTGTTAGCTGCAACAGTTTTAATGCCTGACAGGATTTCTTCTAGTATGAAGGCTATGCTCCACGATATATTCTTACTGGCTATTGGCGGCTTAGCCCTAGTTACTTGGAGCTGCATTATAGCCAGACCTGGCGAGCCTGTCAGATCTGTCATTACATTCTTAAGTTCCTTGATAATGTCTTGTCTAACGGCCAATAAATACAACGGTTAGTAATCATGGTGATATTTGCGACCGTTACTACGTGGTGATTCATTATAGAAACATAAACATAAAACACTTACTAAGTTTTTTACCACAATTTATTTGATGTATGTACAAATATTACGGTTAGTACCCACCAATGTCTAATTATTGAAACTTTCGAATTAATTTTTAGAGATTGGAGGATAAGTCACGCCCTAAGCCATCATTTATGGACCAATACCATTTACGACCTGGAAATTTCAATGTTTGAACCTAATTTGGAATACCTGCCAACGAGGAAGAAAAACTACATGTCTTTGATTATCGCTCCGTTCGAATGGTTATTGCTCTTCCATAAATCATTTTACATGAGGTAAGAATTTAGAAATAGGGTATTAAATTAGGTTAATTAAAACTTACACTATAAGAATAGAAAATATTAAACATACATCGTTTAATTAGCTATATTAAACTATAAGGTCATCATTTTTTTAAATTTTTGTAAAAAAAAAAGAAATCATTTTCAGAGTGGCAGGTAAAAAAGTTAGTGAGCTGTCGAGAGCGAATTTGATACCTTTCACGATTCCTTTGTTGATGTACACGTTTGGAGGACAATCTTTGCTGCCCACTTTATTCATGTGGAACGTCATCGTTTTTGCGTCGAGCTTTTATTTTGGATTTATTGGACTTAATGCTGCTCACCATCATCCGGACATTTTTCATGACGGAGATGCAGTCAGGTAAAACAATTACTTAATAATAATAATGATTATCATACCCGAACCATAATTAGGATACACCTTAATTTTAAGTACTTTCATTAAATTAAATCAAATTAAATTCCTTTAAAGATGATGACATCACAACGGCAATGATGGTTAATGATTGGAATACACCTTAATTTTAAGTACTTATTTGAGCAGTGATGGCTTGCAGAGGTAGCAATACAGATTAGGTATGGTCGGTTGCAGCTCATCTCAGCTACCTCAGCCGTACCATGAGTCATCCCGTGAGCCGTCACTCAACCATCTTTGTCATCTTTAAAGGAATTTATCCAAAATTGGGCGTAATAATCGAATTACAGTGGTCATTTGAGCCATGTAATGTTGCTCATTACCCCCTAGTGAGAGAATAAGTTTCTCTCACGGAATGCATAGATACTTCATAGGTTTTTTGAAATATTTCAAATTCACACCACGTACGTCAAAATTTTATAAACATTGTTTCAATATTTAATGCAATTACAGATGATTTTGGATAAAATTTTATATTATACTCATGTAGAATTCCTCATTAGTATCTTAGTAAAATTAAACTTTTTCTTGCGTGACTAATTACGTACATTCCACATTCGTATAATAAATAACTATTAATTTGAGTTAATTTAATGAAATGAAATGAAAATCAAATTCTTACAATATGCATTCGTTTTAGAGATAACAAAGATTGGGGGCTCAGTCAATTAGACACGGTCATGGAGCGGATTGAAGTGAAAGCTTCCCATTTTCTGGGGCTCGTCTTTTTCGGCGACCACGCGCTTCATCATTTCTTCCCAACGTTAGACCACGGCGTGCTGCAACATCTTTATCCAGTCTTTGAAAAGACGCTGATGGAATTTGGAATTGATTTGAGGGTGACGTCCCAGCTCGAGTTGATCAAAGGGCAATTTAAGCAATTGATCAAGGATAAGCCCAACGAGAATATTACTGATTTATTGAAATACAGCAAAACTAAATAGAAACATGTAGGGATTTATTCACAGAAATGTGTCAAATATGTACAATTTAAGGTTATGATAATACTATTTTATTGTTGCTAATTTAGCTTTACAATCGAATATAATCGAAAAGTACGTTTTACAATTTTAATCTATTATTTCATATAGATGCAACGAAATTCTGTAACAACAAACACTATGACATAGTTCAAATATCACATGTATAATTAAGCTTTAAAAAAAAATTAATATATGTTCGTACTTCCCCAAGTTTGGTTGGAACAGAAAGATGATCGTCGGGCGTACGGTCCTTTCACGGTTGGAATAAACCTTATATCACTATTACCAGACTAATAACAACAGTACTAGTGGACCCAGGACAATAACATCCAATATGTACGACAACTAGCACAAAATTTAAACAATAAATTGATATTGCACTCTATTAAGCACCGCCATCTGGTTGTGTTCGCAGTAACTTGAAAGTACATTTCAAGACGTACAACCTCAGCGCCGTTTCCATTGATGTAAACTTGTAAAACAATATATATTTATTAACAAACTGATGAGAACAGTACCAGTCAGCCATCCAAAATTTTAGACCCAGGACAAAAGCATCCAACATTTATGCGAACTAAGCGCAGTTTAAATAATATATTCAAAGAAATAATACGATATGTGGCGCCAGCTAGACTTCATTCGCAGCAACTAAATGGATCCATTGAAAGGACATTTCAAGACATACAACTTACCGCCGTTTCCATTGATGTAAACTTGTACAACAATATGTATTTATTAACAAACTGATGACAACAGTACCAGTCAGCCATCCAACTTTAAACCACGACAAAAGCATCCAACATTTATGTGATCTAAGCGTAGATTAAATAATATATTCAAAAGAAATAATACGATATGTGGCGCCAGCTAGACTTCATTCACAGCAACTGAATGGATCCATTGAAAGTACATTTCAAGACGTACAACTTAGCGCCGTTTCCATTGATGTAAACTTGTACAATAATATATATTTATTAACAAACTGATGACAACAGTACCAGTCAGCCATCCAACTTTAGACCCAGGACAAAAGCATCCAACATTTATGCGAACTAAGCGCAGATTAAATTATATATTCAAAAGAAATAATACGATATGTGGCGCCAGCTAGACTTCATTCGCAGCAACTAAATGGATCCATTGAAAGTACATTTCAAGACGTACAACTTAGCGCCGTTTCCATTGATGTAAACTTGTACAACAATATATATTTATTAACAAACTGATGACAACAGTACCAGTCAGCCATCCAGTTTTAGATCCAGGACAAAAGTATCCAACATTTATGCGAACTAAGCTCAGATTAAATAATGTATTCAAAAGAAATAATACGACATGAGGCGCCAGCTAGACTTCATTCGCAGCAACTAAATAGATCCATTGAAATCGCATTTCAAGACATACAACCTCTTAAACTAAAGCAACTCATCGAAAGTGCATTTCAAGATTTACAACCCTTATTTAAACTCAACACATCCATTGAAAGTGCATTTCGAGACATACAACCTCATTGGCACTAAATAAATCCATTGAAAACGCTTTTCAAGACATACAATCTCCTTTAAACTAAAAATATGCATTGAAAGTGCATTTTAAGCCCTACAACTATTTAACGCCGTTTCCATGAATGTTTGTTCCAACCCGTTTTTCGTTTTTATAGGCATGCCTGAGCTTTGCACCGTCCCGTTACCTTTTACAAAAATGCGTGGGTGGAACCACGGTGCAAAGATTTATATTTGCACGATGGTTGGAACGGTATTGGGATTGTTTTACGTATCGGTTTGTTGGCCAGTAAATAAACAGAGGTTTTTAAATTAAAAAATATGTAGCAGATGAGCCGATGGCGATTTAAAATAAAAAATAATATATTAAATATTGTCAGCAAAGTTTTGATTGGTACACCTGTTGAGCTTAAACGAGCACTTCGCGTGCTTCGCAATTCCCAACGTGCGAGACAAAGACATGACTACAAATTCAAACAGCAACGTCTCTCCATTTTATGTTTGAAGTTCGTTATAACGACTTGGAGCGTTTTGAATGTTTTAACCGTATAGTGACTGAAAACTTCCCGAAACTCCAAGGTAAAACACTTCATAATCCTTAAACTATCGATTATCACACTTCCCCGCATTTGTACGCGTACTTTTACACAGTTTTATCCGTGTGTTCGCAAACCTAACCTAAAAAAATTTACAGCCTTTTTATTAACTTAACACACGAACATGGATGATTTCGTAAAGATAGAGAAGATCGGGGAGGGTACCTACGGGGTGGTGTACAAAGGGAGAAACAGGAAAACTGGGCAGGTTGTTGCAATGAAGAAAATCAGGTACGCTCGATCGGTTGTTTGAGTTGGAACACGATGCATGTATGTTTGTGTTGTAGATTGGAATCTGAGGATGAGGGAGTACCGTCGACTGCAATCAGAGAGATCTCGTTGTTGAAGGAGTTGCAGCATCCGCATATTGTTTCGCTGGTCGATGTGCTGATGGAAGAAGCTAAGTACGATTTAATTTTTAGTCAAGTTGGTCAATATTTTTGACTTGTTAAGTTAACACGTTCGCTGCCACCTTAATTGGGATTGCATTTACGCAAGTATAAAGTTGGACGCACTAGCGCGTCGGTGGCAGCGAATGTTTTATAACACTTGTGATATTTATAAGATTTCATAATGAACTCCTTTTATTGTAGATTATACCTGATTTTTGAATTTTTATCCATGGACTTGAAACGTTACATAGATAAAATCGAGTCTGGCAAACTGATGGATCCACGTCTCGTGAAAAGCTATTTGTACCAGATAAACGACGCCATCCTGTTCTGCCACCAGAGAAGGGTACTACACAGGGATCTCAAACCTCAGAACTTGCTCATAACAAAGGATGGAACCATAAAGGCAGGATAATTTTGTTTACCAATAATCTAAAAGCTCTAACACTATTAAACCATTTGCTTTATAATCTATAACTTTGAGTTTGGCCGACCAATTATAATGATTAATGTCATAGTCTAAAGAGACTTACCTATCTGCAATTACTGTCTAATTAATGTTAAGTTCTATTAACTGTTTTTCACAGGTTGCAGATTTTGGATTGGGAAGGGCTTTCGGAGTTCCGGTTCGAGTGTACACACACGAAGTGGTGACGCTGTGGTACAGGGCCCCAGAAATTTTGCTTGGGTCTTCTCGATATTCCTGCCCAATTGATGTTTGGTCAATGGGATGCATTTTCTCGGAGATGGCCACGAAACGGCCGTTGTTCCAAGGGGATTCGGAAATCGATCAGTTATTCAGAATATTCAGGTAATATGTTATTAACTGATTGAGGCACTTACTTCATGATAAAACGCACTTATTTAGTAAACAGTGTGATTAACTAAGTAAAAATGTGTTATTACTAAATACTAGATGATTAATTTCTAATACCAATTATCAAACACATAAACAACCACTTAAATACTGACCATTGCTACTTAACATTCATATTTTTCTTGCAGAGTATTAAAGACACCAACTGAAGAATTATGGCCCGGTGTTTCACAACTACCAGACTACAAAGCGAGCTTTCCAAATTGGACAAATTACAATCTGTCCGGGCAGGTACAAAACCTTTGCGATAACGGTCTGGATCTCCTGAAACAAATGCTGGTGTACAACCCGGCGAAGCGGATCTCGTCCAAGAAAGTAATGCAGCATCCGTACTTCGATGATCTCGATAAATCCGTGAAACCTGCTCTGTGAAGGATGCGTCCGTTTCTCTTTTGTATAGTATTAGCCTTTAAGATGTAAGCTAATGTTTAATTTTCTGTACCCGTTTATTGTTTACAAAAGTGTACTACGATAATAAATTAAGATTTTTATATTCGAAAAATTGCAAGTTTTTTTTTTAGAAAAATTACGTTTTTTTCAGATTTTGAAACGGAGAATCCAAATGCGGTTTTCAAATTTGTACTCCTTGGGTGCAATTAAAATTGGCGATTTTTAATTTTTGACGAAAGCCTGAAAAGCTACACAAGGGTCCCCCTTCTTACTTTTGCTTAAAAGCTGCATTTGAAATAATTTCCTGGAAAAACCACTGGTTCAATTCAGGCTTTCTATACGTTACTGGAAAGAGCCCTTTAAGACACTTCAGAAAATGTACTTGCACAACCACAAATGTCAATTTTAAGCCTGTGACGTGTCGGCAAAGATAAGTCAAAAATGAAAAAAATCAACTTTTTTAATAATCATCGTAGACCTTTATGTAATAACCAGCTTAATCCATTGGCGTTAAAAAAATTCATCTAGAAAAAATGCAAAATAGTTGGCAAGTCACCATGAACTTTACATGGAAAATTTTGAAAAAATTTATTTGTCTAATAAATCACGTTTGTCAAATCGTTATTATTATTGACCACCCGATTCCAATATCCCCACGAAACGTTATCAGTGTGTGAAAAAAAATAGTGCCGATTCCGTGATGCCACTGAACGGAAGGATCACTTGAGTCAAAGCAGATGCAAAGGTAAGTATTGGCTAGAAGCATATTTTATTAGTTATAAGTTTACGGTGCAGAACGTCTACCCCAAATGGATTTTTAAAATTTTACAATATTTGTATTAGGAGACGAGGAACGAAAAGAGGTATTCAGCTGGAAATACTTCACTTCAAAAATCGATCGAAGAAATACTGTTCAGAATGTGTACCCAAAATTAGAAATTATTTTGCAAATATATTACTCTTTGCATTTCTGCTCTCCTGGTCAAATTGTGCAAAATTCATGAAAAATTCGAAATTATTTTGGACGAATGTTACTCTTTTCGTTTCTGCTCTCCTGGTAGAAATTCGCAAATTTCCGTTCGAAAAATTGATCATTTTTGATACAAAATTTTAAGCCCAATATTACTTTTTTCGTTTCTGCTCTCCTGGTAGAAATTCGCAAATTTCCGTTCGAAAAATTGATCATTTTTGATACAAAATTTTAAGCCCAATATTACTTTTTTCGTTTCTGCTCTCCTGGTAGAAATTCGCAAATTTCCGTTCGAAAAATTGATCATTTTTGATACAAAATTTTAAGCCCAATATTACTCTTTTCGTTTCTGCTCTCCTGGTAGAAATTCGCAAATTTTCGAAAAATTGATAATTTTTGATACAAAAATTTTAAGCGGAATATTACTCTTTTCGTTTCTGCTCTCCTGGTACAAATTCGCAAATTTTCCGTTCGAAAAATTGATCATTTTTGATACAAAATTTTAAGCCCAATATTACTCTTTTCGTTTCTGCTCTCCTGGTACAAATTCGCAAATTTTCGTTAGCAAAATTGATCATTTTTGATACAAAATTTTAAGCGGAATATTACTCTTTTCGTTTCTGCTCTCCTGGTACAAATTCGCAAATTTTCGTTAGCAAAATTGATCATTTTTGATACAAAATTTTAAGCGGAATATTACTCTTTTCGTTTCTGCTCTCCTGGTACAAATTCGCAAATTTCCGTTCGAAAAATTGATCATTTTTGATACAAAATTTTAAGCCCAATATTACCCTTTTCGTTTCTGCTCTCCTGGTACAAATTCGCAAATCTTCGTTAGCAAAATTGATCATTTTTGATACAAAATTTTAAGCGGAATATTACTCTTTTCGTTTCTGCTCTCCTGGTACAAATTCGCAAATTTCCGTTCGAAAAATTGATCATTTTTGATACAAAATTTTAAGCCCAATATTACCCTTTTCGTTTCTGCTCTCCTGGTACAAATTCGCAAATCTTCGTTAGCAAAATTGATCATTTTTGATACAAAATTTTAAGCGGAATATTACTCTTTTCGTTTCTGCTCTCCTGGTACAAATTCGCAAATTTCCGTTCGAAAAATTGATCATTTTTGATACAAAATTTTAAGCCCAATATTACTCTTTTCGTTTCTGCTCTCCTGGTACAAATTCGCAAATTTTCGTTAGCAAAATTGATAATTTTTGATACAAAATTTTAAGCGGAATATTACTCTTTTCGTTTCTGCTCTCCTGGTACAAATTCGCAAATTTCCGTTCGAAAAATTGATCATTTTTGATACAAAATTTTAAGCCCAATATTACCCTTTTCGTTTCTGCTCTCCTGGTACAAATTCGCAAATCTTCGTTAGCAAAATTGATCATTTTTGATACAAAATTTTAAGCGGAATATTACTCTTTTCGTTTCTGCTCTCCTGGTACAAATTCGCAAATTTCCGTTCGAAAAATTGATCATTTTTGATACAAAATTTTAAGCCCAATATTACTCTTTTCGTTTCTGCTCTCCTGGTACAAATTCGCAAATTTTCGTTAGCAAAATTGATAATTTTTGATACAAAATTTTAAGCGGAATATTACTCTTTTCGTTTCTGCTCTCCTGGTACAAATTCGCAAATTTCCGTTCGAAAAATTGATCATTTTTGATACAAAATTTTAAGCCCAATATTACCCTTTTCGTTTCTGCTCTCCTGGTACAAATTCGCAAATTTTCGTTAGCAAAATTGATAATTTTTGATACAAAATTTTAAGCGGAATATTACTCTTTTCGTTTCTGCTCTCCTGGTACAAATTCGCAAATTTCCGTTCGAAAAATTGATCATTTTTGATACAAAATTTTAAGCCCAATATTACCCTTTTCGTTTCTGCTCTCCTGGTACAAATTCGCAAATCTTCGTTAGCAAAATTGATCATTTTTGATACAAAATTTTAAGCGGAATATTACTCTTTTCGTTTCTGCTCTCCTGGTACAAATTCGCAAATTTTCGTTAGCAAAATTGATCATTTTTGATACAAAAATTTTAAGCCCAATATTACTCTTTTCGTTTCTGCTCTCCTGGTACAAATTCGCAAATTTTCGTTAGCAAAATTGATCATTTTTGATACAAAATTTTAAGCGGAATATTACTCTTTTCGTTTCTGCTCTCCTGGTACAAAATCGCAAATTTCCGTTCGAAAAATTGATCATTTTTGATACAAAATTTTAAGCCCAATATTACCCTTTTCGTTTCTGCTCTCCTGGTACAAATTCGCAAATTTTCGTTAGCAAAATTGATCATTTTTGATACAAAATTTTAAGCGGAATATTACTCTTTTCGTTTCTGCTCTCCTGGTACAAATTCGCAAATTTTCCGTTCGAAAAATTGATCATTTTTGATACAAAAATTTTAAGCGGAATATTACTCTTTTCGTTTCTGCTCTCCTGGTACAAATTCGCAAATTTTCGTTAGCAAAATTGATCATTTTTGATACAAAATTTTAAGCCCAATATTACTCTTTTCGTTTCTGCTCTCCTGGTAAAAATTCGCAAATTTTCGTTAGCAAAATTGATCATTTTTGATACAAAATTTTAAGCCCAATATTACTCTTTTCGTTTCTGCTCTCCTGGTACAAATTCGCAAATTTTCGTTAGCAAAATTGATCATTTTTGATACAAAATTTTAAGCCCAATATTACTCTTTTCGTTTCTGCTCTCCTGGTACAAATTCGCAAATTTTCCGTTCGAAAAATTGATCATTTTTGATACAAAAATTTTAAGCGGAATATTACTCTTTTCGTTTCTGCTCTCCTGGTACAAATTCGCAAATTTTCGTTAGCAAAATTGATCATTTTTGATACAAAATTTTAAGCCCAATATTACTCTTTTCGTTTCTGCTCTCCTGGTAAAAATTCGCAAATTTTCGTTAGCAAAATTGATCATTTTTGATACAAAAATTTTAAGCCCAATATTACTCTTTTCGTTTCTGCTCTCCTGGTACAAATTCGCAAATTTTCGTTAGCAAAATTGATCATTTTTGATACAAAATTTTAAGCGGAATATTACTCTTTTCGTTTCTGCTCTCCTGGTACAAATTCGCAAATTTCCGTTCGAAAAATTGATCATTTTTGATACAAAAATTTTAAGCCCAATATTACTCTTTTCGTTTCTGCTCTCCTGGTACAAATTCGCAAATTTTCGTTAGCAAAATTGATCATTTTTGATACAAAATTTTAAGCGGAATATTACTCTTTTCGTTTCTGCTCTCCTGGTACAAATTCGCAAATTTCCGTTCGAAAAATTGATCATTTTTGATACAAAATTTTAAGCCCAATATTACTCTTTTCGTTTCTGCTCTCCTGGTAAAAATTCGCAAATTTTCGTTAGCAAAATTGATCATTTTTGATACAAAAATTTTAAGACCAATATTACTCTTTTCGTTTCTGCTCTCCTGGTACAAATTCGCAAATTTTCGTTAGCAAAATTGATCATTTTTGATACAAAATTTTAAGCGGAATATTACTCTTTTCGTTTCTGCTCTCCTGGTACAAATTCGCAAATTTTCGTTAGCAAAATTGATCATTTTTGATACAAAATTTTAAGCCCAATATTACTCTTTTCGTTTCTGCTCTCCTGGTAAAAATTCGCAAATTTTCGTTAGCAAAATTGATCATTTTTGATACAAAAATTTTAAGACCAATATTACTCTTTTCGTTTCTGCTCTCCTGGTACAAATTCGCAAATTTTCGTTAGCAAAATTGATCATTTTTGATACAAAATTTTAAGACCAATATTACTCTTTTCGTTTCTGCTCTCCTGGTACAAATTCGCAAATTTTCGTTAGCAAAATTGATCATTTTTGATACAAAATTTTAAGCGGAATATTACTCTTTTCGTTTCTGCTCTCCCGGTACAAATTCGCAAATTTTCGTTAGCAAAATTGATCATTTTTGATACAAAATTTTAAGCGGAATATTACTCTTTTCGTTTCTGCTCTCCTGGTACAAATTCGCAAATTTCCGTTCGAAAAATTGATCATTTTTGATACAAAATTTTAAGCCCAATATTACTCTTTTCGTTTCTGCTCTCCTGGTACAAATTCGCAAATTTTCGTTAGCAAAATTGATCATTTTTGATACAAAATTTTAAGCGGAATATTACTCTTTTCGTTTCTGCTCTCCTGGTACAAATTCGCAAATTTTCCGTTCGAAAAATTGATCATTTTTGATACAAAAATTTTAAGCGGAATATTACTCTTTTCGTTTCTGCTCTCCTGGTACAAATTCGCAAATTTTCGTTAGCAAAATTGATCATTTTTGATACAAAATTTTAAGCCCAATATTACTCTTTTCGTTTCTGCTCTCCTGGTAAAAATTCGCAAATTTTCGTTAGCAAAATTGATCATTTTTGATACAAAAATTTTAAGACCAATATTACTCTTTTCGTTTCTGCTCTCCTGGTACAAATTCGCAAATTTTCGTTAGCAAAATTGATCATTTTTGATACAAAATTTTAAGCGGAATATTACTCTTTTCGTTTCTGCTCTCCCGGTACAAATTCGCAAATTTTCGTTAGCAAAATTGATCATTTTTGATACAAAATTTTAAGCGGAATATTACTCTTTTCGTTTCTGCTCTCCTGGTACAAATTCGCAAATTTCCGTTCGAAAAATTGATCATTTTTGATACAAAATTTTAAGCCCAATATTACTCTTTTCGTTTCTGCTCTCCTGGTACAAATTCGCAAATTTTCGTTAGCAAAATTGATCATTTTTGATACAAAATTTTAAGCGGAATATTACTCTTTTCGTTTCTGCTCTCCTGGTACAAATTCGCAAATTTTCCGTTCGAAAAATTGATAATTTTTGATACAAAATTTTAAGCCCAATATTACTCTTTTCGTTTCTGCTCTCCTGGTAAAAATTCGCAAATTTTCGTCAGCAAAATTGATCATTTTTGATGCAAAAATTTTAAGCGGAATATTACTCTTTTCGTTTCTGCTCTCCTGGTAAAAATTCGCTAATTTTCGAAAAATTGATAATTTTTGATACAAAAATTTTAAGCGGAATATTACTCTTTTCGTTTCTGCTCTCCTGGTACAAATTCGCAAATTTCCGTTCGAAAAATTGATCATTTTTGATACAAAATTTTAAGCCCAATATTACTCTTTTCGTTTCTGCTCTCCTGGTAAAAATTCGCAAATTTTCGTCAGCAAAATTGATCATTTTTGATGCAAAAATTTTAAGCGGAATATTACTCTTTTCGTTTCTGCTCTCCTGGTAAAAATTCGCTAATTTTCGAAAAATTGATAATTTTTGATACAAAAATTTTAAGCGGAATATTACTCTTTTCGTTTCTGCTCTCCTGGTAGAAATTCGCAAATTTTCGAAAAATTGATAATTTTTGATACAAAAATTTTAAGCGGAATATTACTCTTTTCGTTTCTGCTCTCCTGGTACAAATTCGCAAATTTCCGTTCGAAAAATTGATCATTTTTGATACAAAATTTTAAGCCCAATATTACTCTTTTCGTTTCTGCTCTCCTGGTAAAAATTCGCAAATTTTCGTCAGCAAAATTGATCATTTTTGATGCAAAAATTTTAAGCGGAATATTACTCTTTTCGTTTCTGCTCTCCTGGTAAAAATTCGCTAATTTTCGTTAGCAAAATTGATCATTTTTGATACAAAATTTTAAGCGGAATATTACTCTTTTCGTTTCTGCTCTCCTGGTACAAATTCGCAAATTTTCCGTTCGAAAAATTGATAATTTTTGATACAAAAATTTTAAGCGGAATATTACTTTTTTCGTTTCTGCTCTCCTGGTACAAATTCGCAAATTTTCGTTAGCAAAATTGATCATTTTTGATACAAAATTTTAAGCCCAATATTACTCTTTTCGTTTCTGCTCTCCTGGTACAAATTCGCAAATTTTCCGTTCGAAAAATTGATCATTTTTGATACAAAAATTTTAAGCGGAATATTACTCTTTTCGTTTCTGCTCTCCTGGTACAAATTCGCAAATTTTCCGTTCGAAAAATTGATCATTTTTGATACAAAATTTTAAGCGGAATATTACTTTTTTCGTTTCTGCTCTCCTGGTACAAATTCGCAAATTTTCCGTTCGAAAAATTGATAATTTTTGATACAAAAATTTTAAGCGGAATATTACTTTTTTCGTTTCTGCTCTCCTGGTACAAATTCGCAAATTTTCGTTAGCAAAATTGATCATTTTTGATACAAAATTTTAAGCCCAATATTACTCTTTTCGTTTCTGCTCTCCTGGTACAAATTCGCAAATTTTCCGTTCGAAAAATTGATCATTTTTGATACAAAATTTTAAGCGGAATATTACTTTTTTCGTTTCTGCTCTCCTGGTACAAATTCGCAAATTTTCGTTAGCAAAATTGATCATTTTTGATACAAAATTTTAAGCGGAATATTACTCTTTTCGTTTCTGCTCTCCTGGTACAAATTCGCAAATTTTCCGTTCGAAAAATTGATAATTTTTGATACAAAAATTTTAAGCGGAATATTACTTTTTTCGTTTCTGCTCTCCTGGTACAAATTCGCAAATTTTCGTTAGCAAAATTGATCATTTTTGATACAAAATTTTAAGCCCAATATTACTCTTTTCGTTTCTGCTCTCCTGGTACAAATTCGCAAATTTTCCGTTCGAAAAATTGATCATTTTTGATACAAAATTTTAAGCGGAATATTACTCTTTTCGTTTCTGCTCTCCTGGTACAAATTCGCAAATTTTCCGTTCGAAAAATTGATCATTTTTGATAAAAAATTTTAAGCCCAATATTACTCTTTTCGTTTCTGCTCTCCTGGTACAAATTCGCAAATTTTCGCAAAATTGATCATTTTTGATACAAAAATTTTAAGCGGAATATTACTCTTTTCGTTTCTGCTCTCCTGGTACAAATTCGCAAATTTTCCGTTCGAAAAATTGATCATTTTTGATACAAAAATTTTAAGCGGAATATTACTCTTTTCGTTTCTGCTCTCCTGGTACAAATTCGCAAATTTCCGTTCGAAAAATTGATCATTTTTGATACAAAATTTTAAGCCCAATATTACTCTTTTCGTTTCTGCTCTCCTGGTAAAAATTCGCAAATTTTCGTTAGCAAAATTGATCATTTTTGATACAAAAATTTTAAGCCCAATATTACTCTTTTCGTTTCTGCTCTCCTGGTACAAATTCGCAAATTTTCGTTAGCAAAATTGATCATTTTTGATACAAAATTTTAAGCGTAATATTACTCTTTTCGTTTCTGCTCTCCTGGTACAAATTCGCAAATTTCCGTTCGAAAAATTGATAATTTTTGATACAAAAATTTTAAGCGGAATATTACTCTTTTCGTTTCTGCTCTCCTGGTAGAAATTCGCAAATTTCCGTTCGAAAAATTGATCATTTTTGATACAAAATTTTAAGCCCAATATTACTCTTTTCGTTTCTGCTCTCCTGGTACAAATTCGCAAATTTTCGTTAGCAAAATTGATCATTTTTGATACAAAATTTTAAGCGGAATATTACTCTTTTCGTTTCTGCTCTCCTGGTACAAATTCGCAAATTTCCGTTCGAAAAATTGATAATTTTTGATACAAAAATTTTAAGCGGAATATTACTCTTTTCGTTTCTGCTCTCCTGGTAGAAATTCGCAAATTTCCGTTCGAAAAATTGATCATTTTTGATACAAAATTTTAAGCCCAATATTACTCTTTTCGTTTCTGCTCTCCTGGTACAAATTCGCAAATTTTCGTTAGCAAAATTGATCATTTTTGATACAAAATTTTAAGCGGAATATTACTCTTTTCGTTTCTGCTCTCCTGGTACAAATTCGCAAATTTTCCGTTCGAAAAATTGATCATTTTTGATACAAAAATTTTAAGCGGAATATTACTCTTTTCGTTTCTGCTCTCCTGGTACAAATTCGCAAATTTTCGTTAGCAAAATTGATCATTTTTGATACAAAATTTTAAGCGGAATATTACTCTTTTCGTTTCTGCTCTCCTGGTACAAATTCGCAAATTTTCCGTTCGAAAAATTGATCATTTTTGATACAAAAATTTTAAGCGGAATATTACTCTTTTCGTTTCTGCTCTCCTGGTACAAATTCGCAAATTTTCGTTAGCAAAATTGATCATTTTTGATACAAAATTTTAAGCCCAATATTACTCTTTTCGTTTCTGCTCTCCTGGTACAAATTCGCAAATTTTCCGTTCGAAAAATTGATCATTTTTGATACAAAATTTTAAGCGGAATATTACTCTTTTCGTTTCTGCTCTCCTGGTACAAATTCGCAAATTTTCCGTTCGAAAAATTGATAATTTTTGATACAAAAATTTTAAGCGGAATATTACTTTTTTCGTTTCTGCTCTCCTGGTACAAATTCGCAAATTTTCGTTAGCAAAATTGATCATTTTTGATACAAAATTTTAAGCCCAATATTACTCTTTTCGTTTCTGCTCTCCTGGTACAAATTCGCAAATTTTCCGTTCGAAAAATTGATCATTTTTGATACAAAATTTTAAGCGGAATATTACTCTTTTCGTTTCTGCTCTCCTGGTACAAATTCGCAAATTTTCCGTTCGAAAAATTGATCATTTTTGATAAAAAATTTTAAGCCCAATATTACTCTTTTCGTTTCTGCTCTCCTGGTACAAATTCGCAAATTTTCGCAAAATTGATCATTTTTGATACAAAAATTTTAAGCGGAATATTACTCTTTTCGTTTCTGCTCTCCTGGTACAAATTCGCAAATTTTCCGTTCGAAAAATTGATCATTTTTGATACAAAAATTTTAAGCGGAATATTACTCTTTTCGTTTCTGCTCTCCTGGTACAAATTCGCAAATTTCCGTTCGAAAAATTGATCATTTTTGATACAAAATTTTAAGCGGAATATTACTCTTTTCGTTTCTGCTCTCCTGGTACAAATTCGCAAATTTTCCGTTCGAAAAATTGATCATTTTTGATACAAAAATTTTAAGCGGAATATTACTCTTTTCGTTTCTGCTCTCCTGGTACAAATTCGCAAATTTTCGTTAGCAAAATTGATCATTTTTGATACAAAATTTTAAGCGGAATATTACTCTTTTCGTTTCTGCTCTCCTGGTACAAATTCGCAAATTTTCCGTTCGAAAAATTGATCATTTTTGATACAAAAATTTTAAGCGGAATATTACTCTTTTCGTTTCTGCTCTCCTGGTACAAATTCGCAAATTTTCGTTAGCAAAATTGATCATTTTTGATACAAAATTTTAAGCCCAATATTACTCTTTTCGTTTCTGCTCTCCTGGTACAAATTCGCAAATTTTCCGTTCGAAAAATTGATCATTTTTGATACAAAATTTTAAGCGGAATATTACTCTTTTCGTTTCTGCTCTCCTGGTACAAATTCGCAAATTTTCCGTTCGAAAAATTGATAATTTTTGATACAAAAATTTTAAGCGGAATATTACTTTTTTCGTTTCTGCTCTCCTGGTACAAATTCGCAAATTTTCGTTAGCAAAATTGATCATTTTTGATACAAAATTTTAAGCCCAATATTACTCTTTTCGTTTCTGCTCTCCTGGTACAAATTCGCAAATTTTCCGTTCGAAAAATTGATCATTTTTGATACAAAATTTTAAGCGGAATATTACTCTTTTCGTTTCTGCTCTCCTGGTACAAATTCGCAAATTTTCCGTTCGAAAAATTGATCATTTTTGATAAAAAATTTTAAGCCCAATATTACTCTTTTCGTTTCTGCTCTCCTGGTACAAATTCGCAAATTTTCGCAAAATTGATCATTTTTGATACAAAAATTTTAAGCGGAATATTACTCTTTTCGTTTCTGCTCTCCTGGTACAAATTCGCAAATTTTCCGTTCGAAAAATTGATCATTTTTGATACAAAAATTTTAAGCGGAATATTACTCTTTTCGTTTCTGCTCTCCTGGTACAAATTCGCAAATTTCCGTTCGAAAAATTGATCATTTTTGATACAAAATTTTAAGCCCAATATTACTCTTTTCGTTTCTGCTCTCCTGGTAAAAATTCGCAAATTTTCGTTAGCAAAATTGATCATTTTTGATACAAAAATTTTAAGCCCAATATTACTCTTTTCGTTTCTGCTCTCCTGGTACAAATTCGCAAATTTTCGTTAGCAAAATTGATCATTTTTGATACAAAATTTTAAGCGTAATATTACTCTTTTCGTTTCTGCTCTCCTGGTACAAATTCGCAAATTTCCGTTCGAAAAATTGATAATTTTTGATACAAAAATTTTAAGCGGAATATTACTCTTTTCGTTTCTGCTCTCCTGGTAGAAATTCGCAAATTTCCGTTCGAAAAATTGATCATTTTTGATACAAAATTTTAAGCCCAATATTACTCTTTTCGTTTCTGCTCTCCTGGTACAAATTCGCAAATTTTCGTTAGCAAAATTGATCATTTTTGATACAAAATTTTAAGCGTAATATTACTCTTTTCGTTTCTGCTCTCCTGGTACAAATTCGCAAATTTCCGTTCGAAAAATTGATAATTTTTGATACAAAAATTTTAAGCGGAATATTACTCTTTTCGTTTCTGCTCTCCTGGTAGAAATTCGCAAATTTCCGTTCGAAAAATTGATCATTTTTGATACAAAATTTTAAGCCCAATATTACTCTTTTCGTTTCTGCTCTCCTGGTACAAATTCGCAAATTTTCGTTAGCAAAATTGATCATTTTTGATACAAAATTTTAAGCGGAATATTACTCTTTTCGTTTCTGCTCTCCTGGTACAAATTCGCAAATTTTCCGTTCGAAAAATTGATCATTTTTGATACAAAAATTTTAAGCGGAATATTACTCTTTTCGTTTCTGCTCTCCTGGTACAAATTCGCAAATTTTCGTTAGCAAAATTGATCATTTTTGATACAAAATTTTAAGCGGAATATTACTCTTTTCGTTTCTGCTCTCCTGGTACAAATTCGCAAATTTTCCGTTCGAAAAATTGATCATTTTTGATACAAAAATTTTAAGCGGAATATTACTCTTTTCGTTTCTGCTCTCCTGGTACAAATTCGCAAATTTTCGTTAGCAAAATTGATCATTTTTGATACAAAATTTTAAGCCCAATATTACTCTTTTCGTTTCTGCTCTCCTGGTACAAATTCGCAAATTTTCGTTAGCAAAATTGATCATTTTTGATACAAAATTTTAAGCGGAATATTACTCTTTTCGTTTCTGCTCTCCTGGTACAAATTCGCAAATTTCCGTTCGAAAAATTGATCATTTTTGATACAAAATTTTAAGCCCAATATTACTCTTTTCGTTTCTGCTCTCCTGGTAAAAATTCGCAAATTTTCGTTAGCAAAATTGATCATTTTTGATACAAAAATTTTAAGCCCAATATTACTCTTTTCGTTTCTGCTCTCCTGGTACAAATTCGCAAATTTTCGTTAGCAAAATTGATCATTTTTGATACAAAATTTTAAGCGGAATATTACTCTTTTCGTTTCTGCTCTCCTGGTACAAATTCGCAAATTTCCGTTCGAAAAATTGATCATTTTTGATACAAAATTTTAAGCCCAATATTACTCTTTTCGTTTCTGCTCTCCTGGTAAAAATTCGCAAATTTTCGTTAGCAAAATTGATCATTTTTGATACAAAAATTTTAAGCCCAATATTACTCTTTTCGTTTCTGCTCTCCTGGTACAAATTCGCAAATTTTCGAAAAATTGATAATTTTTGATACAAAAATTTTAAGCGGAATATTACTCTTTTCGTTTCTGCTCTCCTGGTACAAATTCGCAAATTTTCGTTAGCAAAATTGATCATTTTTGATACAAAATTTTAAGCGGAATATTACTCTTTTCGTTTCTGCTCTCCTGGTACAAATTCGCAAATTTCCGTTCGAAAAATTGATCATTTTTGATACAAAATTTTAAGCCCAATATTACTCTTTTCGTTTCTGCTCTCCTGGTACAAATTCGCAAATTTTCGTTAGCAAAATTGATCATTTTTGATACAAAATTTTAAGCGGAATATTACTCTTTTCGTTTCTGCTCTCCTGGTACAAATTCGCAAATTTTCCGTTCGAAAAATTGATCATTTTTGATACAAAAATTTTAAGCGGAATATTACTCTTTTCGTTTCTGCTCTCCTGGTACAAATTCGCAAATTTTCGTTAGCAAAATTGATCATTTTTGATACAAAATTTTAAGCGGAATATTACTCTTTTCGTTTCTGCTCTCCTGGTAGAAATTCGCAAATTTCCGTTCGAAAAATTGATCATTTTTGATACAAAATTTTAAGCCCAATATTACTCTTTTCGTTTCTGCTCTCCTGGTACAAATTCGCAAATTTTCGTTAGCAAAATTGATCATTTTTGATACAAAATTTTAAGCGGAATATTACTCTTTTCGTTTCTGCTCTCCTGGTACAAATTCGCAAATTTTCCGTTCGAAAAATTGATCATTTTTGATACAAAAATTTTAAGCGGAATATTACTCTTTTCGTTTCTGCTCTCCTGGTACAAATTCGCAAATTTTCGTTAGCAAAATTGATCATTTTTGATACAAAATTTTAAGCGGAATATTACTCTTTTCGTTTCTGCTCTCCTGGTACAAATTCGCAAATTTCCGTTCGAAAAATTGATCATTTTTGATACAAAATTTTAAGCCCAATATTACTCTTTTCGTTTCTGCTCTCCTGGTACAAATTCGCAAATTTTCGTTAGCAAAATTGATCATTTTTGATACAAAATTTTAAGCGGAATATTACTCTTTTCGTTTCTGCTCTCCTGGTACAAATTCGCAAATTTTCCGTTCGAAAAATTGATCATTTTTGATACAAAAATTTTAAGCGGAATATTACTCTTTTCGTTTCTGCTCTCCTGGTAGAAATTCGCAAATTTCCGTTCGAAAAATTGATCATTTTTGATACAAAATTTTAAGCCCAATATTACTCTTTTCGTTTCTGCTCTCCTGGCACAAATTCGCAAATTTCCGTTCGAAAAATTGATCATTTTTGATACAAAAATTTTAAGCCCAATATTACTCTTTTCGTTTCTGCTCTCCTGGTAGAAATTCGCAAATTTTCGAAAAATTGATAATTTTTGATACAAAAATTTTAAGCGGAATATTACTCTTTTCGTTTCTGCTCTCCTGGTACAAATTCGCAAATTTTCGTTAGCAAAATTGATCATTTTTGATACAAAATTTTAAGCGGAATATTACTCTTTTCGTTTCTGCTCTCCTGGTACAAATTCGCAAATTTTCCGTTCGAAAAATTGATCATTTTTGATACAAAAATTTTAAGCGGAATATTACTCTTTTCGTTTCTGCTCTCCTGGTACAAATTCGCAAATTTTCCGTTCGAAAAATTGATCATTTTTGATACAAAAATTTTAAGCGGAATATTACTCTTTTCGTTTCTGCTCTCCTGGTAGAAATTCGCAAATTTCCGTTCGAAAAATTGTTCATTTTTGATACAAAATTTTAAGCCCAATATTACTCTTTTCGTTTCTGCTCTCCTGGTAGAAATTCGCAAATTTTCGTTAGCAAAATTGATCATTTTTGATGCAAAAATTTTAAGCCCAATATTACTCTTTTCGTTTCTGCTCTCCTGGTACAAATTCGCAAATTTCCGTTCGAAAAATTGATCATTTTTGATACAAAAATTTTAAGCGGAATATTACTCTTTTCGTTTCTGCTCTCCTGAAATTATTTTGGACGTATAATACTCTGCGTTTCTGGTCGTTTCATGATTTTCGCCACTTTTTTTGACAAAAAAAAAAACAATACTCTCTCGTGCTTCGTAACCGAGAGAGTAAAAAAGTTAAGATATTAGGAGTAAATAGGAATTATTACAGGGTAATTAATTAAACAACTTCATAAACTGAATAAATTTATTAACACAAAATTATAAGTACATTCTAATATAATGTATTGTTATCACAGTGAAAATATACAGAGAAATTAGGTAAATCATCTGATATGACAAATTTCCTATTAATGATCCCATACAAAACTATCCACCCTTAAAAAAGTCTAATCCCGCTCGCTGATTATTTCCGGATTATATAAAATGTATAAATTTCAAATTACTATTAACAATTATTAACAACGAAAGCCGTATTTATCCACCATTTATAATATGGTAAACTTGTTCATATTCAAATGTAACTGTAGGTACAAATTAATGTCTAAACTATACAGGTCAAGTTGCAAAAATTTTACCAATGGGGATTGGATTAAATACTGCTATAATTATACCATGAGAAAGTTAACAATTATCTTAGTTCATATAAAATTAAAAAAAATAATAATTTTTTCACAAACGGGGGAGAAAGTTTATTTCTCAGATGTCGAAATCGTGAGAGAAATAACATTATAATCATTTCTCTCCTTGGGGAGAGAAATGGTTATTTCCATTGCGAGGTTACATTATTTGTTTTAACTGTCACAGCTGACAGCATTTTTTTTTGGGTTAGAGACGAACGTTTTACTCTTAAAATATCCCGTTTGTGAAAAAATAGTATACCTCGGGAGATAATGCTATTTTTTCCTCGGTGCGTTGTCCCTCGGGCTTTCGCCCTTGCACCTCAGGAAAAATCAAGCTTTTCTCTCCCTTGATATATAATCTACCATTAAAATACTGTAAATTATATTGGTCGTATCTTTGCAACTCACACTGCAGAACATTTAGTCCCTATTTCATTAGAAATACAGTAAGCAAATGCAGTATTTATAAAATACTGGGAAGTACAACGAAATATTTACACTGTTGAATGTAAATTTACTTTGGTAACATGTAATATCTAGCCTATGATTAGGTTTGGCGCTAGGTCCTTTAAAGCAAATCAAAACCCGGTACAAAATAGTTTCTTTCGTGGTCTGCTAGCATAAATTTTGGTCGCCTTAAAACTCCGCCATACCTTATGGTAAATTCTTTGCAATCCGAAGTCAAAGCCTACTCTTCATTTTTTTAATCTCTTAACACAAAAGGTACGAAACGTATTTGAAAAATTAAATTATTTTCTGTAAGAGGTAACAAAAGTGCTCTTGGTTTTTCAAAATAACCAGTAATAAAGTTGTAAAAAAATAAAAAACCAAAATTGACTTTTTTCGGTTATTATCGAATATTTGAAATTTCTTTTTAACAAATTATTCAGCATTAAAACACGCAACTTTGCCTTAATCCAACCAACCCTCTATCTCTTACAGTTACCGAGATAGCAATGCTATATTTTTGGTTAGCCGCATAAGGTATAGCGGGCCGTTGATGTAGGCCCACGTGGATAATCAGGAAGTACCGCAGGGTGTTCGATGAGACTTAGGGTAGCGCGCAGCTCTTCACACTATCACATACTCAGTTACTCAGATCGGGTAGCACGATCTCCGACCCGCCGACGACTTGTGTACGGTACGTACCCTTGGCCTGTTTCTACCAGACCTCGCACTTGTTTTTCGGGTTCATCTTGCTGCCCGCTTTGCACTTGAACTCGTCACTGAACTCCCGCAGGTTCGTCAGCGAACCGATCACGCGAAATTTGGCCGGCGAATGCGGATCCTTTTCGATCTGGAGGGTCGTCGCTTCCTTGGACACGGTGGAGCACCATACTTGGGCGAAGGCGACGAAGAAGAGCTGCTTGTGGGTCAGGGTCAGGCCGGGCAGGTGCGGCGGGTCGGGTTTCTCCTTCATGTACTCCAGGTAGGCGTGGTAGGCGGCTTTGAGGCCTCCGTTGTCGGCTATGTTCTCTCCCAGGGTTTGGTTTCCGTTTATGTTCTTGTTGTTGAGTTGGTATTTATCTAAAGAAAACGTGTTATTAATACACATTCTAGTATCCTATCCTAGAAGTTATCAATCATCAACTTCATCAAATACTTACTGTATTGTTTGGCGACACATTTGGTACGGCTCTTGAATCTCTCGATCGTCTTATTATTCCACCATTGATGCAAATTTCCGTTCTTATCAAATTCCCTTCCTTGATCGTCAAATCCGTGCGTCAACTCGTGCCCCATTACTACACCCATTCCGCCGTAATTCAAAGACGCTGGATAATTTGGATCGTAGAATGGATTTTGTAAAATTCCTGCTGGAAAGACCATCTGATTTTTTGTTGGAGTATAGTAAGCGTTTACAGTCGAGGGTGACATACCTAGAATTTAGAAGGGATTAGTAATTAAAAATTGGTTTAGTCTAATGCCCCCTTACACCACAGCCAATTAACTTTAATCAGTGGTTAGTTAACCGGTACTAACCATTGATTAAAGTTAATCCGTTGAGTGCTGATGACGTCTAAAGGCGTCATGTATATTCTATGATAAGTGGGCATGATGGCTTTAGGCTTCATCAACATACACACGAATTGCATTTTCATTGGTAAAGTAAGTTACAGTATGACTACACACTAACTAGAAAAAAAAATTTCATCCAGAGTACTGCTTCCTAAAACTGTTAGCAGTGAAAGGATTAATCGGCTGTGGTGACCATTTGATCATAAAAAAACTACTTACTCCATGTGGTTTTGTTTACTGGTTGGTTAATTTTTTCGAGGTTCATCCGCAATATGTATTTGTTCACTTGCACGTTGTTTTCGAAGTAGGTGTCTCGTCGAACGTCCAGGTATGAGTATCGTTCATCCAGCTGTTTGGGATCCTTAATGAAGTCGGGATAACCTAAAACAACAAATGCGTTATGTAATATATACACCACCGCGAACTAGTTTAGAACTTACCAATCATGTCAGAAATTGCATCCGCTTTAATTTCGGCTGCTTCCCGCGTTTCCTTATCCATCCAATCGAGATTTCTGAAATTATATTTGAAGGCGGTCCGTACATCATTGACCATCGTTTCGGCCTGAATTTTTGAGTCGCCTTGAAAGACCTCACGGACAAAAATTGCCCCAACAGCAAATCCTATAAGAAAATACAATTATTAACATTTCATTTCCAATTGCAATTTTAAAGCTTACAAAAAATTACTACAAAGTGTTTCATTGCTTTTTTTAAAGAACATAAAATTCCCCACATTTTGACGTTTCATTTGCAAAAATCCGTCAGAGGATTCAGAAGTTACGCGCTTGCAAACATTTGGACCAACTCGCAGCGAAAAAACTGCAATTTCTACGCTTAAAAAAAATTACCACAAAATGTTTCATTGTTTTTTTTAAAGAACATAAAATTCCCCACATTTTGACGTTTCATTTGCAAAAATCCGTCAGAGGATTCAGAAGTTACGCGCTTGCAAACATTTGGACCAACTCGCAGCGAAAAAACTGCAATTTCTACGCTTAAAAAAAATTACTACAAACTGTTTCATTGCTTATTTTTAAAGAACATAAAATTCCCCACATTTTGACGCTTCATTTGTAAAAATCCGTCAAAGGATTCAGAAGTTACGCGCTTGCAAACATTTGGATTTTCAGAAATAACCAACTCGCAGCGAAAAAACTGCAATTTCTACGCCTACAAAAAATTACTACAAAATGTTTCTTTGCTTTTTTTTAAAGAACATAAAATTCCCCACATTTTGACGTTTCATTTGCAAAAATCCGTCAGAGGATTCAGAAGTTACGCGCTTGCAAACATTTGGACCAACTCGCAGCGAAAAAACTGCAATTTCTACGCTTAAAAAAAATTACCACAAAATGTTTCATTGTTTTTTTTAAAGAACATAAAATTCCCCACATTTTGACGTTTCATTTGCAAAAATCCGTCAGAGGATTCAGAAGTTACGCGCTTGCAAACATTTGGACCAACTCGCAGCGAAAACACTGCAATTTCTACGCTTAAAAAAAATTACTACAAACTGTTTCATTGCTTATTTTTAAAGAACATAAAATTCCCCACATTTTGACGCTTCATTTGTAAAAATCCGTCAAAGGATTCAGAAGTTACGCGCTTGCAAACATTTGGACCAACTCGCAGCGAAAAAACTGCAATTTCTACGCTTACAAAAAATTACTACAAAATGTTTCATTGCTTATTTTTAAAGAACATAAAATTCCCCACATTTTGACGTTTCATTTGCAAAAATCCGTCACAGGATTTCAGAAGTTACGCGTTTGCAAACATTTGGATTTTCAGAAATAACCAACTCGCAGCGAAAAAACTGCAATTTCTACGCTTACAAAAACTTACTACAAAATGTGTCATTGCTTTTTTTTAAAGAACATAAAATTCCCCACATTTTGACGCTTCATTTGCAAAAATCCGTCAAAGGATTTAGAAGTTACGCGCTTGCAAACATTTGGATTTTCAGAAATAACCAACTCGCAGCGAAAAAACTGCAATTTCTACGCTTAAAAAAAATTACTACAAACTGTTTCATTGCTTATTTTTAAAGAACATAAAATTCCCCACATTTTGACGCTTCATTTGCAAAAATCCGTCAGAGGATTCAGAAGTTACGCGCTTGTAAACATTTGGATTTTCAGAAATAACCAACTCGCAGCGAAAAAACTGCAATTTATACGCTTACAAAAAATTACTACAAAATGTTTCATTGATTTTTTTAAAGAACATAAAATTCTCCACATTTTGACGTTTCATTTGCAAAAATCCGTCAGAGGATTCAGAAGTTACGCGCTTGCAAACATTTGGATTTTCAGAAGTAACCAACTCGCAGCGAAAAAACTGCAATTTCTACGCTTACAAAAAATTACTACAACCTGTTTCATTACTTGTTTTTAAAGAACATAAAATTCTCCACACTTTGACGCTTCATTTGCAAAAATCCGTCAAAGGATTTAGAAGTTACGCGCTTGCAAACATTTGGATTTTCAGAAATAACCAACTCGCAGCGAAAAAACTGCAATTTCTACGCTTACAAAAAATTACTACAAAGTGTTTCATTGCTTTTTTTTAAGAACATAAAATTCCCCACATTTTGACGTTTCATTTGCTAAAATCCGTCAGAAGATTCAGAAGTTACGCGCTTGCAAACATTTGGATTTTCAGAAATAACCAACTCGCAGCTAAAAAACTGCAATTTCTACGCTTACAAAAAATTACTACAAAGTGTTTCATTGCTTTTTTTTAAGAACATAAAATTCCCCACATTTTGACGTTTCATTTGCTAAAATCCGTCAGAAGATTCAGAAGTTACGCGCTTGCAAACATTTGGATTTTCAGAAATAACCAACTCGCAGCAAAAAAAACTGCAATTTCTACGTTTACAAAATGTTTCATTGCATTTTTTTAAAGAACATAAAATTCTCCACATTTTGACGCTTCATTTGCAAAAATCCGTCACAAGATTCAGAAGTTACGCGCTTGCAAACATTTGGGTTTTCAGAAATAACCAACTCGCAGCGAAAAAACTGCAATTTCTTCGCTTACAAAAAATTACTACAAAATGTTTCATTGCTTATTTTTAAATAACATAAAATTCCCCACATTTTGACGTTTTATTTGCAAAAATCCGACAGAGGATTTAGAAGTTACGCGCTTGCAAACATTTGGATTTTCAGAAATAACCAACTCGCAGCGAAAAAACTGCAATTTCTACGCTTACAAAAAATTACCACAAGATGTTTCATTGCTTTTTTTTAAAGAACATAAAATTCCCTAAATTTTGACTTTCCATCTGCCAAAATCCGTCAGAGGGCTTAGAAGTTACACGCTTGTAAACATTCCGATTTTCAAAAATTGCTAACTCTAAGACAAAACAACTGTAATTGTTAATTAGATCAGAAAAATGGCTATACATACCTAAAGCATTATTTGTATCTGACACGCAGTACCTCCATTGGGGTTCTTCGCCACCCTCGAAGCCCATAAGAGCCTTCCTTAAGCCCTTGTAAGCATCCCTGAAAGCTTTCGAAAGGCACCCAGTGAACATTCTGACAGTCTGCCATATTAAGTAATTATTTAGGATGCTGAAAATATTTTAAAAAAGGATATGCAGATATTAATGATATTAACTAACGTGATAAATGATTTCGAAAACTATTGCGTTATTTTGTTTTTTGATAAATAAATGACATAAAATGGCGAAGGCTCAGTTGCCCCCAAAATATTTGCGTCCATGTCACACTTGTTGAGGCAGTTGCGACCAGAAGGGTGTTGATGCAGTTGCGCCCAGAAGGGTGTTGAGGCAGAATTTTTTTTTTATGTATGACATGTGTAAGACTTCGTGTCTATAGCATCAATAAATGATTTGATTTGAAAAAAAAAACTGTCAACTACACTTTAGGTGACGGATACGGGCTCGCTATGGTCGATGGCGGAGCGAAGCGGAGCCATCGATCGTCATCGTCAAGTTAATGGTTGCAAATGGTAGGTGTTTATGCTTAGATTAGGATTAGTTTAAATTTTTGACGCCGGCGCAAGTGTTTTGGGCGCAACAGACACCAAACCTAAAATCTATGTCTTAGTTTCAAGTTTTAACATGTTAATATTGTTTAAAATATGGGTATATATCAATGTTATAATATAATATAGTATTGTAATAAAATGGACATCCGTAAATAAAAAATTAAAAAAAAAATTATTTACATTTTTCCTTCTGTTGTCGCGTCGTATTCTTTAATAAGAATGGTTAGATTGGATAAGTATTCAGGAGCATAAACTACCACATTCTCTTTCTTGGTTATTTTCTTTCCAACAATCCGCATGGCATCTTCGAAGAATAATCTCCAATCAATCTAAAAAAGAAAAAAAAATGTTTTGTATAATAACGATTTGCTTTGTTCTCGGGTGATTATTTCAAAATTGGTGAGGAATAATTTCTAGATTTTTGCAGGATCGTAAAGAGGAATGTATTTTGAGTAAATTTGAAGATTTTCAAGTGTGTGGCAAGTGTTTTTCTAAGTTTTCGTTGCCTCTGAAAAAGCTCAACTCAAGAATAATGTTTTGTTCTGTTCTCGAGGAGTTATTTTAAAGTCTGGTTGAGAAGCATTTTGAGATTTTTACAGAATCGTAAAGTGGAATGTATTTTGAGTAAATTTGAAGATTTTCAAGTATGTGGCAAGTGTTTTTCTAAGTTTGCTTTGCCTCTGAAAAAGTTCAACTCAAGAATAATGTTTTGTTCTGTTCTCGAGGAGTTATTTTAAAGTCTGGTTGAGAAGCATTTTGAGATTTTTACAGAATCGTAAAGTGGAATGTATTTTGAGTAAATTTGGAAATTTTCAAGTATGTGGTAAATGTTTTTCTAAGTTTGATTTGCCTCTAAAAAAGGTGAACTCAAGAATAACGTTCTGTTCTGTTCTCGGGGAGTTATTTTAAAGTCCAGTTGAGAAGCATCCAAAGATTTTTGCAGAATCGTAAAGTGGAATGTATTTTGAGCAAATTTGGAAATTTTCAAGTATGTGGCAAGTGTTTTTCTATGTTTGCTTTGCCTCTGAAAAAGTTCACCTTAAGAATAAAGTTTTGTTCTGTTCTCGGAGAGTTATTTTAAAGTCTGGTTGAGAAGCATTTTGAGATTTTTACAGAATCGTAAAATGGAATGTATTTTGAGTAAATTTGAAGATTTTCAAGTATGTGGCAAGTGTTTTTCTATGTTTGCTTTGCCTCTGAAAAAGCTCAACTCAAGAATAATGTTTTCTTCTGTTCTCGAGGAGTAATTTTAAAGTCTGGTTGAGAAGCATTTTGAGATTTTTACAAAATCGTAAAGTGGAATGTATTTTGAGTAAATTTGAAGATTTTCAAGTATGTGGCAAGTGTTTTTCTAAGTTTGCTTTGCCTCTGAAAAAGCTCAACTCAAGAATAACGTTTTGTTCTGTTCTCGAGGAGTTATTTTAAAGTCTGGTTGAGAAGCATTTGGAGATTTCTACAGAATCATAAAGTGGAATGTATTTTGAGTAAATTTGAACATTTTCAAGTGTGTTGCAAATGTTTTTCTATGTTTGCTTTGCCTCTAAAAAAGCTCACCTTAAGAATAATGTTGTGCTCTGTTCTTGGGGAGTTATTTTAAAGTCTGGTTGAGAAACATTTTGAGATTTTTGCAGAATCGTAAAGTGGAATGTATTTTAAGTAAATTTGAACATTTTCAAGTATGTTGCAAATGTTTTTCCATGTTTACTTTGCCTCTGAAAAAGCTCAACTCAAGAATAATGTTTTATTCTGTTCTCGAGGAGTTATTTTAAAATCTGGTTGAGAAGCACTTTGAGATTTTTACAGAATCGTAAAGTGGAATGTATTTTGAGTAAATTTGAAGATTTTTAAGTATGTGGCAAGTGTTTTTCTATATTTGCCTTGCCTCTGAAAAAGCTTACCTTAAGAATAACCTTGTGCTCTGTTCTCGGGGAGTTATTTTAAAGTCCAGTTGAGAAGCATTCGAAGATTTTTACAGAATCGTAAATTGGAATGTATTTTAAGCAAATTTAAACATTTTCAAGTATGTGGCAAGTATTTTTCTATATTTGCTTTGCCTTTGAAAAAGCTCACTTTAAGAATAACGTTTTGTTGTGTTCTCGTGGATTTATTTAAAGTTTAGTTGAGAAGCATTTGAAAATTTTTACAGAAAATTGCCGTTACTTACAAAGTTTGCCTTTTCTTGCAAATCAGCGATGGTCATCAAGTGATACAGCAATTCTTCATCCAGTCTTAGCTCATTTGGTGTTGTAATGTTGGCGAGGTTTGTTTCAAAATCTATTACTGCTTGCATCTGCTCCTTGGTTGAATTCGGCTCACCTCCGAGAAGTATACCAACCTGAAAATATTTGATTTGTTTGTAATTTTCTTTCGAAAAGATATTTAGAAGTAAATAAAATGCACTGGCTATACAGAGAGAGGAACAGGATTATTTAGCTGTTGGTAATTATAATTGAAGCAACACCACAACCTCTCACAAATTTCGAATTATCCAAGTTCAATTTCATGTTTAATTATTGTAGATGAAGGGCTGAAGGACATTGTCGATAGCTCTTTCTAACTTTGTAATGCTCTTTTATACTAAGGGTTGTTAGAATGAGGCACTTGGCTGACTCGTTTTAACAACCCTTAATATTAAAAGTGTTTCACCAAGTGATAAACGAGAACCAAATTCAACAAATATGCTCTTGGTGGTAGAAACGCCAAAGTGGCGGAATCTATTGCCTGAATACTGTACTGAACCAAATCCGGGTGGTTTTAACACCGACAAGATATGGACTCTGTATGTGTTCTGATGGGGGAACAATATTTAATGTTCAAATATGCTCTTTTGTATCCAAAAGTGCTATAAGCATTACCTTCGTCATGTAATCCAAATAAGCAACCAAAATCTTCTCGTGCTCCGTTTTATTCAAATAGTGATCGCGCGTCGGTAAGGTCATCCCGCTTTGATCAATTTGAAGCACGTGCCTGTTGGAATTTTTATCGTCCTCTCCCACGGCATACGAAAACAGTCCGCCGATGTTGTATTGATTTTGGATCATCTGCACGGTCTTTTGGAAGCTCCATTTCGTCACGTCGAAACTACTATTGGTGACGTTCCATCCGCCCAAATTTATGATGAGATTCAGCATGGGCTGCGCCCCCAGTTCTTCCATCGTGTCGTTCGTGTCGAGGCACGACTCGTAGAATAATTTAGCTTTCTGTTCGGCCTTCGATTTTAAAGTATCCACTGGCTGTTCTGAAACAGAATAATACAACATATTTCAAACTACGTATTTTTTACAATGAAGTCAACAAATATAGCATTATTTCCACTACAAAGAAGACTGAAATAGAGATGACAACATGCTGTTGCCACATTGTAAGGCTGTGCAGCTGAAGACATATTGTAATTATGGTATAGGTAATTAATTATTAAAAATGTGGCCTCGATTAAAATAATTACAATTAATGTGTTATTTAAAATACCTAGTGATAAATAGTAAAATAGTAATCGGTGAAGTGATTACAAGCCGTTACAAGAAACGCTATAGCCGTCCCAAAATGTCGTGACACATTGCGCAGTGTCTTTACCCCCATGCGTCACAATATTTTGGGACGGCTCTACCTACTTGAAATTACTTTCGGTATTTCAGTAATGTTATATCAATTTATTAAGGAAAGAGTGAGACGATTATATTAACTACCAACCTAGCACACGCTTGATGACCTCTTGATTTTTCTGCTCCAATTTGAGGAACGTGCTCCAAGAGCTCTTCCCATCTGGCACGGGGTTGTTTTTCACCCAACCATTGCAGGCGTAAGCGTAGAAGTCTTCGCACGGATCCACCGATGTGTCCATCGATTGAAGAATGTCGCTCGAGATGTGAATGCAGGTTTCATTTAGGCACGGCTGGGTGAATTCTTCTGAGGGCGTAGTTACCTAAAAAGTAAAAAAAAAACCCAAGTTTAGGCTTAAATACAAATGTACTTCGCGCCATAGAATCCACATCGTCAACTTTTACAGATCCAAGACTCTAACAGTTGCAATTATTTACCTCAAATCTTTTGGAACCATAAATTTGCACACGTTTTTACAATCAAGTAAGAAATTAATGTCCAAACACTAAAAATGTACCTTTAGCAATAAATAAATCCGGAGAATTAAAATCATTTTATTCTAATTCTGCATGCAGCACATTCTGAGCTGTTTCTTATTGTTTGCTCCACTCGAAACTAGTTGCAAATTCATTGCAATAATTCTGTGTCATCAGAAATGAGGAGAAAAATGATAAAGTCTTGAAGTTCTTAAAGAACGCCGCCGACTTTATTTTCTTTTGTGACTTTGTTTTTTGACTTTTCTTCATGAAGATTCGATAAAGTCCTAGAATTAAACATTATGCCGCCAACTTTATTTTCTTTTGTGACTTTCCCGCGTGTGTATATTCTTCATGAAGATTTGGTAAAGTACTAGTAGTTTATTGTTACTGGATTAAACATTATGCCATTCTAGCTACTAACCTTTGTACCCATCGTCGCTATCCTGATCCTATTATCAGCGGAATGAAGAAGTATGCCCAAAACCAAAACCACAAACAGCAGCACTCCCACCAGAAATATGAGGGCCTTCTCCAACAACGACATCTTGTTCCACATGCTGCTGCCGGTGTGATACCGTATGTGGGTCGCACTAGAACTGATACCTGCGGAATCCCAGTAGTAATTAATATACGATAGCACAAATAATACACGTACTGCATAAATAACAATATTAGATTTTAGCATATCCTATAATGCACTGTTATGTGAGTTTCAGATGGAATCAGTGCACAGTAAACATAGATTTATATCCATTACTGATTTGTATAAAATTATACATAGCATAAGCGACAACTCAATGTTTATGGATCTAATTGAAATTAAAGTTCCCAGATCCTCCTCACGACACACGCGCACTTTTTCTTGCAAAACTTCGCGTACAAACCATAATTTGCACTCACCTTTGCATACAATGTTACGGAATTACCATGATGTCCAATATTGCGTAGATATATTCTGTTCAAATGGCAATAAATTCACTTCAGTTCTGAAATCCAGTGTCTTCCAATAATATAATTAATGTAATTAGCCCTGTTATTGTAATATAATTTGTACACATGTTTATATTTATTTAATAGTATAGCTATGTTGTAAATATGTTAATTATTATAATTTCTCTGTTATTAGGCTTAATGCCTGTTGAGAATAAACGAATAAACGAATAAATAAAATATTTACAAATGTTAATTAATATCCGGTAGAACATTACAAACGTTTATAACACTTTATAACACCGTGATATTGGAAGGCATTTGAGGTATTCGACGCTTTGTTTTTTTTTTTCAGTGCACATGCGAATAAAGTTAATAAGGTGCATGTTTGACGTAGTTTTGTCGTGTTGGCAAACACGACCCACATTGTGTGTACAAGCGTGGCTTTTATAATAATGATGTAAGCTGCTGTTGAAGTGCTTTAGTCCCGATATATTTAATTGAATTTTCCATAATTTCCATAGGCTAAAGAAGTGACGGTTCGCGGGTTTTTTTCTGGTACGGCCGAGGAACAAGAGGTGGTAGCACAGGTAGGTGCGGTCATTCAGCCAGCCGTCTCTGCAACTGACGCTACCTATCTGTATTACCACCTCTTGTTCCTCGGCCGTACCAGAAAAAACCCCGCGAACCGTCACTGGGCTAAAGTGTAACATGTTTGGATTTTCTCGCCTAAGCTGCACACGGAGATATTTTGAAGTGCGTATGTAGTAAACAAGTGACTTAAACTTACATTTGCTTGTCATATTCAAATATCTTAATTTGCAAAATCCTCCTTGCTTCCTTTTGTAGAATTGCAATTAAAATTAATTGCAATTAGGGTGGTGATATTTACCTTCAGTCAATTGGACGCTCCCCACACTGTCATCGTCGGCAAAGTCGGCGTGTTTGTAGCGCGTCATCTGCAATAGAAAACATTAAATAGAATAGACTAATTAACTGGAAACTGCACGTTCATGTAGCAGCGTATACTTAAAGGCAGCTGTACTTATCTGTTGGTTCAATTGATTTGTAATTTATGCACTACCATAATAGCTATTGTAATAATTGTTATAAAACAAATCAATCAATTTTTAAAAACAGTGAAACAAAACCAAGTATTTTAATCAATTAGAATAATACATACACGTTTCACCACGAGTTAATTGAGAAATTAATGAAATAAGTAATTGTGGAGGCTTTCACTTCGTGATACGAATAATTCAAATAAAATCGAATAACTTTGTTGTTACCAACAAAGTTATTCGTTTTTATTTGGAGAAATTAATTAATCATCAATATATGCATATAGTATTCTTTAGACTTCACTTTATATTTTAGAATGGATTTAAATTAAAGATTCACACTGCTTCATCTTACCCAACTACTTTTTACCATATTAATTAATGATTTAAGTAAAAAATGGTGATGTGGCCATCATGTTACTTTCTCCGACTAGCTAATATCAATTATATTTACGCTTTCATGGTTTATTTTTAATTCAAATCATATTTTAAATGTACATGTACATTTTGTAGAATCGAATAAAACTGACGTTTAAAACGTCAAAATTATTTCAAATGATTCCAAATTCAAAAACTCAGTTTACTCAAAAACTAACGAGATTTCGAAAAAAACTTATTCTTTAGAAGTTGTCCATTTTGGCATTCTCTACAATTGTTATTAACATAAATTTGCTGTAACTATTATCGTTTCAAAATTATAAACCAGAAATGAAAAAAAAAATAATAATTTTTTTTCTCAAATAACAATGATTTTATGAAAAATATTTTCAAACAAAAGATGTTAATTTATTTGTTGTCTTCAATATTTGTTTAAATGTTTTTGTGATATTTTTCATATTTAAGAAAATATTAGCAAAAAACAAAAAACAGTTAAGGTAAACACCCACTTTCGGTGTACGAAATTTTACCAAAAGCTTTTCAGTTCTTCAGATTATCAAATAAGACGGATGTTCAAAGTTTCATATCAATTGCTCTATTAGTTTTTGAGATACAGCGCGCACAGACAGACAGACACACACACACACACAGACACACACACAGACACACACACAGACACAACATTTTTTGTTTCCAGAAATTGTTGAAATGGCATCTAGGGACCCCAAAACGGATATTTCCGTAAAAAAAATGTTTGAAAAAAAAATCACGATCACAATACTTTCTCGTACTTCGTAACGGAGAAAGTAAAAATTATTAGAAAATTTTCATCTTAAATCAATTACCAAAATCGCAAATTTTTAAATCAAAACAAAAAATCGTATTTAAAAAAAATCATATAACTGTTGGACGCGTTGTTGGATTTTAAAAATGTAGCGAATTTAACGCTTTTTGAAAAATCATTGGAAAATTTCTACCTTAAATCAACGTATTTGCCAAAATCTCAATTTTTTTAATAAAAACAAATAATCGTATTTTTTATAAATTACGTAATTGTCGAACCCGTCATTAGATTTTGATGATTTAAACTTGAACATGTAGCGAATTTAACACTTTTTGAAAAATCATTGAAACATTTTCATGTTAAATCAACGCAAATTGTCAAAAACGCAATTTTTTAAGTCAAACAATTTTTTTTTTAAATTAGGTAGTTGCTAAACGCATTGTGAGATTTTGATTATTTAAACGTGAAAATGTAGCGAAATTAACACATTTTAAAAAATCATTGGAAAATGATTATCTTAAATCAATGTAAATTGTCAAAAATCAAAACTAAAACATCGTATTTTTTTAAATCATATAACTGTTGAACGCGTTGTTAGATTTTGATTTTTTTAATTTGAAATTCTAGCGAATTTATCACTTTTTGAAAAGGTTTTGGAAAATTTCCCCCTTAAATCAATGCAAATTGCCAAAATCGTAAATTTTTAAATCAAAACAAGAAATCGTATTTAAAAAAAATGTATAACTGTTGAACGCGTTCTTAGATTTTGATGATTTAATCATGAAAATGTAGCAAATTTAATACGTTTTGAAAAATCATTGTAAAATTTCCATCTTAAATCAACGCAAATTGCCAAAAATTCAAATTGTCAAAAAACGCAAATTTTCAAGTAAAAACAATTTTTTTTAATTACGTAACTGCTGAACGCGTTCTTAGATTTGATGTTTTAAACGTGAACATGTAGCGAATTTAACACATTTTTAAAAATCATTGGAAAATTTCCACCTTAAATCAACGCAAATTGCCAAAATCTCATTTTTTTTAAATCAAAACAAAAAATCGTATTTTTTTATAAATAAATAAAGTAATAAAAGTAAATAAATAATTAAACAAAGGAACTTCATAAGCGTTCAAATCGGTAATTGGGTGGACTATTTTCATGAAATTTTTCAGAATTTTTCATCAACTTGTTCGTCAGTGTAAAAAAAGTGTTTAAAAAATCGATTAAAAAACTTTTGGATTTTTTCTAGAGTTTAAATGACCTTAGAAAAAAGGATCAAATATGTAATTGCATGGACTATTTTCATGGTTCGTCAGTAAAAAAATAATGTTTAAAAAATTCATTTCAAAAACTTTTGGAATATTTTAGTGTCTAAATGGCCTAGAATGACCTCTTTTTTCAGAAATTGTTGAAATGGCATCTAGGGACCCCAAAACGGATATTTCCGTAAAAAAAATTTTTGAAAAAAAAATCACGATCACAATACTTTCTCGTACTTCGAACGGAGAAAGTGAAAAGGCTTGATCGAATTTATCAGTGTTCAAATTTTTAAATTCCAATTCCACTTCTCATTTCCGTCCGAATCTAAAAATATATTTTTACAACTTCACTTTGAACGAACGTAACTCCAGAACAGTAATATTTTCAGAACACATTAAACAATCAATATCTATAGAAAAGTAATTTTGCAATCCCTGAAATTTCTAATTCCACACATGACGTTTATTTGTAATACCTAAGCCATTGGGTAATGTAACATACATTATACTGTGATAAGAGTGCATATATTTTTTATTTGTCGCTATGTAACCCTGAATTTGTAAAGATAAACCGCGTTATCTATATTATTAGTCATCACGAACAAATATAAATTACATTATTTTGCCAACAATTTAAACAAATATGTAATGCAAAATGTCAATATTCTGTCAAATAAAAATATCCAATAAAAACTAGTTGAAGGTGCCTATTTATAGCTAGCTACAGGATTTTTCAACTCTGCCTACTCTCCCGTAGGGGTTGAGTCCAGGGTAGGCTCGTGGATTTCCGCAGGGAGGGCTAAGACAAAGATGTCGCTCGTGCTGCACTGCTTACTTTTATAGAGAAAACAAATATTTCATTGCTGTTAGGAATTGGAATATGTTGGAAAAGGTGGTGTAGAAACTGTTATTTTCTTAAGTTGTACATAACAAACATGCAGAAAACTGTAGTCACTATAAATAAACAGTGTGATATTAACTAAGTAAAAGTGTGTTTTATTTAATGTAGAAAACAAATATGTTATCACGGGCGACCGCGGGGGAACTTTGGGCAGCCAACAAACCTCGAAATTTTAGGACTTTTTTTGGGTTTTTCGCTTATAATGCCTAAACGGTACATCACCCTAGCGAAAAAAATGAGTATTGAATTCTGCGTCGAAGGAGTACCGCAACTTAACAATTCGATCAAGTGGTATGATCGAAAACCACGATCATTAATAATAATAATAATAGATTTTTTCTCGCACTAGTTAGGCAAACTCACTCGTCTGGTAGAGACAGACGGGAACGAAGAGAAGAAAATTACTGCAACGTCTCTTTTGAAACATCAGATCAACGTGTTCTCGTGTGAACAGACACGCAAGAGACTCAATCAAACTAAAGGAGTGGCTTAAACAGCACCCCGAACTTCCATATTCAGACGCCATAATTTCTTTAAGCAGGAGGGAACTCAGATGCCATAATTTCTAGCAGTGGTGTCGTCGGAGAAGCCAATGTAAGCTGCCACTTGGTTCGGGAAATCTGCTTCGAAGAAGTAGCCAAGATGGTCGATCATGTCACCCTCAAAAGGAGATACAAGGTTACTATCGTATGTTCATTAAAAAGAAACCTCAAGTGTGCTATGATTTTTTATTTTTAAAAATATAAGTTGGCACACATGTAAGGAATTGACATCCAAAACGTCAGATCGTTTTAAAAGTCACAATTATTCCGTGGTCACAAAGGTTTACGCGACCAGCAAAAACGTTTCTATTCAATCAATTTGACAGAAGCCAACAGATCAACAGCGCATCATTTTTTTTTTATTTTCACGGTAACCATTATTTTCGTGAAAATTGTAACTTTTATTTTATTAAATCATGGGCAACTACAATTAATTTCTTTTAGAAACACAGTGTACTTTCTCTATGCTCATAAAAATATTTACTTTCTATGATTTGATTTCACATTATTAATTTTCCACACAGACTGGAAAAATATAACATTTGGACAATTAAAGTACATTACATTTGCGAAACATTTTGTTATAACTTACGATTACTTTAGCTGGACTTACGTTTGTAAATTTTTTAATAAAGTGCATTTCGCGGGTGGTGTTATTATTCCATTGAACCGACACGCGTCATTGCATCTGTGCGTCCGGGCGCCGGCAGATACACACTGTTTCCTGTAATTGAAAAAAGGGGGCCCCCTATCAATTGCGTTCAATTGCGCGGCGTAGCCAACGCAGGGCCCCGCCGCACGTCTCTGACACGTTTGTTACGATAATACACTCATTCGCGCAATGCTGAGCACGCGACCAGACGACTCCTCGCCCACATAAATTAAAAAAAAAAAATTGCTGATATACTACAAAAATATATATTTTTGCCAATACATATTCAAAAGATTGGTATTTTTGTGTTAAAAATAAAATCTGGTGTTTCATAATAAAATTCAAAAATTAAAATAGTTATATGTACAGTGCGATTTTTTATTAATGCTAAAAAATAAATTAACAAATAAAAATTAAAACATGTAAATCCCTTTGAAGAATTGATTGATTAACAAACGCACCCTGTATCGAAAGAGTGATTTAATCAATAGATTTGCACACATTGCCAGAAAGTGATAGTCAATTCAACACAAATTTGAAGAAAAAATTTTTTTTTTGGAAAGAAAAATCTATGATTTTTTTTTCTGCCGTCATTTGCTATTGTTATAAATTACCGAAAATTCACTTAAGCAATGTTCGATAGATTTGCACACATTGCCAGAAAGTGATAGTTCAATTCAACACAAATTTGAAGAAAAACATTTTTTTTTTGGAAAGAAAAATCTTTTATCTTTTTTTTCTACCGTCATTTGCTATTGTTATAAATTACCGAAAATTCACTTAAGCAATGGTCGATAGATTTGCACACATTGCCAGAAAGTGATAGTCAATTTGAAGAAAAAATATTTTTTTTTTTGGAAAGAAAAATCTTTTATCTTTTTTTTCTGCGGTCATTTGCTATTGTTATAAATTACCGAAAATTCACTTAAGCAATGTTCGATAGATTTGCACAAATTACCAGAAAGTGATAGTCAATTCAACACAGATTTAAAGAAAAATTTTTTTTATTTGGAACGAAAAATCTTTAATTTTTTTTTCTGCGGTCATTTGCAATTGTTATAAATTACCGAAAATTCACTTAAGCAATGTTCGATAGATTTGCACACATTGCCAGAAAGTGATAGTCGATTCAACACAAATTTGAAGAAAAAAAATTTTTTTTTGAAAGAAAAATCTTCGATTGTTTTTTCTGCGGTCATTTGCTATTGTTATAAATTACGAAAAATCACTTAAGCGATGTTCGATAAGATAAAACAAAAAGACATTTTTCCAAATGATAAAATCATACAAAAATTAAAACCAACCAAAATATTTTTTACGAGAATGTGATTTTTTTTTTTCAATTTTTTTTTACGGAAATATCCGTTTTGGGGCCCCTAGATGCCATTTCAACAATTTCTGGAATTTTTTTTTTTTGTGTCTGTGTCTATGCGCGCTGTATCTCAAAAACTAATACAGCAATTGATATGAAACTTTAAACATACGTCTTATTTGATAATCTGAAGAACCAAAAAGCTTTTGGTAAAATTTCGTACACCGGAAGTGGTCGTTTACCTTAACTGTTTTTTGTTTTTTGCCAATATTTTCTTAAATATGAAAAATATCACAAAAACATTTAAACAAATTTTGAAGACAACAAAGAAATGAACATCTTTTGCTTGAAAACATTTTTCATAAAATCGTTTTTATTTGAGAAAAAAATGTATTATTTATTTTTTAATTTTTGGTTTATAATTATAAAACGATAATAGTTACAGCAAATTTATGTTAATAATAATTGTAGAGAATGCCAAAATGAACAACTTATAAAGAATAAGTTTTTTTCGAAATCCCTTTAGTTTTTAAGTAAACTGACTTTAAATTTGAAGTATAATCTTTCATAATTTTGACGTTTTAAACGTGTTTCATCCGAGTTTACACAACGCTCGATGTACATTTAAAATATGATTTCAATTGAAAACGTGAATATAAATGGCTATGATACCATCAAGTCGGAGAAAGTTACACGATTTTTTTACGATACATTCAAACCTTTTTGTTATATCACAATTATTAATTGGATATCGGCGGTCTTTCAGCCCGCAAATTGGTTATATTTTCGGATTGGAGAAGTGATTTCGATAAATATGTATTAGACCGCAAACCAATGCATATTGCGAAACAAGTTCTATTTATACACGCACACACCATTCAAAATACAGAAATATCTCTGATGTTATTGCTCTTTTTAAGTCATTTTTACGGAGCGATATTTTCACGTCGAATAAATATTTACGTTGCGAATCTTGGCGAAAATAAACACGCATAGCTCCTGGAGGGCCGAGCGAAATGCGTTTGCACGCCGCAAACACTCGCACCGAACGCTCAAACCGAAACATCTGGGTTAAACACGCACTCCACTGGGAAAATAAACCGACGTCAACGCGACGTCATAATAATCGTCCTTAATGGAACAACACGATTTGATGTAATTGCGTAGTATTAGAATTTTAACCCTTTGCACTCGTATTTATTAGTGATAACACGTATTGTGTCGACAATAAGTCGACATACGAGCGCAAGGGGTTAATGGATTTACAGAATCATTTGGAGTAAATACTTTTATATCGTTGGGGAATAATAAGAATTCACACCCTTCTTGCCTCGTAATTACGGCGTTGGTGAATAAATTAAATAGAATTGGTACAATATGTGACCCTTGAGCGACCACAGTAAAAATATGTTCGAATAAATCGTAACAATTTGATATCTGAACATTAAATATTGTTATATTTGCCGCCGCTGGCAATGTCCATATCTTGTCGGTGTTAAAGCCAACCGGATTTGGTTCGGTACAGCATTCAGGCAATAGATTCCGCCACTTTGGCGTTTCTACCTAAATTTGATATCTATTTGATAAAAACAAACTATGAATCCAGCCAACTACTTGACTAGATCCTATTAACGCTAGCTTATGAAATTAAATGTTATGATTCACTCGATGAAAAGCTTTGGAGCAGTCAGAGTAAACTGCATCCACTTGAACTTCCTTCTCTAATGCCACCGATTATATAATTTTCAAAAGGGTAACGCGGTAGTAAATTTGAATAGTTATTTATTATACGAGTGTAGAATGTACGCACAAGAAAAACTTAAAAAAAAAATCACGATCACAATACTTTCTCGTACTTCGTAACGGAGAAAGTAAAAAAATATAATATACAGGGTATTGGCGCGAATATTTGCTGCATATTATACAAGTAATATTGCCAATAATATCATCATTTGTAAAAGCGTAAACGATCAAAGAACGTTTTGTTTTTCTACGTGAATCCGGTGCCGTCTGCGTCCACCCACGTCCATATTTATTCCCCTTACAATAACAGAACAATGAACCACCATATGTTAATTAAGATTTCCTACCAAAAGGAATAAACAACAGGTTTTGATCGATCCGATTGATGAAGCGAAAATCGAGGCCGAAACCGAGAATTTGCAGGTGCACGCACGCAGCGATGCCGCCGCGGCGGGGTCGACCGCAAGGATCGCGGACGCGACCCGCGGCGGGTGCATTTGTTTTTCAACGTTAAAGTCTAACCTTGACACTCATGGCCGCCCGGGAGATGAATGCGGGCAACTGGGAACGACTCGGCGTGACGGACTGCACTATCGCACCACTACGACGACGCCCTGTTATCACGGGAGGACGCCAGCCGTCGGGACGCCAGCTAGTACTAGGGCCTTCGGAAGGGGGGAGGCGCGGCGTATTGATTGCCGCTTTCGCACGTTTGCGGCGTGCGGGCGAACTAACCGCCAAAATACCGGATGTCAATAAACGAAATAAAAGAAAATTACAAATAAACCACCAACAAAAAATTAAGTTACTTTTGGTGTCTATATAAAAAAAACAACTAGATAAACAATGTTTCAGAGGGCTGTATGTTTAAGAGATTATAAGTGCTACCAACATAATTAACCCCTTAACGATTTAATTCGAGCGCGCTAAACGGTAACGCTAAAAAAGTGTGCGTTAAGGGGTTGAGATACTTTAACACATTTTTTTCTTAAGTTGTTACTTTTTGACTGTCACCCAACAAAAGAGAAAAGCCCTCTTGGATCCTTAGAACATAGGGATACAAAACATAGAATTGTGTCCAAGAAGTAGAGATACAGATGTCTCATTCTATTTTTTTTTTTTTGTTTGAAATGCTCATGCGCGGCCGACGCACTCATAGGTTATTATGGATGTGTGCGCGTGCATTTGCGTGTGTGTGATAAGAATTAAGTTGGTAGCACTGTCACACACTATCTGCAAGTCACTCTTTCAACACACGAAGTTCTCTCTCACACTCATGGACTCTTATGGTGATTTCACGCTATTGGGGACATGCGCATAGCGAACAAAAGAAATGTTATATCTATCCTTGTCGCACAGATGTTGGACACGTAAGTAGCTTGGATCAGGCATCGAAGAAGTGCTACCAACATAATTTAACATGCTTTAACACATGTTATACTAAACGCGTAAGGCCTAAACGTGAGCCGTCGAAACTAGAAATCGTAGAGAGTTGAAATTTTGACACCGTATAGAGGGCGCTCAATGAAGTAAACTATTAAATTTTGGAACCCAAGCCCCGCCCCCAAAGGGTAGGCCACGCCCCCCGCGAGTGCGTTTTAACCATGGTGCAAAGATTACATGGTGTGCCTAGACGGCCGCGTTCTCACTCTAAAATCTTCCCCTCTCTCATTTGGCCGATGCTCAGTGATGCAACCTTGTAAAACTACTTGCTTAGCTAAAAAAAAGTCGATATAACTAATTTAAATGTCTGTCGCACGTACTTTATTTACATTTAATCATATTTTTTCGTATTGTTTAGTGTGCAAATGGCAAATTAAACATCTAAAACCACATTTATTAATTTTCTTACCAACCTAATTGCTTTAAATAGAAAAAAAAAACTTTAAAGTTCGTGATATTTTAATATATCATTGTGTAATAAACTAAATGTTTTATCGTGTTTTTATGTCGAAATCGAATTTTAACGTGTTTTGCAATTTATTTTCGTTAGTGTTGATTTTTATAGTTTCATTTTTCATGGTTGGTAATTGCAGCATCAAAAATATTCAAAAGGGACGTGGTACGGGAGTTATGGGCACACCATGTAATCTTTCCACCATGGTTTTAACGTACGCTCGAGATTTTTTTTCTCACATTGTGTAAAATTGTCGATCGAGTCGATCCCGACCGCTCCCGCCCCTCTAAAACCAGCAGAGCCCTCTGGGAGAATTTTTGAAAATCGAAAAAGTCGGTCCGGGGCGGAGATGGAGGGCGGCGCAAAATTTTTTTAGACCTTAAAAAATATTTCAAAGAGACTCTCCGGCTCCTTTTTTTGAATTTTTGTTTCTAACCTCAAAATTTTTACCACCCCCTTCTGTCAAAAATGGCTAATTTCGACAAATGAAAGCCGATCGCTTTGATTTTTTGAAAAAAACCTTCTCTTCTACCTCCCGCGCGTCCCCACCAAATCTGACCGCCGTACGTTGACCGGTTTCGGAGTTATTGAGTGTACCGCGGCGGAAGGCAAGAGTCACCCTCGGGGGGCGGAGGCAAATTTTTTTGAAATTTTTCCGGCACGGTCCGATGCACGATGGACAGCTCTATCGATCCCTCCTGGTCCTGCTCCTCTGACTCCACCCCACCGCCCCCCGGAAATAAAAAACTGGCAAAGAAAAAATAAAGAAACGTACAGTCCGATTCGAACGAATTTTTTTTTAAATGCTCCTCTCGCCGAGAGGAACATCCCTCCCAATTTTAACAAAAATCGTTAGAGACGTTTTGGAGCAACGGCCTCATATGTGAAATTTCAGAATTTCAGGGGTTCACCCAAACGCCGCCACTGACTTTATTTTTGCTCTGGAAGGATCCGTCGGTGGCGGGATCACTTCACAAAGCATCCACCCGCATTATTTATATCGGTGCGCTTTTTGATTTGTTGCCCCCTTAACGAGATATGATTTTACAAAAAAGTGACCAAAACTTTTTTCCAAAGTTTCCGAGGTTTCTTTCGCGGACGTATTTTTTTCTATTCAAATCCAAGAGCTCAAACTTCCAGGATGAAAAGAGGGTGTAACGTGCTTTGATTTGTTATTTTTTTCAAATTTTTTTAAGCACCCCACTACCCTTCCAGAGCCATCATTTTGTTTTGCTTCCATCGAGGACGTATTTTTTTCTATTCAAATCGAAGAGTTGAAACTTTCAAAATGGATAGGGGGTCGGACGAGCCTTGAGCTGTAATTTTTTCAAAATTTTTCAAACTCCCACTGGCCAGTGGCGTCCTTTGCCGCATTTTTTTTCGTCCAATTGGAAATCTTTTTTTGTTATACTAAACGCGTAAGGCCTAAACGTGAGCCGTCGAAACTAGAAATCGTAGAGAGTTGAAATTTTGACACCGTATAGAGGGCTCCCAATAAAGTAAACTATTAAATTTTGGAACCCAAGCCCCGCCCCCAAAGGGTAGGCCACGCCCCCCGCGAGTGCGTTTTAACGAACGCTCGAGATTTTTTCTTCTCACATTGTGTAAAATTGTCGATCGAGTCGATCCCGACCGCTCCCGCCCCTCTAAAACCAGCGGAGCCCTCTAGGAGAATTTTTGAAAATCGAAAAAAGTCGGTCCGGGGCGGAGATGGAGGGCGGCGCAAAATTTTTTTAGACCTTAAAAAATATTTCAAAGAGACTCTCCGGCTCCTTTTTTTGAATTTTTGTTTCTAACCTCAAAATTTTTACCACCCCCTTCTGTCAAAAATGGCTAATTTCGACAAATGAAGGCCGATCGCTTTCATTTTTTCAAAAAACCTTCTCTTCTTCCTCCCGCGCGTCCCCACCAAATCTGACCGCCGTACGTTGACCGGTTTCGGAGTTATTGAGTGTACCGCGGCGGAAGGCAAGAGTCACCCTCGGGGGGCGGAGGCAAATTTTTTTGAAATTTTTCCGGCACGGTCCGATGCACGATGGACAGCTCTATCAATCCCTCCGAGTCCTGCCCCTCTGACTCCACCCCTCCACCCCACCGCCCCTCGTAAATAAAAAACTGGCAAAGAAAAAATAAAGTGTTATAACTCAAAAACGTACGGTCCGATTCGAACGAATTTTTTTTAAATACTCCTCTCGCCGAGGGGAACATCCCTCTCAATTTTAACAAAAATCGTTAGAGACGTTTTGGAGCAACGGCCTCATATGTGAAATTTCAGAATTTCAGGGGTTCGCCCAAACGCCGCCACTGACTTTATTTTTGCTCTGGAAGGATCCGTCGGTGGCGGGATCACTTCACAAAGCATCCACCCGCATTATTTATATCGGTGCGCTTTTTGATTTGTTGCCCCCTTAACGGGATATGATTTTACAAAAAAGTGACCAAAACTTTTTTCCAAAGTTTCCGAGGTTTCTTTCGCGGACGTATTTTTTTCTATTTAAATCCAAGAGCTCAAACTTCCAGGATGAAAAGAGGGTGTAACGTGCTTTGATTTGTTATTTTTTTCAAATTTTTTTAAGCACCCCACTACCCTTCCAGAGCCATCATTTTGTTTTGCTTCCATCGAGGACGTATTTTTTTCTATTCAAATCGAAGAGTTGAAACTTTCAAAATGGATAGGGGGTCGGACGAGCCTTGAGCTGTAATTTTTTCAAAATTTTTCAAACTCCCACTGGCCAGTGGCGTCCTTTGCCGCATTTTTTTTCGTCCAATTGGAAATCTTTTTTTGTTATACTAAACGCGTAAGGCCTAAACGTGAGCCGTCGAAACTAGAAATCGTAGAGAGTTGCAATTTTGACACCGTATAGAGGGCGCCCAATAAAGTAAACTATTAAATTTTGGAACCCAAGCCCCGTCCCCAAAGGGTAGGCCACGCCCCCCGAGAGTGCGTTTTAACGTACGCTCGAGATTTTTTCTTCTCACATTGTGTAAAATTGTCGATCGAGTCGATCTCGACCGCTCCCGCCCCTCTAAAACCAGCAGAGCCCTTTGGGCAAATTTTTGAAAATCGAAAAAGTCGGTCCGGGGCGGAGATGGAGGGCGGCGCAAAATTTTTTTAGACCTTAAAAAATATTTCAAAGAGACTCTCCGGCTCCTTTTTTTGAATTTTTGTTTCTAACCTCAAAATTTTTACCGCCCCCTTCTGTCAAAAATGGCTAATTTCGACAAATGAAGGCCGATCGCTTTGATTTTTTCAAAAAAACTTCTCTTCTTCCTCCCGCGCGTCCCCACCAAATCTGACCGCCGTACGTTGACCGGTTTCGGAGTTATTGAGTGTACCGCGGCGGAAGGCAAGAGTCACCCTCGGGGGGCGGAGGCAAATTTTTTTGAAATTTTTCCGGCACGGTCCGATGCACGATGGACAGCTCTATCGATCCCTCCTGGTCCTGCTCCTCTGACTCCACCCCACCGCCCCCCGGAAATAAAAAACTGGCAAAGAAAAAATAAAGAAACGTACAGTCCGATTCGAACGAATTTTTTTTTAAATGCTCCTCTCGCCGAGAGGAACATCCCTCCCAATTTTAACAAAAATCGTTAGAGACGTTTTGGAGCAACGGCCTCATATGTGAAATTTCAGAATTTCAGGGGTTCACCCAAACGCCGCCACTGACTTTATTTTTGCTCTGGAAGGATCCGTCGGTGGCGGGATCACTTCACAAAGCATCCACCCGCATTATTTATATCGGTGCGCTTTTTGATTTGTTGCCCCCTTAACGAGATATGATTTTACAAAAAAGTGACCAAAACTTTTTTCCAAAGTTTCCGAGGTTTCTTTCGCGGACGTATTTTTTTCTATTTAAATCCAAGAGCTCAAACTTCCAGGATGAAAAGAGGGTGTAACGTGCTTTGATTTGTTATTTTTTTCAAATTTTTTTAAGCACCCCACTACCCTTCCAGAGCCATCATTTTGTTTTGCTTCCATCGAGGACGTATTTTTTTCTATTCAAATCGAAGAGTTGAAACTTTCAAAATGGATAGGGGGTCGGACGAGCCTTGAGCTGTAATTTTTTCAAAATTTTTCAAACTCCCACTGGCCAGTGGCGTCCTTTGCCGCATTTTTTTTCGTCCAATTGGAAATCTTTTTTTGTTATACTAAACGCGTAAGGCCTAAACGTGAGCCGTCGAAACTAGAAATCGTAGAGAGTTGAAATTTTGACACCGTATAGAGGGCTCCCAATAAAGTAAACTATTAAATTTTGGAACCCAAGCCCCGCCCCCAAAGGGTAGGCCACGCCCCCCGCGAGTGCGTTTTAACGAACGCTCGAGATTTTTTCTTCTCACATTGTGTAAAATTGTCGATCGAGTCGATCCCGACCGCTCCCGCCCCTCTAAAACCAGCGGAGCCCTCTAGGAGAATTTTTGAAAATCGAAAAAAGTCGGTCCGGGGCGGAGATGGAGGGCGGCGCAAAATTTTTTTAGACCTTAAAAAATATTTCAAAGAGACTCTCCGGCTCCTTTTTTTGAATTTTTGTTTCTAACCTCAAAATTTTTACCACCCCCTTCTGTCAAAAATGGCTAATTTCGACAAATGAAGGCCGATCGCTTTCATTTTTTCAAAAAACCTTCTCTTCTTCCTCCCGCGCGTCCCCACCAAACCTGACCGCCGTACGTTGACCGGTTTCGGAGTTATTGAGTGTACCGCGGCGGAAGGCAAGAGTCACCCTCGGGGGGCGGAGGCAAATTTTTTTGAAATTTTTCCGGCACGGTCCGATGCACGATGGACAGCTCTATCAATCCCTCCGAGTCCTGCCCCTCTGACTCCACCCCTCCACCCCACCGCCCCTCGTAAATAAAAAACTGGCAAAGAAAAAATAAAGTGTTATAACTCAAAAACGTACGGTCCGATTCGAACGAATTTTTTTTAAATACTCCTCTCGCCGAGGGGAACATCCCTCTCAATTTTAACAAAAATCGTTAGAGACGTTTTGGAGCAACGGCCTCATATGTGAAATTTCAGAATTTCAGGGGTTCACCCAAACGCCGCCACTGACTTTATTTTTGCTCTGGAAGGATCCGTCGGTGGCGGGATCACTTCACAAAGCATCCACCCGCATTATTTATATCGGTGCGCTTTTTGATTTGTTGCCCCCTTAACGAGATATGATTTTACAAAAAAGTGACCAAAACTTTTTTCCAAAGTTTCCGAGGTTTCTTTCGCGGACGTATTTTTTTCTATTCAAATCCAAGAGCTCAAACTTCCAGGATGAAAAGAGGGTGTAACGTGCTTTGATTTGTTATTTTTTTCAAATTTTTTTAAGCACCCCACTACCCTTCCAGAGCCATCATTTTGTTTTGCTTCCATCGAGGACGTATTTTTTTCTATTCAAATCGAAGAGTTGAAACTTTCAAAATGGATAGGGGGTCGGACGAGCCTTGAGCTGTAATTTTTTCAAAATTTTTCAAACTCCCACTGGCCAGTGGCGTCCTTTGCCGCATTTTTTTTCGTCCAATTGGAAATCTTTTTTTGTTATACTAAACGCGTAAGGCCTAAACGTGAGCCGTCGAAACTAGAAATCGTAGAGAGTTGAAATTTTGACACCGTATAGAGGGCTCCCAATAAAGTAAACTATTAAATTTTGGAACCCAAGCCCCGCCCCCAAAGGGTAGGCCACGCCCCCCGCGAGTGCGTTTTAACGAACGCTCGAGATTTTTTCTTCTCACATTGTGTAAAATTGTCGATCGAGTCGATCCCGACCGCTCCCGCCCCTCTAAAACCAGCGGAGCCCTCTAGGAGAATTTTTGAAAATCGAAAAAAGTCGGTCCGGGGCGGAGATGGAGGGCGGCGCAAAATTTTTTTAGACCTTAAAAAATATTTCAAAGAGACTCTCCGGCTCCTTTTTTTGAATTTTTGTTTCTAACCTCAAAATTTTTACCACCCCCTTCTGTCAAAAATGGCTAATTTCGACAAATGAAGGCCGATCGCTTTCATTTTTTCAAAAAACCTTCTCTTCTTCCTCCCGCGCGTCCCCACCAAATCTGACCGCCGTACGTTGACCGGTTTCGGAGTTATTGAGTGTACCGCGGCGGAAGGCAAGAGTCACCCTCGGGGGGCGGAGGCAAATTTTTTTGAAATTTTTCCGGCACGGTCCGATGCACGATGGACAGCTCTATCAATCCCTCCGAGTCCTGCCCCTCTGACTCCACCCCTCCACCCCACCGCCCCTCGTAAATAAAAAACTGGCAAAGAAAAAATAAAGTGTTATAACTCAAAAACGTACGGTCCGATTCGAACGAATTTTTTTTAAATACTCCTCTCGCCGAGGGGAACATCCCTCTCAATTTTAACAAAAATCGTTAGAGACGTTTTGGAGCAACGGCCTCATATGTGAAATTTCAGAATTTCAGGGGTTCACCCAAACGCCGCCACTGACTTTATTTTTGCTCTGGAAGGATCCGTCGGTGGCGGGATCACTTCACAAAGCATCCACCCGCATTATTTATATCGGTGCGCTTTTTGATTTGTTGCCCCCTTAACGAGATATGATTTTACAAAAAAGTGACCAAAACTTTTTTCCAAAGTTTCCGAGGTTTCTTTCGCGGACGTATTTTTTTCTATTTAAATCCAAGAGCTCAAACTTCCAGGATGAAAAGAGGGTGTAACGTGCTTTGATTTGTTATTTTTTTCAAAAAAATTTAAGCACCCCCACTACCCTTCCAGAGCCATCATTTTGGCCCGGTCCCCGGGTTCGTTTTGCTTCCATCGAGGACGTATTATTTTCATACATTTTGACCATCACCGAGCAAGAAGAAAGCCCACTTGGATCTGGCATCTGTTCACATTTTATTCTCGCCGCGGTAGGCTTTGTTAGGGTGACATTTTTGTTGGTAGAAAAAAAGTCACCAACAATTTGGTTATGTCATCGCATTTTGTTGGTTATGTCTATTACAATGTTGCATTTTATAACATACCTCGTTCACATGCGATAATCGATATTAAACATCGATTTGCATTTTACCAGTGACGATTCGCGGGTTTTTTTCTGGTACGACCGAAGAACAAGAGGTGGTAATACAGATAGGTAGGGTCAGTTGGAGAGACGACTGGTGGCTTGACCGCACCTATCTGTATTACCACCTCTTGTTTCTCTGCCGTACCAGAAAAAACACCGCCAACCGTCACTGCATTTTCCCATAATTTTTGGCAACGTTTTATTGAAATTATAGGTTAACAACGTACTTCAATCAGTACCATCAAAAATACAACTTGCCAATGTAAAGAAAACAAATTTCCCCCGCGACGAGAATAAAATATGAACGGAGTTTACCTTTTCCGATCGTAACAAAAATGTCAAATCAAAATCAAAACTGACGCATCTTGATTGATAAACAAAAATAGAGTTTGTGCCGATAATCCACGATTCAATTTGCTCGTGCGCCTCTTTCGCACGTCAAGGTTACCCAATTTCCAAGACATGTTATCTTATGACATAAATTATTCACACTTTCTGGCCGCATATTCCAACAGATTCGCGCTGACTGGTATGGAGGTAAGTGATGTGAAATGGTTTCTCTAAAGCACATGCATAAAAGTACTCAATTCACACCAGTGAGGGCTCGCGAGGTTCGACAGTGACGGTTCGCGGGTTTTTTCTGGTACGGCCGAGGAACAAGAGGTGGCAATACAGAGACAGCTGGCTGCGTGACCCTACCTATCTGTATTACCACCTCTTGTTCCTCGGACGTACCAGAAAAAACCCGCGAACCGTCACTGGAAACCGAACCTATTTATATGTATTACCACCTCTGCTACCTCGGCCGTACGAACCGTCACTGACAACCGAACCTATTTATATGTATTACCACCTCTTCTTCCTCGGCCGTACCAGAAAAAACCCTGGGAACCGTTACTCCACCTCTGCTACCTCGGCCGTACTAAAAAAAACCTTGCGAACCATCATCTTCATTATTACACAACAAAACATTATTTGGGGTTTGTTTAATCTATTGCTTTGTGAAATATGTGTAAATCATTTTGGGCGAGCATTCGATATGTCCGAATTCTTCATTATTTCAGCAGCAAAGAAACATTTTGTTTTTGCTTAAATTTATTGCATTGTCCGAATTCTTCATTATTTCAGTAGCAACGAAACATTTGGTTTTTGTTTAAATCTATTGTGCAATTTGTTTGGATCATTTCGGATGAGCATTAGTTAAAATATGATTTTATTGCAGGCCCTAACACGGCAGTGTCACTTTCTTGCAGCGCAGAATACGCAAGTTACCTACGCCTGCTTGCAAAATGAGATTTGCTGCGCGAATGGATGTTGTGTCTCGTCTTTCAAAAGAATGATGCAGTTTTGGTACTTTTGGTAAGTCTAAAATGTGCAATAAAAAAGTGTACACTTACTGGTTCACGTCTAAATATGTTATCAGCCACCTAGTGCCGCATGCGAGGGGTCAGGAACATTCGGTTTTTTGAAAATTCGCACCGGTCGAAGGGGGTGCACGAGACGAGATCGATGTGATATCAGCAAAAACAATAAAAACTAAAAAAAATCATAAGATCTGATAGTCCCGTTAACCAAGTTTGATTGATGTGAATTGTACAGGGTGTCCAAAATTTAGTTCTTATTAAATAAGGTCTGATAGTCCCGTTAACTAAGTTTGATCGATGTGAATTGTACAGGGTGTCCAAAATTTAGTGTCAAACTTTCCAAACTTTAAAGCACTTTATTTTTCTTATTTTAAATTGGAGCCCCTGTATATTTTTATGTCGTTTCATGCGGAATTAAAAAACAAACATTTTTCCTTATTACGACCCTATCCCATTTCCTAACGCATTAAAAGTTATTTGCAGAAAACCCGTTTTATCAACCATTTCAATAGCCATTTTATTAAATAAAAATCGAAGGTGGCTTTGAAAAACGATTTATTGACATTAAAATTCAACAGTGACAAGAGACCATTTTGACTTTAGTAATGTAAAAGTTTAAAGCATCGTTAACTTAAATAGGGTGAGTTTGTTTAATAAGACAAAATATTAACTTCACCAAGAAAATCATTACATTATTTAATACCTTTTTACTTTCTCCGTTACGAAGTACGAGAAAGTATTGTGATCGTGATTTTTTTTTCAAAAATTTTTTTTACGGAAATGTCCGTTTTGGGGTCCCTAGATGCCATTTCAACAATTTCTGGAAAAAAAAATTTTGTGTCTGTGTGTGTGTGTGTGTGTCTGTGTGTGTGTGTGTGTGTCTGTCTGTGCGCGCTGTATCTCAAAAACTAATAGAGCAATTGATATGAAACTTTAGACATTCATCTCATTTGATAATCTGAAGAACTGAAAAGCTTTTGGTAAAATTTCGTACACCGGAAGTGGGCGTTTACCTTAACTGTTTTTTGTTTTTTGCCAATATTTTCTTAAATATGAAAAATATCACAAAAACATTTAAACAAACTTTGAAGATAACAAAGAAATGAACATCTCTTGCTTGAAAGCATTTTTCATAAAATCATTTTTATTGGAGAAAAAAATTTTTATTATTATTTTGTAAATTTTTGGTTCATAATTATAGAACGATAATAGTTACAGCAAATTTATGTTAATAATAATTGTAGAGAATGTTAAAATGAACAACTTATAAAGAATAAGTTTTTTTCGAAATCCCTTTAGTTTTTGAGTAAATTGAGTTTTTAAATTTGAAGTATAATTTTTCCATCTTTCATAATTTTGACGTTTTAAACGTCAGTTTCATGCGAGTCTACAGAACGCTCGATGTACATTTAAAATGTGATTTAAATTTAGAATAAACCATGAAAGCGTAAATATAAATGATACCATCAAGTCGGAGAAAGTAACATGATGGCCACATCACCATTTTTTTCTGATTGAAACAATATTGAGTGATTAGTTACGATGTATCATAACACACTAATATTTCCCTAGGGAAATATGACGTGCTCATATTTTCCTAGAAAAATATAAACATCAAAAAAATGTCATTAGGAGCTTCTCGCAAGAATTGTTTTAATTGCTCTCGGGACAACACCTCCGATTTCTTAGGAAGGTATCCTTTATGGATTTTACAGCTTTGCATTTTACCGGAACCAAACATTCACGGTCTGTCGTCGCTTGCGTTAACACATAGTTTGACATTTCACCAATTTATGAAACAACGCAAAAATCAAACCAGTCAACTATGATATTTACAAACAAGGCCCTTAGCAACGTTACCAATCCGATAAATTAAAAAATTTACAATCCAATATTTTCCTATTTACAGAACAATATTCTTTCAATCAGAAAAAAACTATTGATTACAACACGGGAAATATGAATACATTTCCCTTGGTTGTCTTTACAACTATCCGACCTTGGGAAATATACTATTCATATTTCCTTAGTTGTAATAATAGCTATAATTTATTATTAAAGTAGTTGTCGTAGTGAAACACAACTTTTCAAATCGTAAAAACCTTCTTTAATAAGGAAACAGTGAATCTCTCGTCTTGGGCTCCACAAAACGTATTATTCCAGGGCGCTGTTCTTCTTTGCTTGTATCGTAATTACCGGATGTCTGAATTACTGCAAGAATCTACGAAGCGAACGTTTGGGAAGAGGATGGCACCGAGACAACAGCTACCGTCGCCGGGTCTCTCAGAGACTGCTGAGATCCAACAGAATGCTCTACACCAGACCGAGCGACATCGACCACGACTGTCCCGCCCAAAGAAGTATCCGTTCGGATATGCAGAACGAGGATACACGCTTGGACATATTTTCAAACCCAGTGAATAATCAACGGGTGATCGAACAGTTCGATAGAGACGCTGGAGAAATTAACGAGTTTATATTGGAACAGTTGCTGGTTTCTTATAGGAACAACCGTAAGTGGAAAACAATAATATTGCAGCAATATTTGTATTCTCTAAACATATTCATGCTTTTTTTCTCTCGCTGCAGTAGGGGTATTTTTTCCCCTTATACTGGCATGTTGTATTTTTGAAAATAATGATTTAAGCTAACATTGTAGCAAAATGCCAATCGATGTTCGATATTTAATAGTCCTACTATCACAATATTTTTACATGTGAATGAGTGATATTTAAAAGGCAACAACCAAAAATATTTTTATCATCAGTTTACGCAGAAATTAAAGAGATTCAGAATAAAACTTTATTAGTTGTTCATTTCGGCATTCTCTACAATTATTATTAATAAAAATCAGCTGTAATTATTATCATTTCGTAATGAATAGTTAAATTAGATAAAGACGAAAGTAGTCTGAATATATGAATATTCAACCTGTTCGCAACTCCGCAAAATTAAGTATTATTATTTATTTATTATGAATAGTTGTTTAGGTCAAATGGAAATTTCTTCTTTGTTGGGGGAGATTGGCAAATGCCAGTATTTAAAAACAAAACGAGAATTTGTAATTTAGTGAAAATTTGCAACAAAGAGTGATGGGTGGATTCCATTCTATAATCCAACCAGTAGAACGCAAATAAGGGGTCTTATAAATAAACCCTGGTAGCACAATATGTGTGGAAAATATTTTCTAAATGTTTATTTTACATTTTTATGTTTCGGAAATATTAAAAGGCCAAAGTAAATATTTGTACAGTATGTTTTTTTTATCGTGGGCCATAGGATTTTACATGCTAAAAATTATACTTTGTGTTAATGTAAATTTTATCATATAATTTTAAAGCAAATTTTAGTTAGTAGTATAAATCAATTACTTTTCCACATGATGTGCTTATTTAGATTAACTTAAACATGTTTTATTCCATTAAAAAATGAAATTAATTCACTAATCAATCTGACATTTCAGAAATTCAAGGTACTTGTTTGCTCAGTTATTTATTTTAAATAATTTCATTTTTTAATGGAATAAAACATTTTTAAATTATTCATCATGTAGAAAAATTATTGATTTATTACTAACTAAAATTTCCTTCAAAATTTTATGATAAAATATACATTAACACAAGGTATAATTTTTAGCATGTAAAATCCTATGGCCCACGATAAAAAAAATACCCTGTATAATAAGTCTATGGAATTTTTTATGGCCAATGAATTCATTTACAGAAACAGATTTAAAAAAAAATCGATGCCATGTTTTCGTTATTGTTCTACACCTATGCAATTCTCATTGGTATTCAACTGATTGGATTGTAGGATAGTGGCCACCCATCACCCTTTATATAAACCTTAACTGAAGCTACAAAACCATGTTCGTGTAATCAAATTTCTTTGTAAATTCATTGGTGACGTTGGAAGTTTAACAGCAGTCGAAACAGGATTTTTAATTGAAGTAAAAGTTAAATTGTAGGGTGGCGGGTGGGCCCTATCCTACAATCCAATCAGTTGCTCCTGCGCCGAAGTTTCCTCCAATAAATGAGTTTATTAAGAAAACTTAAATCCTTTGGTGTTTTTATTACACAAGTATTGATTTCTACTTGTAAACTCCTGTTCATCATCCATAAATTGGAGAGTGGAATAGGGACCAACCACCACCCCTATTTACGCTAGAGAAAACGCATTTCGTATTATTTTTAAACTTTCAACTTCTCCAACGAGTTGCTAAAGAAAATTCTTAACTGGACAGAGTTTTGCTTGTTTAAATAAAGTTGATGCGAATTATGGTGGGTGGGCCCTATTCTACAATCCAATTATGGTGGGTGGGCCCTATTCTACAATCCAATTATGGTGGGTGGGCCCTATTCTACAATCCAATTATGGTGGGTGGGCCCTATTCTACAATCCAATCAGTTGACCAAAGCACAGTGTAGCTGCAAATGATTTAATTTACAGAAACAAAGTATTAAATGACATTCCTTCGTTTTCGTTGCTATATCCTCGTTGATGTTCAACTGATTAGATTGTAGGATAGTGCCCACGCACCACCCGTAATATTAGCCTTAACTTGAGCTACAAAACCATGTTCGTGTAATGATTTTTTTTTATAAATTCATTGGTGATGTAGGTTTAACAACAGCCGAAACAGGGTTTTTAATTGAAGTAAATGTTAATCCGAAGGGTGGTGGGTGGGTCCTATCCTACAATACAATCCGTGGCTTTCACGCCAAAGTTTCCTCCTATAAATAAGTTTAATAAGAAAACTTGTGTTTATTATTCTTATGTATTGATTTCTGTTTGTAAATTCTTGTTTATAATACACGAATTGGAGGGTGGGATAGGGACCACCCACCAGCCCTTGTTTCACCCCTTATTTATGATAGAAAATCGTATTTTGTGTTGTTTTTAAACTCACAACTTCACCAAAGAATTCTTAAATTTGACAGAGTTTTGCTTGTTGAAATAAAGTTAATACGAAGGATGGCGGGTGGGTACTACCTCGCTCTCCAATCTGTTGCTTCCAAGCCTTGTTTTCCTCCAATAAATAGGTTTATTAAGAAAAATTAAAACCTTTGGTATTTTTATTATTCTTATGTATTGATTTCTATTTGTAAACTCCCTTTTATAATCCATGAATTGGAGAATGGGATAGGACCCACCCGCCACCCCTTGTTCCACCATTATTTACGTTGGAAAATAGCGATTCGCATTATTTTTAAACGTTCAACTTTTCCAATTGCTTAAAAAAATATTCTTAACTCAACAGAGTTTTACTTGTTGAAATAAAGTTGATACGAAGGGTGGTGTGTAAATGGCAAGAAATAGTGTGCCATGAAATTTAACAAAACAAAATCTACCGAGTTTAATAGCTTGATAAACTTTTACTTTATTTTTAATAATAATAAAAAATTCTTTGTTTTGGTTTTGGGTTTTTCTCAAAGAAAATGTAATGCAAGCCTATGAAATGATTACATCGTTGAATAGGACAGAAAATTCTCTATAAAAAAGTTTTAATAATTTTTTTTTCATTTAAAAAAATGCCGATGACGTCATAACAGCAATATAGCCGCTCTCTTGAAAAAAATGTTACTATTTTATAGCAGATTGTAGCAATCGAGATGCGATTTAATATTATATTTATTTTTTTGCAATTTAAGTCAAAACCAAAGTCGCTAGAGCTTGGGGCCTTTTTCGTGAGACACACGGTATATCGTAATATTTCTTTTACATTTTGTACAAGTATTGCCGAAATATATATCATAATATTTACTCAACATTTTGTGCAAATATTGCTTAAACATATAAAAATCTGTCATAATCAATATCACAGAAATATGTGTTTTTCAATATTTAAGACATATTTCGTGATACTTTATACAGTAGAATACAGTTTCCTTGTTTGAGCCATTGCTTCACATCGTTTTTTGTTCAAGAAATTTGATCCGAGGATAGGGCCCATCTTTGATTGCGGCATAGAGCCCACCCACCATCCCCCACCCTCTTTTCTATGAATTCTCAAGCTGTGAATTCTTGTTTCGATCAAATGATATTATCATGTTTGTTGAGTTTGACGAATGTAAACATAAAAAAAAAACAAGAATTTGTAGTTTAGTAAAAATTAACACAAATGGTGGTGGGTGGGCCCTAGCCTACAATTTAACCAGTAGAACACTAACCAGTATATCCATAAATGAAATGGAATGTGATAGAAACATTGAGTTTACATTTTTTTTAATTGTTTAAATGGTTATGATATGAAGTCAACTCAGAAATTGCGTCTAAGTAAAGAGTATCACCACCAGATGAGTACTCAATTGGTGTGGCCTAGAGGTGAATAACTCATAAGTTAACTTTTATAAATGAGTCGCGGAGTCATGTGACTTGCTTGCACAATTTGGCTCATAAAATTTTGTCCACAATGTAATCTCAATGGAAACTCGTCTCTTTCAGGGCCTTTTTTGCTCATCAACATTTTTATTTTCTCACTATTTTAAGACAGTCATGACCCGACTCTCGTAGTCGTCTGATGCAGCTCACAAAGAAGATTCATTACTGGTAATTAATAGGAGTATCATAAGTTTTACACCATCAATAGCTATAATTATTAACGCTGATTATTACATTGTAATCGTGTGATTTATTAGAAAGCCCGGACAGTTTAGGTGAAATGTAGACTCTCATCCATCGAAATTTTATGACTGAATGTGGCGAGTGCGCGTTCTCCAAAATGTAACCATAACTTTGTTCTTAATTTTCGCTTTTACAGATTAGACACGATAACTACACCAGCAGCAGTTAGTGGATTTTCGTAGAGGAGGCTGAGACAGAGATGGCGCTCGTGCTGCACTAATGTACTTACTCTTACAGAGGAAGCAAATATTTTGCTGCCATTTTCTTCTGTAGCCTCCTCACCGAACATCCAAGAGCCGCAACTGCTCTACACACTTACGATTTCTGTCAAAAAAGCCCTTAACACGTTCGTTGCCACCGACGTGCTAGTGCGTCCGATTTTATCCTTGCGTAAATGCAATCCCAATTGTAGTCCCAGCGAACGTGTTAATCTTCAAATTGCCTCTGTAGATATATTTATTGGCTAGCTGTACATTTCCGCTCCTTTACTAACCTCTACTGTATTGAATTTTCAGACAGCAACCCTCCAGACTACAACGAAATCGAAAAGAACCCGATCTACACGGAACCGCCGCCGCGCTACTGCGACGCCTGCAAACAACTAGAAGACAACAACGAGACGCAGGTGAACATTCCAAACAATTCGCCCGCTCAATCCCCAAACACCGCCCCAAACGAACCAACCCTTCCACCGTCGCCCGACCCCCCTGCCGAACTTGTAATCATCCGGTCTTCCCAAGAGGACCAATCCAACAGGGCAACGACAAACGTCAACAACTGCAGCATCTCATTTTCACTTCCAACCGACTCGACCCAGGACTAGGAATGTAAATAAAAAAAATAAATACTGTATACATAACGGTTATGTATTTTTAAATTTTTTTAAAAGTACCGTAGCCCTCGATTGTGTGCAAATTGGCATCTTTAAAACACACCAAAATATCACCTCTGATGAGGTGTTTATAACTACCCCTT